>AXZN01000040.1:0-317468 GCA_000498155.1 Shiraia sp. slf14
GGCGGGTGTAGCGGTAGCGGTAGCGGTAGCAGTAGTGTGAGGAGAGTGTGGCTGCAGAGAAGGGGGATTAATTTTTTTCTTGCGCGTTCCGCAGGTAATTGACGTTGACAAGCAAGAGTGCCTGGACGCCGAGGGGCTTGCTCACACTTTGGCTGGCAAAACCCGTCGATTTGGGTTAGCAGATGACGAAGAGGGTCGGCCCGCGAAGATGGGATGGGATTGGGAGAGAGGCGTAGCAGTGAAGGGCAACTTTGTACTTGGGAAGCAGGTGGCTACTGGGGGACACACTAGTCGACGAGGAGGCTGTTGTCAAGTTAATATTCTCGGCTGGCTGGCTGGCTGGCTGTTCACCACGCAGCGGTTTAGTCACGTCCGGCTCTGGCGTGTGCCCGCAGCGTTTTCGGAGCCTGTTGCCGAACTCGTGCAGCAGCGGCAACTACTCAGTAATGGTGACAAGCACTGTAATCCACGGCAGATTATGGGCGACTACGACGGGGGTGTGGGAATGGGAGGGGGGAAGGGGACAGAGAGGGGCGCGAGGATAAGACGCATTACGCATTACGGGTTCTGGTAGCGATTGTCGCTCATATACCCTTGCCCTCGCCATGGCCATCTGCTAGAGTATGGCTTGCTGCTTTGCATCGCCAGTACTCCATGAGTCCATGAGATGAGGGGCAGCAGTAGCAGCAGCAGCAGCAGCAGCAGTAATTGCGGTTGCGGTTTGCAGTCGCAGTGACGGGCACGTCCACATAGGGCTCGTTATGCTGTGGGGTGGATCCGTCGACGTCAACAAGCAGCGCGCCATCGACGCCAGTCGATCATTGTGCCGGCTGCTAACCGACACCCACACATACATATGCTCACAACTAAACCACCCACCCACCCACCCACCCACCGTCTAGTCAAGGTGCTGCTGCTGCATCCCACGCAAAACAACCATGACCCCAAGATGCCTCCATGTGCACGTCTTGTTCCCCGGTTCTTTTGCTACATGGCAGACTGCCCGCCCGCTGCATGGTGTGCATGGGCGGTCGTGTGGGTGGAGCCAGTCGGGTCACCCTCGCTGACAAGTGAAGTGGGCTTTGCTTTGTCCTGCCAGAACAGACAGGCGCGTGGGGTCGGCTTCGTTGGAAATAAAGACGGTACCCTTTATGCCAAGAGGCCTGGAAGCGTTCGAAAATTGGCTGATTGCCCGCTGGTCAGAAACATCCAGGAGAGGGGTTGGGCGTGTCGAGCATGCTGCTGCTGTTGCTGTTGCTGTTGCTGCTGCCCCGTTTTATGCAGATAGCAAAAGGTGGTTTTCCTCGCCCGCCCTACGTCACTGCCCTTACGTCATACGGCATTGAGGGGCCGCCCCAGCGACCCTGCATTCCCACCACAAGTTTGTCTTAGCGTTGCTTGCACCTGTGGCTTTCACCTGTATCTGTCTACTGTCATGGTTGACTCGCTCAGAGTTACTTTGTACAACACAAACGTCAACCACCACTTTTGGAACCACATGTGGGCCGAGTGCTCTCGCATTCATTGAGCGCTTTCATTCATCAAGGCGTTCCATCACGATGCATAGTATAGTATAATCTAGCCGTCGCCACTGCTGCGCTATCGTACATCAGGACCATGCATTGCCATATCATACCATGCCAGAGCTATCGACTTCTTTCGGGCTATGACATATTCACACGACTGCTCCGCCATTACCCCTTGACCTTGTAGATGGCCTCGGCAAGACGGCCAACATTCTCGCTGGTGATACCTGCAACAGAAATGCGGCCATCCTTGGTGGCATAAACCGAGTGCTACAAAGCGAGCTGTCAGCATGTATATTGTGCATGGTTGTAGAAGAGCTGCAACACACCTCCTTGGCCAGAACATCCATTTGCTCTGGTTTCAGGCCCGTGTAGGCAAACATGCCGATTTGTGACGTGATGTGGCTCCAGTCGTGCTTACTGCCGAGTTTCTCCAGGTTCTCCTTGAGAAGGGCACGCATGGTGATGATCCGGTCAGCCATGCCCTTGACCTCGCCCAGCCACTGCTTGTTCAAAGATGCGTCGTTGAGAATCTCAGAAGCAATGCGGGCGCCATGTACGGGGGGATTGGAGTACATGGGGCGGACCAGAATCTTGATCTGGGAATCCACACGCTTCTTCTCTTCGGCCGACTCGCAGACAATAGAGAAGGCGCCAACGCGCTCACCGTACAAGCCCTGCATGTCGCGTTAGCATGTCTTAAAACATAGAATTCCAGTCTCATACCATGTTCTTTGCAAAGCTCTGTGCCAGGACAGGTCGAAGACCCTCCTTGATGAAGTGGCGGAGCGCAAAAGCGTCCTTGTTGGTGTCACCACTGGCAAAGCCTTGGTAGGCCATGTCGAAGAAGGGGAAGTGGCCACCCTCTTTGACAGCATCAGCGATTTTAATCCACTGCTCTTCCGTGGGATCAACACCGGTGGGGTTGTGTGCACAAGCGTGGAGTAAGACGATGCTGCCCTTGGGCATGGCCTTGATGTCGGCAACCATGCCATCAAAGTCGAGGCCAATGGTGTCCTTGTTGTAGTAACGGTACTTTTCAACCTTCAAGCCAGAGTCGGTGAAGACAGCACCATGGTTCGCCCATGATGGAGTGGGAATGTACACAGTCTTGGCTCCTGGATAGTGGCGCTCGAGGAAAGCACCACCAACGCGGAGAGCACCAGTACCAGAAATGGTTTGTGTGACGGCGATGCGGTCCTCTTGCAGAGGGGCAGAGTCAGCCCCATAGGCGAGTTTAAGAGCAGCATTGGTGAAGGTGGGCACGCCAGTGATGCCTGCGTACTCCTTGTCGAGCGATGACTCAACAATCTTCTTCTCTGCTGTGCGGACAGATGGCAGGACATACGGCTTGCCCTTGTCGTCACGGTATGCTCCAACACCTGGACGGGTCAGCCGCGAATTGGCCTGCTGCTTGGGACAGAGCACGCACCCAGATTGATTTTCTTGGGATTGCTGTCGGCCTTGAAGGCTTCTGTGATGCCGAGGATGGCCTGTCATGGCGGGGGCGGTGAGTTAGCAGCCATTGAATGTGTCTGGGTAGCTAGGCGGGGAGCATGACTTACATCCTACGAGCAATTAGCATCTGGCGGGTGCAATGGCAGCGGCAATGGCGGATTCGACTTACTGGAGGGCCCTGGGGCACCTGCGACCAGGCCGAGACGGCGCGGACGGCGGTGGACTTGACCGACAGCTGCTTGGTGGCCGCTTGACGCAGCGCGCTTCTTGACGAGGCGAGCATGTTTGGATGTGGCTAGGAAGAAATGGGATGGGGGGAGAAGAGTCAATTGCCAGGAGGCAGGATGAATTTTGAAGGTGGGCGGGAGCTGGGAGCTAGGAGCTGTGCGAGGGCGGTCTGGAGAGTCGTTTCCCCAGAAAGAAGCAAAAGTCCCGGTGGTGTCACTTGCTGTGCCTCCACGTTCGCGCGGGATCGCTTGGTTGGTTGTCGGGGCAAGCAGCGATCACGCGCCGATTCGCCGACGGCGCACCACCGTTCCCGCCATCCCTCATCCCTGCCTTAACTCCGGCGCCAGCAGAATAATTTCTTGGACCTGACCTTTGCTAGATGCTTTTTGGCGGGTAGGTAGCAGTATCTGCTGTCGTCTGTCTGCGGCACATGCAATTGCTCTTGTTGTTGCTGACGATTGCAAGCCCGTCAAGTCCAATGGCTTTCTTGGCATCCCGCTGATTACGTACGCTGCCCACGACTGCGACTGTGACTGCTCTTTCTTTCCCACAGCATGCGCCCTGCTCTGAGACAGGCTCGCTCGCTGCTGAGCTGCGAACCTCGCACTGCTCTCATACCAGTCTGGCTCTGCCCTGCGCTCCTCAGAGCCTCCGACTCTTGCTCCAACCTTCACGGCCACGCCCAAACCTTCTTGCCGCCCAGACCCTTCTCGACATTCGGACGAGCGCACCAGGCCTTCCTTTCCACCGACACACCCGCACGCTCTGACCCTCCTACCCAAAGGTCGCTCCCTCGAGCTTGCCCAGGATGCGGCGCGCCTGCACAAGTTTTTGACAAGAATGAGGCCGGCTATTACAATGTCGACAGAAAAGTCGTCCAAGCCTATCTGCGCCCTGGCCTTGCAAAGGTGCAGCAGGCAACACCAGAGGATCATGTTTACGCAAATGCACTCCAGGATGCCAGTCCAGAGCTGCTGAGCCAACTAGGTCTGGCTGACGACAAAAGCCAGGACACATCCACTGAGCAAGCCCCGCTCCATGATGCATCGACAGCACCAACGCCCATATGCGACCGCTGCCACAATCTCATACATCACCAGAGTGGAACGCCTATACCTCATCCCACTATTGATTCTATCCGGAAAATTATGCGCGAGAGTCCCCACAGAAGGAACCACGTATACCATGTCATCGATGCTGCTGACTTTCCCCTGTCTTTAATCCCAAATCTTCAGGCAGCACTTGGTATACCCAAACTACGAACGCAGAATAGGCGAGCACACCACAAGGGCTGGGTCGCAAATGACCGCTTTGCAGATATGAGCTTCATCATCACAAGATCAGACCTATTAGCGCCCACCAAAGAACGAGTAGATGCTATGATGCCCTACATTCGAAACGTACTGCGAGTTGCTCTCGGAAGGCTAAATCATAAAGCTCGACTGGGCAATATACGTCTTGTGAGCGCGCAACGAGGCTGGTGGACAAGAGAGGTCAAGGAAGAAATTTGGGATCGTGGCGCCGCTGGCTGGATGGTTGGCAAAGTCAATGTGGGCAAGTCGAACCTGTTCGAGGCCGTTTTTCCCAAGGGACGAGGTGCCGATTATCCAGATCTGCGCAAATACCGAACTAGGGATGAACGCGTAGACTTGCTGAACAAACCTACCAATATGAACGAACTCGTCGATGCTTTGACTGAGTTGGACACAGAAGATGACTCGAGAGCTTTTCGGGACATCCGGGACCAGGAACGGATTCAAAAGGCTCTTCATTCCGACCCGGACCCAGATTATGATGACCCCGACAGACTCCTCCCACCACCACAGCCATATACGCCATACCCAGTGTTTCCCATTGCTTCTTCTCTCCCAGGCACCACCGCCTCGCCTATTCGAATCCCTTTTGGCGATAGGGGTGAACTGATTGACCTCCCCGGCCTGCCTCGTTCGACCCCTGGCCTTGAGAATTTTGTTTTGCCCACTGAGCACGATAGTCTCATCATGAAGCACCGCATCAATTCACCGCGTTATTCCCTCAAACCCGGCCAATCCCTGATTCTCGGTGGCGGCCTCATTCGCATTACGCCTCAGAGCGAAGATTTAGTGTTCCTAGTTTACCCTTTCGTTCCCCTTCACGCCCATGTCACTCGTACTGAAAAGGCGATTGGCTACCAACAGCAAACATCCGAACGACAGTTGCCAGTTCCATCCGTCCTTGCGCCCAACGTGGGTTCGCAGATGAAATCTGCCGGTACGTTCAAGCTGAAATGGGACCGAACCAGACAGCTCGCTGGCCCTGTGACGTCTACTATGGCAGGCAAAATGAGACCTGAAAATTTGCCTTATCGAATCTGGAGTACAGATATTCTGATCGAGGGCGTTGGTTGGGTCGAGATTTCGGCACAGACACGTAGACCACAGGGCTGGAGTGCCCCTGGTATCGTGAAGAGAGATCCTACTTACACTCGGAATGATCGATCATTCTCCGAGATTTTGGCCAAAGAACACAAACAGCGCCATCGCGACATCATGGCACATGCAGAAAGTGAAGATCGAGATGTTGAGGACTATATGCAGAAAAGGCCATACGAAGATTACGTAGGTGATGAGAGGGATGTGTGGCAAGACGATTATCCCGCAGTGGAAGTTTTCAGTCCTTTGGGAAAATATGTTGGAGCTAGGGCACCCATGTGTGCTAGCCTGGTGAATGGACCGAAAGTGCTGAGTAGCAGGGAGAGAAAAGCGAGACCTCGGAGAAGTATGGTCAGTGTGAAGAGACAGAGAAAGCCTTTGGATTAAGACAAGTAATAAGGCTGCGCCATCTCACCTCAAAAGTCACAAGCACAATGCGTCGCACCAACACTGAATCTGCATGTAGTCGTGCGAGGCGAGTTTTCGTACGCAACTCTAGGCAATACTAAGTATAAGACATGTAGAATATTTGTATATAATGATACACCCTCCGAATGCATGATCTCCTTCTATCGTAATTGTACAGCATAACGCCATGATGCGTCTGTCAGTTCCAGTCCAGTCTTTATCCGTCCGGGACAATTGTATGCCTATATGTTGACGACAAATCAAATGCGCCACGACGCCAGACTCAGATGCTTGCTAGACCAAACTCGTTATGGAGCGTCCGCATCTTAATATTTCTCAATGGCAAATGGGCCAAGCCTTCTCTCCATGCTCGTCATGCTATTCCTCTTGATTTCTGGTCGCTAATTCTTTTGATTCCTGCCCATTTCATTTCAGGCCTTTTCGAGCACGTCCCAAAAAGGCTGCTGTTCCTTGCCGCAATCTCGCCCTTCTTTATCGCAGCCAGGAAAGTTTGCAACTAGATCGCCATCGTGAAACTGTCCGTTTGAAGGATTGGGAGAACCGCTTGCGTATGCATTGATGAGGTTCTGTGGGATCATGGCGAGCTTCGCAAGGATAGTGCCATGCCATCTGTCAAGTTTTAGTGTGCTGGTTCTCGCCCACTTGGCGCAGGGATACATACTGCACTATATGCTCCAACGCATGGAATTCTGCCTTTTGGAAATTATAGCTACGGTAGATGGGATCGAACCAGACATCCAAGAAGTACTTTGCCCATTCTCCGTTTCTGACAATGAAACTACTTGGCGCCAGGCCGTCCTTGTCTTGGGCGATGATGAAATCTATGCGGTCGCCCTTGAGATTGCTAAAAGTCTTGATAACACTATCGGGTGGTACGACTGGCGCATTGGTGACCATGAGCGATTCGAGCTTCGAGGGTGTGAGAAAAGAGCTATGAATGGCAACTGAGGGGTTCATGATGATGGCAGTATGGTCCAGATACCAAAAAAAGGTGGAGCCTGGGTAGAGGGTCATGGCGTGGCGCATGGCCGGCACACGCGACCATGTGAGCGGCGCGCCCTTGAGGGGATACTGGTCATTTTCGGGGAAAAAAGTCAGGTAACCTGCCAATCGTGGGTCAGTGCCTGTCAAACTCCATGTGGCGGATTGCTACAATACCATGCTTTTTCGCATAATCCTCCCGATTCTTCTTGATCTTGAGAGTCCATTCAGGATCTGCTTTTGGATTCAAAACGGTAACTATGACCACGGGTGGCCCGCTTCCAATTGCGACCTTGGACAAGTTTGGTGCTAAGCTGTTGCTACCACCTCGCAACCGACCCAATAGCCATAAGACGGTGAAGAAGCTCAGTATACCAAGAACAACGAAGCGCAGCCTCTCTCTTCGCAGTAAGTTCTTCAACGCAGGTGGCAGTCGAAGGCCACTCTGTTGTCTCGCAGCATACGGCGGCGGCCGCGATGTCTTTCGCGGTGGCATGGCGAAGTGCATGGTGAGGGCGAGTTGCTTGAGAACCTGGAAGCGACGGTTTGGAAGGATCGTGATGGCAAACTGCCAGGCAAAGCGAAACGAGGGATGGGAGTGAAAGGCCAAGTGGTTAGAGAGTGCAGCGCAAAATCTGCCCAAGCATACTGAGGCTGGCCCAAGAAGGGAGGAAGGACGTGGGCGCAAAGGACACAAGACGTTCAGGCGAGCAAGAGAAGGCCGCTTAGGGGCGCCGAGTAATGTCAAGATGGATGGGCAGAAAAGGGACGAAATTACAACAACGGACACCCGCCATGATACCAAAGTACGAGACTACTAGGGCTACGCGATAGGCTTAGCGCCATGGCCCCTGCGCCTGGAGACCCTTGCGTTAGCGGATGCTTGCTTGCCATGTGATATAGCAGACGATTACTCCTTATCACTGCTGATAATTTGTAAATCGTCCGCCATGTTCATTCCTATTTGATATCTATTCGTTCTGTTTTGGCACGATTGCGGACATGACCGTCTCCTTTTGGCACATACCCCCAATTGAATGCTCTGCCGCCAAGATTTGTTCTACGCTCAATTGATTTACCAGTATCTATTTATGAGTAATGCAAGGTCAGCATGTTCTTTGGCAAAACTTGGTTATACTCAGATTGAAGTATTTCCTGTTACGTGGCTTAACAATACACTTGGGCGATAAACATGGCGTGCATGGCTTGCTCCCATTGACTTACTAGCTATGACGTCGAATAGCAGTCACCATAATGCGCTTGCGATATTCGATGACTTGATCCACCCAGTGGCAAAGCATAAATTATCCATTTTGCATTCTACCATTGGAAACCATTTACCTCGATACTTGCATACGCTTGTTTAATCTCAAAGTACAAAAAAACATGGTGGACAAAGTTCTACAGCTAAAGTGCAGTTGCAATCAGTATGCATGGGGCAAAACAGGTAGAAACTCGTTAGCTGCAACTCTTTGCGAGAACACCCCAGGCACCGATTTCAAAATCGATGAGAAGAGCCCCTATGCTGAGATGCGCGTCTTCTCGAGTACTCATCTGTTTGGTGACTGACTTTGCTAGGTGGATGGGCACTTACCCCGAACTCCCATCATATGTCCTAAAAACAGGCCAAGACTTACAACATGTCCTTGATCAGTATCCAGACGAGCTGATTGGCAAGGCCGTCGCCAAAAAGTTCAATCATACCAAGCTCCCGTTCCTTCCTAAGGTCCTGTCCATAGCAAAAGCGCTACCTCTTCAACTTCATCCTGTATGTCTGCTCAGCCGAATGACAGCATACCCGATCATTAATCCCCACCACAGAATAAAGACCTTGCCGCTAAGCTTCATGAAAAAGACCCAGACCAATTCACCGATCCCAATCATAAGCCAGAAATTGCCCTAGCTCTTGGAGACTTTGAAGCATTTGTAGGCTTCAAGCCTTTGCCAGACATTGAACGATTATTGGAGCTTCCGCCGCTGCAGGATTTTCTTCCCGAAATTGCGAAACCTACCTTTGATGATCAAACGTTGAAGCATGTGGTCAAAGCCATGCTTGAAGCTTCTGAAACTGTTGTGCGCAAGACAAATGATGCACTTCTAAAACTTCCTTCAGAAAAATTTGGCAAGGATGATTACATCCCACGTTTGCTTCCCCGGCTTTCTGAACAATACGATAAAGCAGACAATGGCACTCTTGTTGCACTAGTCACAATGAACTATCTTCAACTAAGAGAAGGGGAAAGCATATACATACCAGCAGACGGAATTCATGCTTACCTTTCTGGAGACATAATCGAGTGTATGGCTCGTTCCAACAACGTTTTGAATACAGGCTTCTGCCCCCGCGCTGACCGCAACTCGGTGGACATGTTCACCTCAGCTTTGACATTTACTCCACATGACGCAAAGGAGTGTATTCTTCCATCGAAACCGTTTGAAAAGAGTAAATGTGGCAAATCAAGCCTGTATGCTCCCCCGCTAAGCGAATTTAACCTATTCGCTACAACCTTGAGTGAGAAGGAATCAGAAGGAATCGGCAAGCTCGGTGGCCCCAGTATCATGGTTGTAACGGACGGCGAGGGGACGTTAAAAGCAGATGGTAGAGAGTACATTTTAGAAGCTGGATTCGTTTTTTTTATTGCGCACAGCACTGAGCTCGAGTTGGAGGCTTCCTCCAAGACGCTTAAATCATTTACGGCTTACGCGGAGTAGGCGACTGCGGCTCAGTCCATAGAGGTAGCTCTTTATTGGAACTACATTCGGATCGCTTGGAAAAGTCTTTATCTGACTGTAGCCGGTAAACGTCGCGGCTATGCCCTAATCATAAAAGTATATTTCGGATCCGCTTGTCAGTTCTCCACATGGACCCCGGCTCTCCCCGCACGTGAACTGCATGCTTCCCCTCAACATGCTTGTCATCCTTTCATGCAACTATAAAACCCCGCAGTGATGATAGTGAATTTTGTTAAATTTTACTACACGACGGGGCTACTTCCTTGACGTCGTGTCACCCTGCACTGGATATAATACCGACGTACAGTCTGAATAATAGTTGACATACGCGATACCAAACCGGGAACGGCCTTTTATATCTCCATATTTTTGGGCGCGACACAACTGGTCGTCGGCAGGTGAGTCAGTTTTGGGTGAGTGGGTCATATTTTACAGAGGGGTTGTAGCGTAAAATGTCCTTCTTGTGACATGACTCTACGTGACCATTTATAGCGCAAGCAGGCTGATAGTCACATAGTTATTCACATATGGCGACTGTAGCGAAGCGAGACTCAATGGGTGTCAATCCCGATGGCTTAAAGAAGCATGTTCAGTCTACTCCGATTTCCGAGCCTCGGCCCTCTATACAAATACTGAGCTTAAACGATCTACCATCCTCTATTCGCAACAACATTTACAAATATGTTTTGGACACCGAATTGGTCAATGCTGAGCAGCCGCACGTATTATATAATTATGCTTTGAAAGATGGGATGTTGGAGTGCAAAGCCTCACGACCGCCTTTCCCGATACAAAAGTCGCTGTTTTATGTCAACAAATCCGTTTCACGAGAAGCGTTGCAGTACTTCTACTCTATGAACTTGTTCGTCAGGTTTGAGATCTATACTGCTAATGCACGGCATGCAAAAACTATGTTAGAAGACTCAGGATTGCTCTTTACAACAGCTGCACCAAACTTAGTAGAGAGATCGACACAACATGCTCTTGAACTTGCCATCGTTGAAGGAAACAGTAGCCAGAAACGCGCAGCAGTTATGTTCCCCGCACAATATCTACCTCGGCTTATCAAATTCTTTGATCAAGCAACGAGAGCAACTTCAAGCTGGGCACCACAACACTCCATGTACATCAATGTGGTGAATACCCATAACTTCCCTATTTCGCGTCTCCAGGGAGACCTTGTTGAGCCTTTTAGACTCCTGTCAAACGTCGGCGCAGCGACCATTGATCCAACCAATCTCTTGCCACAGTATGCAGATGGCCTGACAGCGAGCATAACAGCCTCGACCTTTGAGCCAACTGAATGGGTAGAAGCCTTGGACACTCTGAGCAATTTGGCTGATGAAGCTCGGGGTAGAGAGGAATACATACTGGCAAATGAATATGGGCAAACAGTCATTATAGCAATGACGTACGGGTACATATCGCATGCTGAAAAGCTCCATTCCCAGCCTGAAGACTTTCAAAGATTGGTTCAACGGCTGCGGTGGCGCACTGAACTCGGAATTGGCGTCACTTTGTCTTTGAGACACGGCAATATTTCGAAGATACAAAACTGGCTTCAAGGTCCGCCTAATGAGGAGAATAGTTTAGCAGCGCGTGAACTCCTCCTTGCCGAAATATCTCTCTCCAAAGCACTCTCACTGTGTACAGACTCGCCCTCTCCAACCTCGAATCCCTGGTTCCTTACTATTCCAGTCGAGCTTATTCCGCCGAACAAGCCAGGCTGGTTTACCAATATGGAGAAGGCGCACACATGGTATGCGCTAGGTATCGTACACATGGCTTTGGGCGAGAATTTGTTCGCTGCCGGCGACCTGGAACGGGCGTTGGAACTTTCCAAAGACGAAGATACAGAAGGAAGAAACAGAATCGAGGCAGCCTTTGATAAAGCCAGGATCGGAATTGATGGAGACGCGGAGCATATGTTTGTGGGCAAGATTAGACCTGGAAGTGGGTTAAAAAGGGCGAGTAGATTGGCTCGGACCTCGACGCCTCCGGTATAACAATACATGCATTTATCTGTACCAAAATACACCTCACTTCCCCTGCTCTAACTTCTCAATTTCGTCCTCGGCCTTGAAAATATCCGATGACAGGATATTCTTCCTCCTCGCCAAGTCTCGCATTGCCCTTTCTCCTGCACGTCTGTATAAATCTAATTCGCGTCTCGCTAGCGCTTCCCGATCGTTCAATAATTTGCCGTCAGCTCCTTGTTGCTTCTTGAACTCTTTCAAGGCAGCAACAAACTCTGGCGGCGGCGGATGGATAAAAGTGTAGATCTTCGCTTGCAGACTAAGGAGGATGGACCGGACATGCAGTATTTCAGCAGAAGATTTCGCATGACGTGCAAACGCCCCATGCTGTGTTTGTTCCAGAATCCGAATACTGCTTTCAAGGAATTGGCGATGCGTATCTAGGCTGGAAATTGCAGTATTGACGAGACTGGTATGGGCTTCCTTTGAATCTTGAGGTAGGGTAACTGCCACTGTTTGATGGATCGAGGAGGCCACAGTGCTCAATTCTGAGGTGGCAAGGGGGCTTTGAGGAGCTGCAACCTGGCAGAGACAATCAACGATGATGACTAACTGTGTGGAAAGTGCTTCGGATATGGCGCCAATATGCTTGGTGAAGAACTCTATATCTCCAGAAAGGATTACCCGATCTTCTTTGAGTACATGACCTTTAAGCTGAGCAGTAGCGACTTCAATGACTGCATTGAGCTCAGCTGGGAGATGCGCTGACCGGGATGGAAGGTCTGAAAGTGAATCGACAAGAATTTGTTTGGAGATCGAATGTGTGCGAGCGGTCCTAAGATTCTGGCCAAACATCAGTTCCATCCATTCGGCTTTCTTGGAAATGTATGCGGCCGTTGAATTTGTGAAGAAACAACACAATTATATGTTAATTAGAAGGCCAGGACTAGGCAATGCTAAGAATGCTGCTATTATAGGTGCTAAGCAATTCAAAGGTAGGCTTACCCGTCGTATTTCATCATGTATGCGTTGCTTCTTTGTGTCGCGCGTCGAGCCATTTGGGTTTAGTTTTCGTGTTGTCAGGTCTTTGTAAAGAACTTCAAAATTTGGATTACGTTGGAGTATTGATGGATCTACAGGTGGAATCATAACGATTGATTGTTGTCCAATTGCGACCTTACAAATGTGTCGTGTTGTAGAAGAGGTATGAGTCGGTGGTCACGGTCATGGGTGGAAGGAAAGCTGCTAACTTAAGAGGGTCTAGTGGCTTTTGCTCAGACAACAGCGTTCTAGCGCAAGACGTCGTCCCCCCCCGAGAAGATTGAGCGGTCATGAGCTAGGTGAAATTGCCCAGCATTTGTGCGATTGAAGAGGCCAACACTGCACCCGTTCCAGGTAGCTTCGATGAGTAAAAGTCTTGTGTGGCTGGTACTAATCCAGTATTAGAACAGGCATGATCGTGATAAAGCCCAACTTATCAGATGCAGTAATCACTACACCGGGGACTTTTCCGTAAAAATGGGTCATCTATTGTATGTCCGACACCACATGTGCACGACAGAACTAGAGAAAATAATGCTTGCCCTCATCTCAATATGCTTTCAGCATTGCCTAATGCAACGTGACGCCTTAGCCTTCGACGAAATCCAAACTCCCCTTACCGACTGTACTAGGTGCAGCATCTGGGCCCTTCTGCTGCCGAAGCTTTTCTTCAAATTTTGCAAACTCTTTTATCGCAATCTCCTCCTCTTGGTCCAGAATTTGTTGTACACCTTTGACTTCCTCGATGTAATGCATCAGCATGCTTTCGATCCCATTCTTCAGGGTGACTGTACTCGAGTCACACGTTCGACATGCCCCTCGCAGCTTGAGCATCACCTGTCCATCTTGGAAACCTCGAAATTCTATGTCCCCGCCGTCTTCTTGAATCGCCGGCCGTATACGGGTTTCGAGAAGCTCTTTGATCATTCCGACAACTTCATCGTCATTTTCATCATATGCAAGGCTGTCGACTTCCTGGCCTCCCTGGCCTTGCTCATTACCCTTGTCTACAACGGTGTTGACAATGGCTTGGCCGCTTGTCATGAACTCATTGATGATAGCAAAAACCTCAGGTTTCACATGAGCCCAAGGGGTAGAACTATCTTTGGTGACTGTTATGTAATCTATACCGAGAAAGACAGATGTGACTCCATCGATATTGAGAAGCTGTGCGGCGAGGGGAGAAGGGTGGGGCGGGGCAAGAGTTGAACGAGGGCTGAGGTATTCAAGATATGGTGACCCTATCGACTCTGGGAGAACGCGTTGGTTGGGATTGAATTTCAGAGCCTGAATACTTTAGTAGAAGTTCTGCAAGACTGGTAAAGAGGCCTACATCAGCATTGGGCGTGGGCTCAGTTTGGATGAACATGGTCCGTCGCATTACCCGCATACTTTGCACCGAGGTCCTCCATTTCTGCGTCGTTGATCGGTGATTAAGAGGAGAGGCGGTGATGAGCGGTGTTTGTTGGTGAAGACATTTGACTGAAGCAGCAATCCGCGGTGCTTTGGATTGCATGCAAGGCCTGGTGCGTGCCAGGTTGCGCAAAGCTGCGCGCGGGACTGTTATAGAGGTCATTGATATTTAGAAGGCGGGTTGATATTTTGGCAACTATGCGTCAAGATGTGTATTGTTCGAAAAGTGCAACAGTGTTTGGTGGCACAGTAGTTGGACCAAAGTTTCAAACCCGGCTATGACGTTGGATGCATTACTCAGCTGCAGAGAGATCTTAGCGTGGCATGGGGGCTAAACCAAATGTGGGCCCACTAACTTGATTCGATGTATGAGGTTGTCAGTCTCCAACTCTCAATCTGCGAAACATCTCACTACATATTGCTGTTGGCCGCCTTTCGAGACAAAATCAATGGACCCTCCATGTCAAGACCCGTACTTTTACTTTCACCCGGTACACAAGAATCGTCCGTACTACTTGCTGGACATTCCCACAACTACCATAGCACGAGACAAGATTACCCAGCCATTTATGTTGGTCAACGTTCGACTCGTTTCTACCCCTTCCCTCTTGAACACAGTGGACCACCATCCTCGAAGCTACGGGGATTCCAGTCACTAGGGAGTCATAAAAATAGAAGATGAATAGTAAACGTGCAAGACATCCTAACGCTAATGTAAACTACCAGCGTATCGCGTTGGCTCAACGCTTTTCTAGATCCCGTTTGTGCAACTCAAAACGAATTCTGGTCCAGGCAATTGGGATGTCGCTCAGCAGACAGACACGTGGCTCATGACCAATACAGATGAAGGTGGCATGAAACGGGCAAATCCGAAGAATCAAAGATCCGTTACTATAGCCACCCCGTTGCTTTCGTGCATGTATCAAAGGATGACTTGCATGGCGAGCAGGTCGAAGATTTCATAATCACTGTTGTGAAACAAACCTACCGAAAGGTAAACGAACGCAAGAAAATACCATGCGCACAACCTGCGGATAGGGACGTTTAGCTTCTTCGGATACGCTTGTCGCCCAGATTCGTTTCAATCGATGGCATGGCTGGCTGGATACAGGCCATCAAAGCATGTCTTTAGGCTCGCACAAAAAAACAGGGCTGTCGGGTCACGGTGACATTTGTCTAATTAGGCCGGTATACGAATGTACACAGACTGCTCATGCAACAGCAGCACCTTTCCACCAGCTGGTAGCGCCCATCACGAAAACGACCACCATGGCATCACTCACTACAGTGCTCCAAATAACACTGTACCGCCCAAGAGCCCTCACATAGCTGCTATATGGTGGAGGCAGTATGCCAGCAATTGTGTTGAGCATGCCGCTGCCTTGTAATTGGCCCTTCTCGGCGAAATAGCGTGACGACTGCAGGACAACCTCAAAGGTAGCGAAAAGGTAGAAAAAGTGGGCAAAATTTGGGGTAGCAGTAGATGGGACAGTCCAGTCATCATCGTGCAGCGAGTGGCGCGACAATTTGGAACCAGTGAAGGGAGTTTGCAAGACAATGTAGATGGCCAGCGCAAATGAGAATAAAGAGTGCACTATGCGCCAGATCCAGGCTGAGGACTGCTGGGGCTCTGGGTCGACCGAGGAGCCTCCTTGCATGGTAGAGAGAAGACTGGCGAGTCCGGGGGGAACATCAGGTGACGCAGCACCTGGTTGGCGTGTATCACCAGCGGCGCCAGCGCCGGCGCTGCCCATCATCTGTTGCAACATGGCCATGACGGGGTCTTGGGCCGGGTCTTGGGCTAGGCCTGTAGGAAAGGGCGGTGGACGAGGACCATCAAAAGCAAAGGGAGAAGGCAGACGAGGTTGCGACGCGGGCGTGAAATGATGTTGGGAGATGTCAATCTCATCCGGATCAGGCGTAGCTGTGCCGGACACGGCGGGTGTGGAGCGTGACGGGGTGGGTGTTGGTTTGGCTGCGACGCAGTTAGCCGTGAGCTCTCGCTGCCAACACCTACACACAAACGACGCAGAGAGTGCAGAACACGGGAAGCAGGCAGGTTGGTGGAGCATTGAAAGGGCCGCATACCAGGGACGTCCTTCTCCAGCTCGCTGAGCTCTCGCGGCGGGCCGCCCTGCAGGGCCGTGATCTGTTGCAGGCGTGAAGCGCCGCTTTTGGCAGCCAGGCGCTCTCTCCTCAGGCGGGCTTTGGCCTGCGCAGGCGACTCGCCAGGCACGGCGCCCGTTGCGGAGGCGGCAGGCGATGATGCCATGGTTTGCGTGTTGTGTGTTGTGACGTGGAGGCGCAAATATATGACGTTCTGTAGGCGTGGTAGGGTTAAGGTTTGGAGCCGTCTGGCAGAAAATAAATTGTCCGTGGCGTGGGGGAGAGCGCGATGGGATGGCAGAAGGCTGAGGTCATCGCTTCGCGCTTGGCATTAGCGATGCTGCCGCCGCGGACCGGGGAAGGCGGGCGCCGGGATAGTCACAGCCACTAAACCACGACGACTCAACACCTCCACCACTCGACCACCTCGCCTGCTCACGAGTCACCACCACTCGACCAGGGCTGCCATCCTATCCCATCCCACCCCCTTTCCCCTTTGTTCTCACCACCATTGGCCTCGATGCGAGCAATTGCCTATAGCCGTTACACGCCTGCGGGCCGGCCCTCTCCCTTTCACGCTTCACCACCCCTCCCCCCGTGCCCCCCTCCTGCGTTCACCCAAATGACATATCCACTCTGTGGTCGCTGATACTAGCCAGGGGCCAGTGGTATTGGACGACCCGGTATGTATCTGCTGCTTCTGCTGCTGCGTTGTGCGAGCTTCGCAACAACCACTTCCCTCCACGTCTGCCTCTGCATTTGGCCAACGACATGGCAACACGCTAGACGCTGCAGAACGCACATTTCTGGGGCACTGTTCTACAAGATAGATCCCGGCCTCGCACCTCACCGCCCATCAACGTCACACGACAGGACAATCTGCCACTGCCAGCTTCCAGAAGCATGGTCCTGGTGTGCTTGCTTACCTCATCGTGCCTTCGTACCTTGGCTTTCGGCAAAAGGGTCCAGCCATTTATCTTTAAACTCTATTGTTGGCGTCGATGGCTATCAGTTCACCCTCATGGCCCTCGTTCCCTGCATGTCGAATCATCGTCACTCGGCAACATGCCCCGAAATCCCCAACTTCTTTACTATCCCACAAGCAGCAACATTGTCATGGCTAAGCGCTCCTACTTGCAGGTGTCACCTCACAGCGGAACTTCTCGCCGCTACCGCTAGGTTTGCTTCCCATGTCTACCCGCTACCCTAGAGCTTTTACTAGATTGTTTTTCCCTTCATTGGGCAGTCAAAACTCGCTCTCCTCCGTGTGTACGAACGTGATGTGGTACTACTAATCGGCCCTTTGCCATGCATTACCAAAAGCACTCGCAATGTTGAGCTTCACGTTTGACGGCATCATCCCAGGGCCGTCACTGACGCCAAGTCATTACCAGTTCATCCTCATTTCTTTTTCTCCTCTGCCCGGTGCAAACCCGACGTTGAAAATGGGTTTAAATAATGGCTTTTGGGTTGCACAAACAGCCACATTCTACTCGATATTCTTGAGCCACTAAAAGTTCCCACTATTGAGGTATATCGTCGTGACACTCCAGCAACTAGAGCTGATTTCTGTCCCCGAGCCGGGTTCGTGCATCATGTTGATGTTGCACTGCTGAAGGAGAAAAGCATCTTAAATACTGGACTGCCAGACTCGTGCATTCACCTCTCCTATCGGTCCTTTCGTATCACACTTCCTCTTTCTCGCCAAATATCTAAGGGGCGCCACGGCTCCTCGAAATGATTTCTCCAATCGTAGCATCCGCCAGGACGCTACGGCCGAAAGCCAAACACCTACGAATCGTCGTACAGCAGGCTCGACCACTATCACGCTTCCTGGAAGGTGAACGATATTGGCAAGGAACACCTTGGAAACATGTGCCGGCAGAAGAATTTAATTCTTATCGGTGGCAGGTATGTGCTTGTCGCACGCCAACAGCCTGTTGTATCAAGGCAATTGGAGTGTAGTTGACAGATCTCAGCTCAGTAACACCGTACATAACAATAGGCTGCAGAAGTTTCTCTTCGACTCATTGCCGGAAAATATAGGTCCTTCCACCAATGGATTACTTCAAAATATTCGAACCAAGTCGGATTTCATCACCGATGCGATGGATGCAACCAAGCTGGCGCCAATGGCCATCCGACTGACCCCACATATACTATCACGCATAGACTGGCAAAATCCATTGGACGACCCAATCCGCAAACAATTCCTTCCTTTATCAAGCGCCATTTTTCCGGATAGTGGGCATCTAACGCTCGATTCCCTGCATGAAGAAAATGATAGCCGTATGTTTCGATAGGTTACACTGCCGCTCGCCCTAACCGATTCTAGCTGTTCCCGGATTGGTCCATCGCTACCCTGGGAGGGCCCTCTTTTTGGGTGAGTGACCTTTGAGCTTGTTCTTATTTATGTTTCGCTAAGCCCTATCAACTGCAGCAACATCAATTTGTCCCGTATACTGCCGGTTTTGCACTCGATCCTACGCCGTTGGCGCAAGCACCGACACAGTAACAAAGAGGCCACAAAAACCGAGTAGGAGACGTTGGGAGGTTGTTTTCCAATGGATTCAAAATCACCCAGACCTTCAGGATATTGTTGTGTCGGGCGGAGATGCGTATTACTTGCAGCCTGAAGATCTACGCGAAATCGGGGAACGGTGCACATCTCTTCGCTCCAATCAGATTTATATTTGCTGAGAAACAGTAGACTCTTGGGTATTGATCATATCCGTCGTATTCGCTTCGCTTCGAAGGGGCTTGCTGTTGCACCTGGTCGTATACAGGAAGGTGACCCTTGGACGGAAACTTTGATCGATCTGTCACAACAAGGTCGAAGGCAAGGGAAGCAAGTTTGCCTACATACTCATATCAACCACCCTCGCGAGATCACATGGGTCACTCGACGGGCCGCAAATTATCTCTTTGAGCATGGTGTCATAGTTCGCAATCAGGCCGTTCTTTTGAACGGTGTCAACAACACTTTTGAAACACTATTTGAATTGATCAAGACTCTTTCAGATATCAACATACAGCCCGTAAGCATTATGTCTATTTAAGATCCATTGAAGAGCTTGAAAATCTCAAATAGCTATCGCTATGTATAGGACTGCATTCTGACGCAGTACATAGTACTATATTTACCAATGTGATATGGTCCAAGGCGTGGAAGATCTTCGCACCCCTCTCAGCGAGATCATCGATTTAGATAAGAAGATGAGGGGCACATTATCTGGCTTCATGATGCCGTCTTTTGTCATCGATCTTCCTGGAGGAGGCGGGAAACGCCTTGTCTCTACCTACGAATCATATGACAAAGCCTCTGGAGTCGCGAAATACCGGGCACCTGGCTTGGATGGCGAAAAGGGGAGGAAGTTGTATACGTACCACGATCCGAAACCTGTGGCAGCAGCAGATCTTGCCAGGCTACATGCACAAAAAGCGCATGCCTTGCAGAACGGTCAAACCCTGGAGCAAAGTGTCAAGGCGAGTAGGTTCCTTCGAACCAGCAGTCCTGTAGCAAGTGCGACTGCAAATACAGAGCAACGTATCTCTCATAAAATTGTAAACCCCACTCGAGATACCCAGGATCGCCTGCATTTGCCCTGGCATTACAAAACCGATAATCACCAGTATCAGCCGCGCTTATAAAATCCATCAGCGCGGAGACATAATCACACACTCCATTAGCGCAAGACGCAAATCGACCTGTAGATGCGATAACTCGAGCCGGATATCATCAACCCTGGTTTCCTCTGTTCACTGATGTTTCTTTTCTACTCTTCATCATGACGATAATCTTGGTACAGTAATATCAGATTCATCATTCAGTCGTTAAATCTCGTCTCATATCAGGCACGGAGAGCAACATTCTCCTTTTGATTGAGCATTAGATTCGATTGTAATGTCTTTTGGAAGAACAATGACTTGTGTATGCGAAAGTCAATTAGAGGGGTTGCCTTCATATTACTGGGTCATTTGAAATGAGAAATCACTTTTCTGCATTATTTGGAGTGGCCACATACTGTACAAAATTCTTTGCAATCCAAGCTCGATAATTTTCATATTTTGTCTCTAATTATAGTAGACAAGCCACATCTACTATAAAGTATTAAGCAAATTTTCATTCACTTCTACACTTGCCGTCTATTAAAGATCTCCTCAAGAATATCAATGCGCAGTAACAAGACCTTGCTTAAGTTACTAGGTTGGACCACTGTCCCCCTTGACGCTCTAACATGGCCATAATGCTTGCAGGTCTTTTTCTTATGATTGGCGGCTGGATTACAAATACGAAAGCATTATTCGTGACTAGAAATTGCACAGTACGAGCGTTATGCTCGCCATCGCCAACGTACCAAATTCACTTTTTTCATATTTTGATACACTTAGAATGACCTATGCGCTTGAAACGAGGCATTCTCAAGGTAAAAAAGTTATTAGTAAGGGAAGTTAGTGTTGATTAACGCTATCTAAGGGTAGAAAATCCTTTTCTGGATACACATAATGGGACGCAATAATGAGTCGATAACGTACAGTAGGAGGTCATGTATAAGTGGATAATAACAAGTAATAGGAGTTCAAAGCTGCATGAACCCAGCGGTAGTTACAGGTGCCTGTGTTTGGTCTTACCCATCATTGGAATCTATTTCATTTTCTCATTTTCCAGTTATTAACCTTGAAACACCGCTGTTTGCTGACTTGCAAAACTTTGGCGTTCATCTGACATGATTTTCAAACTAGCGCCGGTACCACATTCCATCATGTTACTTTTCCATCCATTCCGGCAGTGTGTATTACAAGAAAAGAAGACCTCTAATAGTATCGGCGTATGGCTTGATCAAACATTGGCTCTAATACAACTTCCAGTGGACTCGTTCAGGTATGGTCGTACTTCGCACGGTGCGTGTGTATGATATATCTGTGACTTTCACACAAGTGTAACATCATCGTGATTTCCTAAATCTTGTCTGCAATATAATAATGAAGACCTTAATATTAACATTATGCCATATTCGTCCTGGGTATGAGAACAATAGAATTATAGTAACAAGTTTGGGATGTCACCTGGGAATGATAAAGTTCATGCACGCAAAGTCTCCCACAACTGAATAAGGAAGGGAATGAAATAAAAGAGGTATGATGGTATATACAAACCAGTTTACAAAAGATATCGCAGAGCAATTGATGAAATTCGAAACTCATAACTCTGTATGCATGATTACAATGGTCAGTGTAGTGTTGACCAGATTAAGATACGTGTTTCTAGATCAACGTACTAGCGCGCGATCTTCTCGCTAATCGGAAGTCGATCGCGCTACCGATCTTGAATGAGAACGCCTCATCGACGTATCATCATTCAACGATGACGTAGTCGCGAAACTCAACGCGTAGCTTTTGGTGCTTTGTGCTCCCTAAATACAATCATGCTAAAACAGCCCATCAGACATCCGATATTTATCGTTCACTTCTAACAGCAGTCATCGTTGACAGACCGTCTATATAACCAGATTTCTATGACACTTGCATTTGTCGCGTTCCGAACCCCGTATCATTCAACGCCTGCAAGACATCGTGGAACCCTCTTGGCGGTTTCGTGTGCTGCAATCATGGGCAGACAAAGCCGCTCTTCGGTAGCAGTGTCGCCCGTAGCCAATACGCTTCCCATACCGAGCAAACAAAAGGTTGTCCACAGCAGAGTCCCGGTGTCTTCGAAAATCGAACATGCTGTTCCCAATTCGAACCGCCAACAGGTTTCTCGTGGAGCCAAATCGATTTCTACGAACCCCAAGGTGAACACTGATATCGTGGATGGCGCTGATGCCTTGCGCGCTTCACCTGGTGGGCACGATCCCGACGAGTCGGCTATAGCACCCAGCCCTAAAGCTAGAGCCAGAGCCAGAGGTAGTCAACCTACGGCAAATGGGCTCGGCATTACCAGGAACCTGACAACGGATCAGCCACCTCTCCCAGCAATCGCCACTGCGGAGGCTGGTAAAAGAAAGCGGGAAATAACTGACACGGACCAAGGCGAAATTGAAGACCCGGGCTGTAAAATCGCGGCCGTTGGTGGTGTTACAGAGAATGTCACTGGCCCCACAACAGACGTCGGCCTTGCCGGCGATCCTCCAGATGCCCAAGGGCTAGAGGATAATGATGTGGAGATCAAGGAAGCATTATCTAGACCTCCCCCTGTAAACTCTGAATACTTACCTCTTCCCTGGCAAGGGCGGTTGGGATATGTAAGCGGCCGATAAACTTTCTGTGCGACTCATACTTACCAGCCCACAACAGGCCTGTCTTAACACCTATCTACGCAACGCCAATCCTCCCGTGTTCAGCTCCCGAACATGCCGAATCGCAAGCATTCTAGACCATCGTCATCCCCTGAAGGACCCCTCTCAACCAGAGCATGCAACGAAGAATCGCCCCGATAAAGACCAGCCAGCTGATGTGGCACGAGGCATGAGATATGTCCAAGAGCTAGGTCTAGCCAATGCTCGGGATATAGCTAAGATGATACGTTGGAACGACAAGTACGGCATAAAATTCATGCGTCTGAGCAGTGAGATGTTCCCCTTTGCAAGCCACGACGAGTATGGGTACAAACTTGAACCATTTGCTGCGGAAACTCTTCGTGAAGTTGGCAAGTTGATTGCTGAACTAGGTCACAGAGTGACAACTCACCCAGGCCAATTTACGCAATTGGGCTCGCCTCGCCAACAGGTAATTGACAATGCCATTAGAGATCTAGAGTATCATGATGAAATGCTCTCGTTGCTGAAACTTCCACCACAGCAAGATCGAGATGCCGTCATGATTCTACATTTAGGTGGTGCTTATGGAGACAAACCTGCTGCCGTTTCTAGATTCAAAGAAAACTATGCTAGGCTTTCGCAAAGTGTCCGGAAACGCCTGGTTTTGGAGAATGACGATGTTGTCTGGTCAGTTCACGAGTTGTTGCCCCTGTGCCAGGAGTTGAACATTCCTTTTGTTCTCGATTTTCATCATCATAACATTATCTTTGACTCGACACAAATTCGGGAAGGTACAAAGGACATTATGGATTTGTTCCCCGCCATTCTAGAGACTTGGTCGAAGAAGGGCATCACCCCTAAGATGCATTACTCCGAACCATGCCCGGATGCAATCACTCGCACACAACGAAGAAAACACTCGCCCCGCGTAATGACGCTGCCATCGTGCCCAAATAATATGGATCTCATGATTGAGGCCAAGGACAAGGAACAGGCTGTGTTTGAACTGATGCGGACATTTAAACTTCCTGGGTTTAACACGTTCAATGATATTCTGCCACACCAGCGGCAAGATGAGAACAAGCCATGGAAACCAAAACCAAAGAAGGCCATTAAGAAGAGCAAGAAAAAGAATTCAGGTGACAATGATAAATCAGACGTAAAGCTGGAGGAAGTCGAAGAGAAGGACATACCGCCCCCTCTCATACCTGAGGACGATGTTGGCATGGGAGGGCCCGAGGGCCGAGTGTACTGGCCTCCAGGTATGGAAGATTGGTTGAGGCCCCCGAAACGCGTTATCAAAAAGAAAGAGGAGGACATTGTTGCACCCGACAAGAAGAAACGAAAAACGGCACCCATTTCCGCAGAAGCTGCTTCTCTTGCTAGCGAACCTGTTGTGCTCGATAAAGGCAAAACACCAGCTAAGAAAGCGGCACAAAAAGGCAGAACTAGCTCCGCAAGGACGACGGCAAAATCCGTGCCTACACCGTCGCCGTCTGAAGAAGAGGATGTGCTAAGCTCCTCTATGCTTAGTGATGTAGGCACGGAGGATGATGGACCAGTAGAATCCAAGGCAGTTCGGCGACCCGCCGTGACGAGGAAAAGGTCTAGCCGGGCTACAAGGAGGGTGAGTTACAAGGAGGAAGACGACAACGAGACGAGCTTGTAAGGAGTGTATTACTACGATCCTCACCACCACCACCATCATTATCATATAACATGGTAAGCAAGTAAAGTGAAAGCAGCGGGCCAGAGTCGGAAATTCATTTCCAAGGTAACTCTCGAGTTGTCACTAACAGGAGAAGTCTCCGCGCATGCTGTGGTGCATGTAATAGTAATATACAAGATAGCTTTAGTTTCTTCATATTCAATGACCTTCCGCATTCAGCCCCAAATTCCGCTGTAAGCGAACGCATGTTTGGTATCAGGCATCAAGAACGATACTACTGGAGTCGGTCGTGACAAAAGAGAGCAGAAAGACCTGGCAAGCCACCATCACCTGCAAAGCATCGTTACCCCTCTCCTTCATCACAACATGCCGTCCTTCTCGAACGTTATCGAAGCACGGCCCCTTACAGCGTGCCGCACATCCCGCATGACCCGCCTTAACCGAATGTAGCCGTGGCCTACCGCCAATCTTCTTCACCACCTTCCATTGCATATCCCACGTCTTTCCATTCACTTCCAGTGCCATCCGCCGCCGCTCCTATTGGTTGCGTATTCGCAACCCCCTCTTCGCTACTCCACGATGCCACCGATAAAGCCACTGGCGCATCTGCATGGGCAGTGTGACTTGTACCTGCCGTCATGCGCTAAATGTCGTATTCTAAGCTGCATGGCCGGTCGGACATTAGCTGTGCGGAGAAGATATCAAATCTTCCTCACTCTGTGCTGCAATACAATACAGAACAACAATGCGTGTTTCAATCACACACGGAACAGGCTAGCCCCACTTTCGCCTGTGCACATAGTAGATACTTGTAGATCCGGAGACTACGGGTGAATTGCTGAAGCGACACTTAGACCCTGAATGGATAAGTGCCATAGCTCACAAGCTAGTAATAAGCAGTAAGATGGCTGTGAAAGGGTCTTGCCCCATTGATCATGGTCTGAGAAGATACGAACACTATACAATTGATCTTGGCATTCAAGTCGAATCCTTGAGTAAACATCCTAGACATCGACGATCTCGCGCGACATGTATCGAAATTCAAGCATGTGCTGCTGGACAACGAAAACATAACGGCTTCCAACCTTTTCCCAGCGTTGCCGTCTACCGACGCCTCTAGACAAGCGCAGCGCTGCACTAGTGCACCGAACACCCCTAGACTCCCAAACCTGCATCGGACATGTAACTTGATGTGTGCAAGGCTGTGCAGATTATGTACTTGCGGGAAGCAACAAGGGTGGTGTCAGGGACGTGCCAACATGATTCGGAGCAGGGCGTCTATGCAAATGGGCATGGTGTGATGGTCAGGGCTTCATGAGTGGGCTGAACTTGTAAGAGGTTGGGAATAGCTCTCTATCGGTACGAATGGAGGAAGACAAGGGCGGTGTGGCGTGCTTATTGAATTCTTGTATGCATTTTGTTTGACATCTGTGTGTTGGGCAGCGCTTGCGGCGCCAGCATGCGTGCTGCAATGTTATCCACATATGCTCACAATGGTTGACATAAGTCTTGATATACCATGTCATACGGTACGGTACGTGGAAATGCAAGTCTTGGACGCATGAATGCTAGAGATAACACATTCCTTATTTGGGTGGTAAACTTTTTAATTGACCTGTTGTCATATGTCGAGATGCTCCTTGGTGCTGGTGATTGCGAGCGGCTGATGAACATACGTCGATGAGACTCTGCCCTAGTTTGGAAGAGAAACCATCTCGGCGCTTAGGGGTTTACGAAGCAATCCTACAGTGGTACCAAAGGTTACAGATACAAGCCAAAGAAGAAACCAGAGAGACATTATGGCGTCAATTGATTTGCAAGATCTGTCTCTGGGGCATTTTACTTGTGCATTACATGAAAAGGATATATAATTCGTTGATAATACAGCAATGAGCCGCCAGTGATAATCTGCCTCCCCCTCTGTTCACACACCATGCAATCAGCTGCCACGAGTTCAGTGTGAAAGCAATATTCACAAACTGCAGCATTTTTGCGTCAGGTGGCCACAGCTCTGGCTCTGCTCCCTTAAACTTGATCGACTCTTTTGAAAATCCATTGTGCATTACAGAGATCCAATGTACCAGATAAAAAAAGGTTGCGGACTATGAAGTTTAACACAGAATCGAACAAACACAAGTAAGCCATTGAAGGTAATCACATGGAAATAACAAGTTTGCATATAGAGTCTGATGGAGAAGTAAAGACAGATTCTGTTCAAAGTGGATGATACGAGGCATGTCTGATGTTGCTGCTACTTTCAAGAACAAGGCGTAGCAACGAAATCGTAGTAAATGACATAATGAGAGTGACAGGTAAGTTCAGGGAGAAAAGAGAAGCAGAGGCTAAATGATGATGGTTGATTTTTGTTACGTTCTACAATTGAATCCGAGGCTGTAAAGAGATAGCCAAGATTTTGACAGCGTAAGTTGAATGAAATCGACGGCCTATGCCGAATTGCTAGGATGCTTCGAAGTAAATAGTCCAACATCGGAAAGAGATAGAAAGGGGAAATATGAACACGAGCGACAATGAAACGGAATCAAGCTTTCCGGACTTATGGATCTGCTCGTGTTGATATCGCAACGTCTTTGGTGGACCTCCAAGACTACGTCACGATTCTGGCAATCTAAAATCCCACTCACCGTTCTCCCACCGGGGGGTGTTAGCTAGACAACCAATCACAGCCTCGAGGTACCTCATGACCCTTGACCGCACGCACCATACCTAAACGAGCATCTTCATCCGATGCCATCCAAGAGCCTCTACTGCCGGCGCTACACAAAATGACCACAACTCGAATTCCGCCGTTGAAGCCACAAACGGAAATGACTTTTGTCGCAGCTTCCCGCAGCCTTTGTTGATGTATGTCGATCTTGAAACCTCCACATTCTTAGTGCGACAAAGTTTTTACGTACCAGTAAATGTGTGGCCCTGGAAGATGCCGTGTAAAGAATTGGGACAACGAGGCGAACCAGTTTTGCAACCTCCACCGAACGAGACCGCCGTTTGTGTTTCAAATAGCCTCTCGGTCCGTGGATTTAGGATACCTAGCGGGTTTTTGTCCAAGGCAAGCGCGAATCGAAGACTAGAATACAGCCGATATGATGTGGATCTCAAGATCTGCACTTGAAACGAGAACAAGACTCCCAAATCACCAAAGGACTGGCTGGCAAGCGACCAGACACCTTGCTTTGATGATCGCAATGCGCCTCGCCATTTCTCCCCCCCTTCCCCTCCCCCAAACCCTTCGCATGACTTAGCTACACCCAGGTGGACTTGCTCGGTAGATCTGCTCACGTTGCTGGTCTCGATTGGTTCCACGGTCCTGGTTAGCAAATCCCAGATTGCTTGTCGACCAAGCGCTTGTGCATCAAAACGTCTGGCCAACGAGGTTGGCGATGCACGCACGGAGATTGTTTGTGCAGGCAAAGAGCCCTAGACATCAATGCAAAGACTGGAGCAATGGGAATGTGGCTATTAATGACAGGAGCAGTGGGCGATGCGATCTGCGATTCCCTGCCTTGAGGGTCTATTTTTATTTGTTCTCTCCCTCTCTGCCCGGTGGACTTGCGTATGCAGCAGTATGATATCGAGTAGTAGTGAGGAGAGAAGAGGGGGTGGGCAAAGCAAAGCGTGGGGTAAAAAGGATTCGTTCCGTTCCCGTGCGTGCCGTAAGGTAACCCTCCACTCTCTCCAACCCCTCCTTCTCGAGAAGGTCTTACGAGCTGCTGCTCCACCACCATTTGTGGCGGCCAACACGGCCAAGTACACGACGAGCAGACGCGCACGATTCTGGAGACTTGGTTTGCGAGTGCTAAACTACTGTACGAGCGTACATGACACTTGTGTCGGCAGTAGGCTAGTCATCACACGCAAACGTGCTTCCAAGGTTCTATCGAGAAGTAGTCGTGTTCCTTGGTAAAGGCATCTGGCTAAAAGCCCTGGGGAGTGACATCGCATTGCAGTCCGTCAAAACCTTGTAGCCAACCCGGCATCCGTACCTGGCCTTGCTATGTGCAGATCGTACGCTTGGTAGTGAGCCGGACAGCGCCGAGCCTAAACCCGTCGAAACCATCCGTATTGCAGAACAAAATACCGCCGCAACGTTGGCAAAATAGTAATCGTGACGATAAGGCACGTCTGAATCAAGCATGCGGCACAGGCAAACCTACTTGTTCCCTCCCATCCCATGGGGCTGAGCCTCAGTAGCTTTTTGAATCACTTGGCGTATTTGTTTCTGCTCTGCACATCACGGCGTCCCCGAACGGCTGTCAA
The DNA here is from genome assembly GCA_000498155.1 of Shiraia sp. slf14. Classification (NCBI taxonomy): domain Eukaryota; kingdom Fungi; phylum Ascomycota; class Dothideomycetes; order Pleosporales; family Shiraiaceae; genus Shiraia; species Shiraia sp. slf14. The sequence continues at coordinate 28,504 of AXZN01000040.1, forward strand.
CCAACGAAGCATGTGCACTGTTTGATTCCCGTCTGCCAACCACAACGTCCAACGTGCTTCTGTGAGATGGTACATAGTTTGCCGTTTGAACCAACCAAGTCGCATTCGCTTGCGCACTCCTTTGTGGTACCAGGATCTGCGGAAGGCGTCATCCAGCTACATAGTACGTAGTAGGCACTGCTTGTGTGGTTGATGGCGCAAGCTAAATGGCTAGTCGGATGCTGCACTTGGATTTACCTACGTGGCGGCTGCTGGCGTTTCCGTGTACACAGTTGTAATCGAGAGCAGTGGTTGTGTGTATGTGTATGCAATATCTACAGGGCATGAGTGCCAGAGCAGAAACATGGCGCTGGGTTATCCTGGTAAGATGAAGAAAATGCGAGCTGACCTTTACCGGTGAGCTGGCGACTATGGTGTGGCCTCTTGGTACGACCACACCACTATGCCGGTAGACGTGGTCCATCGTCCGTGTGCAGCTGTCGATCGTGTCAATGCATGTGCTCACAGCCCCGTTGACGATGGGGCACGATTGACGAATGCAGTCAGCATGGTTTTGGAATCATGGTGCAACTTGCGCGTGACGACTTGACTGTGGCGAGACAAGTTTGCAGGGCAGCCTGCGGCATTTCCCATTTCCAACTATCGCTTCGTAGATATACTCGAGTCGTACAGTGCTTCTCCGGGTACCGAGATAAGAGAGAGAAAAAATTTGAAACCCTCCGGGGTATGTATCCATGTCCAATAAACAAATGTGTAATACCTATACAAACAAAACGAAACTATGAGGTATCGCCCATTCCTTCTTTAACAATGCCAATCATGATCCATCCACGAACCCGCTCCTGCAGGTACTCTTTCTTCGCTTGCCAATCATATACTCATTAAAACCATTACCCTTACCCTTACCCCCATGAATATGCTAGATCCCGCTGTGCAAGACGTACAACTAAATCACAATGTATTCCCCATCAACGCGATGCATCGCTCTTCTCCACCTAAACGCCTGTTTCAGGGTGCCAAATGGCCCCGGTCGTTGTGCCATGTCACCTGCTCCCTCCGCAATCCACTCGTCGTCTTCACGCCATACCCGTTCAAGCACCTCTAAGCCGCTGAGATTGTTGAAAAATCCACTCTCACGTTGGATTTCGACACACCTCTGTCGTACAATCGCCCGGTGTTCAGGGTCCACACACTCTGTACCCACTATGAAGAGAGGCCAGAGGAGGAACTTGTTCACGCAGCTTGTGATACTGATTTGTGAAATGTGGTAGAGCCCCTGTGCTACTAAATTCTGAAAGTTGAGTGCTCCAGCTGGGAGCGTTGGATGTGCTAAGCGCTCAATATAAAGCAGCGCTGCATAGCGAAAGCTTTCGCTGATGTGAAGTAATGCGGCTTGTTCTGCAGACATTACGAGCATAGAGGAAGTTGCGTCGCAGCCATCGGCTTGGCCCTCGGGCGAGGGGAACTCCCACTCTTGCAATCGAATTCGAAGATCGTTCCATTCCGTCCAGAAAGGCGATCGTGGGTCGTCGCGTGCTGACGGAAATGGACTCGACTTTTCAAATATAGGTGTTCCCCAGCCGTTTCCATCTATTTGATCAAAGTCGAATGAATAAAACTCCTTGACCTTGGGTCGTGGTGACGATGTAGGAGTATCATCGTTGTCACGTACTGGCCGGTCCTGGCTGAGAAGATTGAGTCGTCCGAGCCGGGCGATGAGTTTAAATAGTCGTCCTTCGCAACCAGAGTGATGTTCCAGTGCACCCAAGTTTGAGCCCAAGTTCATCATGTCTAGCGAGTCGCCTCTGACCTCTATCTCTCTATCATTCACCGCAGCCGTCATGACGTCAAACCATGTAAAGAAAGTCTCAATCCATCCAACAAAATCTGATTGGATGCTTCTATCTCGTAAGCTCAGTAGCTTCTGTACTCCGGCTAATTGCGTTTTGAACTTGGTGAATCCCGAGTCGCAGACATGGAATAAACAAAGAATCAGAAGGGTGGCGAGTACAGAGTCATCCTGTGAGCCTTTGTAATCCACCAGCTTCTTGTTAAGCAGAGCAATAGATGTTGTCTTGTAATGCTTTTCCTCATTGGTGGCTTGGCCGTGCATTTCGCGAAGCTCGCGGGTAGTCATGGAAGAATAAGCATGATCCGGAATTAGCCGATAGTCTTGGGGGACACTCAACCTTCGGCCCTCGATGCCGCCACGCATTCGCATGTTGTTCGTTGCCAGGGCTGCGATGGCATTCTGCAGCTCTTCGCTCCTCATGGCTAAATGGATAATGTGCATGCGATAAGGATTGGTGGGGCTGTCAAAAGCCACCAGTACCGGGCATATAAATTTGTCGTAATAATCCAGAAGGTATAGCATCCGCGGGGAAAGGTGTGTAGCGGTGGAGAGACTCTGAGGAATAGAAGTGGTGAGCGACAGAACGTCTAGAGACAGGGGGCCAGAGCCATAGGAATAAGACGTACCCTCCGAGGGGAGAAAGGAAAAGCCAGGTTGAAAGCCGCTGAAACTTGAACTCATCTCTCCCTCAACGAAAATATCTGGAAAAGCAGGTGGACCCATTGACTGCTGGGTCGAAGTGACTTCGACATAGTCTTGCACACTTTGGTCCGAGCTAACGCTGGAGCTCATGTCATCAGCCGTGGGTAGCGAACGAGGGGCTTCGTGGAGGAAGAAGTTGTCCAGGGACCCGAATTGCGCGTGATCATGAGAGCCCACTGAAGACCACCGAGGCATGGAAGGATCAGCAAATGGATATTCATCCACAGGAGTGTGCGGGAAGTCGCTCGGTGATGGGAAGTCACTGTCACTGTAGGTACCAAGAGAGGCTGATGACGCTGACAGACCATTCTCCTCAAAGGGAACGTGAAGAGAAGTGTGTAGTCTGTGAAGGGGGCCTCTGTGGAGTTGGGCGCGGTTTATTTTGGAGGAATGCGAGTGCAACAGGTCGAAATGCTCTCCGTGATGTTGCATGGGGAATCCCAGTGGCGTAGAGGGTGAGGGAATGGGTATGGGACTGGTTGTGCCAAAATATTGATAATCTTGCGGTGCCGAGTACATGGCTGGGCTCGTAGGGCTTGTAGGAGAAGTCAGACCAAAGTCGATACTGCCTCGTGTGCTGAAGTTGTTCTGGCCTTGTTGGGTGCTGGTGGTTGAAGTAGTGCTAACGGATGCGGTGGAGTTGTTACGGGATTGGGGTTTTGGATCCTGGGAGGTGGCGGTGGTTGTATTTGCTGTTGCTGTTGAGGTTGGTGATTTTGCAATTGGCAGAGACATGCCTCGAAGCTTTCCACGACTGGCAACGCCTACTCCCCAGGTCAAGGTTGTGCGGTAGCCCGAGCATTCCTTGCCGATTTCCACGCACTGCCCGCAGTAGGGACGACGGCGATCACACTTGACTTGACGTTTCTTGCAGGAAAAGCAATCTTCTGTGGCTCCTGTGGCTGGTGCTCTTCTTCTTCGTTTCCTTGGGGCGGCAGCAGCATTGTTGGTAGTAGTGGCGTCGACCTTTTGAGGCTCAACGGCCTGGGAGGTGGGTGAGGCGACAGCCATGAAGTAACGGGATGAAAGAGAGAAGAAAAGTGGTGGTGGTAGGAGACGGGTGGGAACAAAAAGGTTATTGTGCAAGACGACGGTAGAGCATATGGGTACGAGGTGGATATGGAGTACCAGGGCGTTGAGTATATACAGAAAGGATACCAGGACGAGGGGCAACAGCTCAATGGAGCATAGAAGGCGCGTCACGGTGGGTAAGTATTATTTCGAGGTAGGCAAGCTTGGTCCCCAGTCTTGATAAGGTCAGGGCCCTAGCAAGACAGGGTTACGGGAGTGCCAAGAGGCTGGAGCCAAAATACCGCGGCATACTAGACGCTAGGATATTAAGAGCGGAGGAAGTCATTCTTGGGATGTGCATGAAGGATGTGGCCTGCAGCGAGTAGGCCAGGTGCCCGCATGTTCGAGCAGCCGCTTGCCAGGCCATGGTCGGTGGCCACCCCCTGCACCGCACCCCACACAGCGACGGCGAATTGCGAGGCCGAGAGGGTCATGGTCGGGTTACATCGTGGGAAGGTGGCAGCACCCCGGTCGAAGCTTGGGAGGCACTGGGGGGGGGAGGATGGCGACAGTTGGTCGTCTGCAGGACGGAGAAGGCTGGACGCCACAGACATATCCACCAACCAGACGCGGTACAAAGCACGATCTACTACCGGCCGCTAGCGTCGGAGAAGCCAGGGGCCAGCAGCCACTGAGAGAGCTTGTCTGGCGTCAAGTCCGACGAGCGAACGAGCGAGCCTTTGAAGAGAGAGAGCGCCCAGCCACTGCCTGCTGCCAACTGCTGATAGCGTCAGGTCCAGCATCGCCAGCGTCAGCGCCTCGACGAATGACCAGCGCGCAGGCGGCCAGACGGAGCCGACCGAGCTCATCGGTGTGCCGTTGCGAAGCTGCATCGAAGCCTGTGTGGAACATGGGGCGCGGCCATTTGGATTGCGCAGCGCAAGCCGCCCGCTGTGAAGCATCCGCCAAGCCCAAGCCTCCTGGACGAGTACGTAAGGTTAGCTAGAACAACGGCGTCGCTCGTCGCTCGTCACTCATCTCTGGCCCTCCCCGCAATTTGCTTCAAGACAACCCGGGTGCATTGTCGTCGTGCAGTCGAGCCTGGGGGGGTGCACGCGACCGGACATTGCAGTGTCTGACAACGCCCCGGTGTGAGGATATTGCGATGACATCGAGGACTGCGCGGGAGGCGTGGATGATGCAAACGGGCGACCAGGGGGGCCGTCCCTGGCACGGCTACAGACAGAGGCAGTGGAGTGGTGGTTAGTCGTGATGGCAGTGGTGGTGGTGGCGGCGACAGGGAGGGTGGGTGGCTGCATGTGTGTGTGTCTGTGTGTGTATGTGTGAGTGCGTCTATGTGTGCCTACTACGCTATGGCGCCCATGGTCGCTCCTGCTCCGCAGAGGCCTTGGCACAACCACGACTTTGGGATATGGGATGCTGACCTGCGCTTGATAACACTTGCATGCAGGCCTGATGAGCGTGCGATATGACCATCGCCATCGTCGCTGCGCCCCCACGGCTTGTCTGTTTGCTTGCCTGCGTGCTTGTTTGCTTGCTTGCCTCGCTCCCAACGCACAACAACCACTGTGTACCTATCGCTGCATCGCCGCCCCCATAGCGTGCGCCCATGTCCTGCTCTCGACGCCGTCGCCGTCACCATCGCCGCCATCTCGCCGTGTGCTCCTGCAATTTCTTCACGTGCCTACCCTCTCCCGCAGAAGACGTCTTTTCCTCCAGCGCAGCCAATGAACCACTCCCGCTCCGCGACACGGCTATTTCTCTCGTCCTCGCGCCAGCTGCCTGCCGCCCGCACCCTTTGTCATGTTGGGCACCCACATGATGAAAGCGCACTGTAAACTGACGGCGCCGGTCCGTCCTCGATCCATCCTACCAACACGGCGACCACTGAAATCTGCGCGCCGCCGCCAGACTCCCTGCTAGAGTTCGCGCTGCACGGGTGAATATCACTACCCTGGCGCTAGCCCCCTTGGGCCCCGGGCACGTGAGCCACACGTTTTGGCGAGAGGTACAACTCAGGCATCCTGCGTGTACTCGACCACTCAGCGATTTGTCTCAAGTAACAAGCTCCCCCAAGCCCGTCAGCAGATGCACCATCCTCCAACTAGACAGGGCTTCACGCTCTGAATTTCTGCCTGTTGCCGCCTGTACCTGGAGAGCAAAGTCCCCCAGATGCGCTGGCGCTGCATTTGTGCGCGGGGTAACTGAGCGAGACAGAGTCTGGGGTCATGATGCCTCCCACTCCATCCACTACATTGCCCTCTCCGCCGTGTCTCTCTTATCGTCCTGGTTCCCTTGTAGTCGCAATGCATCAAAATATTGCTTGCGCACGCACTTGCTGCTCGCGTCCCACCCTCTGGTGTTGTGCTGCCATGGATCAGAGTGCCCGAAAAAGGGTCTTCGCAGATATCGACGTTGGTCTACATACCTACTCTGGCGCTTGATAAGAGCCTCAGACGGGTGTCGGCAAGATGCCCTAGACAGGAACGGCCATGCCACAGAGGACAGGCAACACCCGTCCCTGGTCCAATACAAAACTCCTTCACGTGCGGAGAAGCATCCCTACCAGTATACCTACTGTGTACTAGAAGGTGTTTAGCAGGGCCTGGCGATCTGATCTAAAACGTCGACACGTCTAGACAAGAGATAATCAGTACCCTGGTGATATACCACCAAGCGAGCGGGGCATTAAGGTCCGTACGAGAAGCGAAATTCTCGCCGATGCATTCTCCCGGTGCAATCACAATATTGAAACGATCGATCTCGCTTGCTAAAAAGACTTCAATGCTCTCCCCATCCCTGTTTCAACGTCTATTTCGTATGTGTTTTGGGGAATCCTGCCGAGGCATTCTCGCGTGGACCACTATTTCTGCCCTGTGTATTCGAGCATGTGTGATTGCGTGCTAGAAAGCGAGTAAATTTTTTTTTTCACGGCAACTTCGGCAGTGTCGACAGAAGCTGGCTGACTGGTTCGGATACGGGGGGATTTGACGTGCGGCCTTTTGTCCGCAAGTCTGGCTTCGAATCGCAAGTCCAACTTTGCCCCAACAAATGCACTAGGCTTCACACCAGCGCCATCACAGCTCTTTGTACTCGAGCACGGATACCTACCAGACTTTGATAAACGTTCGCGGATGTTGAGCACGCGGGCACTCTTGTGCGTTGGAACGGCTCCGGTGGATCCTGAGGAGCAAAATCCGAAAGAAGAGCGGTCAGAAATCCCGGGGTACGACAAACCAAAGGGAGAGACAGGGATGGGTAACACGTGAGGTCACTATTGGGCGCGAACGTCGCGCTTACCAGAGAACAGGGTTCGTCGGCATTCTAGCCCAACCCGGCCTAGCCTTCCACACTGCAGCCAGGTAAATTGAACTTCATGCTGCTTCGACGAGTTGTCCAAAAATGGCCAGAAATGCGTCTTATCGTTAGCTTGTTTGTTGGGAAGCAGTGAGATGCGCAATCTTTCCGTAGCTGCAGTTCACTCTGAGAGCTGCTTTGGCAACAGCAGCCCTTTGATTTCTGCTTATCGCAGCCACCATTCTGTGTCAAACCATTGGAATCATGCATCACCACCACATCAGATGCATTAACATCCCAGAAAAGGGGCAAACTGCCATGCCGCCATACTGTATAGTCAAGGGGGGAGAAAACCTAGGACAATTGAAAGACGTGGGATCATTGTCAATGGGGTCTTCGCGCAGCAGTGGCCATATGGGTGGCAAAGTGATTTGCTAATTACTGGCTTTCGAAAAGAATGGTCACGTGCCGTACGAGGAGTAGATGTCTTGGCAAGACGCGTTCCTCAAATAGCAAAGTACCGGATATCTCAGCCACATACTAAGCCCTGCTGCAGAACATCATACTTACATGCCCATAATTTGTTTGCGTATGTCCTTAGGGCTGTCCAAAAATCTGGGGTATTTTCTAAAATAAAAATAAAACCTCCGTGCCGCTGTTGCCGTTCAATGGGTACTCGCGGCAGAACGCCCTGACGGTTGAAGCTCTGATGCGTCCGATGCGTCCGTGCTCAAGCTTGCCTCGGTGAAGGTTCACCTACCCCCGCAACTATTTCCCCACAAAACAACAGACTTGAATTCTGTCAACTGCCATCCTGTACAACCCCGCATCCGATCTTGCTCGCGGCACGTTACGTGATAGCTCCATGGCTTCAAAGTTTGTCTGTCTTCGCTCCGCGCGTCTTGCTGCACGTCACCCGTGTCGTGGACGAGCTTTTGCTACGGCCGCTGCTAGCCGTGCTGACCACGTTCGTATCGTTGAAGTTGGGCCAAGAGATGGATTACAGAATGAGAAGCAGAGTATACCGGTAGCCACCAAGATTGAGCTGGTAGAGAGGTTGGCAAAGACTGGGCTGAGGACAATCGAGGCAGGCTCGTTTGTATCGCCCAAATGGGTCCCTCAGGTGAGCCTTGTCATCTGACATTTTGCACAACCCGCTGTGTTATTCCTCTAACTTGCAGTGTGTAGATGGCCAATTCGTCTGAGATACTCGAGCATGTCCTGCAAAACTCGCCGCAATCGTCGCTCCCCATCACGTATCAATGGCTATTGCCGAATGTTCGAGGTTTAGACAATTTTCTTTCAACATGGCAGTCACACGCTCAGGCCTCAAAGGATGCATATCCGACACCACCTCCTTCCCCAGGGGCAGAGGGAAGCCCATCGAGCACACCAACAGGACCGAAACATGAAATATCTATCTTCACCGCAGCGACCGAGTCTTTCACCCAAAAGAACACCAATTGCTCCATAGCAGAATCATTGAAACGATTCGAGCCGATTATGGCGCGCGCCAAAGAGCTGGGACTCAATGTTCGTGCATACATATCGGTGGCGCTGGGGTGTCCCTACGAAGGGCCAGACACAGATCCACACAAAGTGGCTGAGCTTGCTGTGAGCTTACTGGAGATGGGAGCGGATGAAATCTCTGTGGCAGACACAACAGGCATGGGAACTGCACCAAAGACGGCGGAACTCTTGAAAACACTAAACGCTGCTGGTGTAGACAAGAGCGACCTGGCTTTACATTTTCACGATACTTATGGACAAGCTCTTGTCAATTCGGTGGTAGCTCTTGAACATGGAATCCGTACATTTGATGCTGCTGTAGGCGGATTAGGAGGCTGCCCTTTTAGCCCAGGTGCAACCGGCAATGTTGCGACTGAAGATTTGGTGCACTGCTTCCATAGTCTGGGTGCAAGAACAGGAGTAGACATTGAGAAACTCTCCGAGGTGGGAGAGTGGATCTCAAATGAGCTTGGAAAAGCCAACGAAAGCAGAGCTGGAAAAGCTACGCTTGCACAACTTCGGAAGTCGAAGCAGTGAAAGTACTGATTTACCAACATGTAGACTATGTGTATGTAAAAAATCTACTACTTACATAAATCAACGGTTTGTTCCTATCCTTTTTATGCATGAGCTAGCAGGTTCGTTTTACATCAGGCGTCTTTGTGTTGATATTATATGTTCCCTTTGCCTTTTCTGGACCATGTAAAATATCTTACCCCTTGATGAAAATTTAAGATCGTCTGCCAATACCCAAACCCTCCTGAACCTTGTTGAATCCAAAGATAACTATATAATAAAGTCAGTAGTAATACTTCGAACTGCTAAGGTGACAATGAACGAGAGTGAATCAAGATTCAGATCACCACTGACGGCATGCTACTTCCTAACACAATTCAGGAGAGACATAGGCAATCAGTGATTCGAGTCAAATCCAGTATTTGATATTCATCCGTTCGTGTACAATTGATCCATGCACCATCTTCATTTTCGCATAGGCCAGTTGCTAGGGCGTACCTCGCCCACTTCTCTTAACATATGTTTCTAAAAGGGCGCATATGGTTACAAAGATTGACCGACGAACCCACTAGAAGATATATTTCTACTGTTTTGCAACCACTTGTTGACGATTAAGTACGGCGTACATTCAACCAGCAACTTTGTAAACTTCACGTATTTTGTTCTGTATATTTTGACAAGAATCCTGTCGTCGAATCTTCAAGTGACTGGTGAAGGTTTGTGACACCAAGCTTTTCGTTTTAAAGTCCAGAACATCAATGATTTGTTTACTTGTAGATTAGATCATGTGAGATTATTACAATTGAAGACAGAAAATCCTGCTAATTGGCTTATCCTATCTTATCGAGACGAAAGTACAATAAGCTTTTAAGTGGAACTCATTGGTAGCAACTCAGCAGTGATATCCAAGATTTTTGCTTTATGCCAAAACAATGTTGCATATTTTCATTCCCAAATGAAGATAAAAACTTCAATATTGATAGTTCATGAACTGATCTAATCAAACACAGATACGTTAAAACAAGCTTCCCAATACTTAGCTGCCAAAACCGCTGTGCTCCCAGTGTTGATCATAAAGTAAACCCGTTGATATTTGTGGAATGATATACCGTAACCTCTCAAGAACATATTCACTGGTTTATTGCAAGCGCTATGTTTCAAGAATTGCAGACCAAGTATCGATGGGAATGATATAACATACTTTGATAAACAAACGAGTATTATTTAATGAAAACAATACTGCTTTACCTGTATCAGATACCAATTATCCCCTCAAATCATTTAATCAGAGTTTACGTTAGTGTTTGGTATGATAATCCCCACATGCTTCAAGGGTATGAAGACATTAGTCTCGAGACGGAAGAATGCCAAAGTCTGAGATACAAATTTACTTGTTCCTAACTCCCTTTGAAGATGCGAAAAATATTCAAAACATATGTTGTCAGTGGACGTGTATTCCAAAACCTAGAACATTCAGAATTTACAATATCAATATAAAGAAGAAGCAAACCCATAGTATTAAGCAGCTACTATATGCATTCTAAAAGAGCCGATGATGATGATGCGATTGTATGCTCTATTAGTTTTTGTCTGAATACTGTTACCACGATTTGCATTTTAAATAGGTACTTGGCATACACTCTGATATGTATCCTCCAGCGTCAAAGTTTCCTGCTGTTGGTATTTCCCATAAATCTACCAGCTTGAATTCATTCAATGCCTGAATTCAGCTGCTACAAAGCCTCAAAGGCAAGCCAGCCCATCAATCAGTCACAAGTCCCCTAAACAACATCAAGTACGTATGAAGTACAGCCCACAAAACATCAAGCAATTGCAGGGTAACACCACCAAGCCCAAAAAGTAAATGACATATCCATGTGCTCAGGCATTCCAACAAGCGGTAAAGAAAATATGCGCACCCCTTCCTTAGCAAAATGTGTCGTGTAACTCCGGGAACTGCGAGAATTTCCGTATTGAGAAGGGGTTACATGCTAGGCGCCATACTATCGGGACTGCACTGGGGAGGCTCAATTGTAACTCTGCAACTTTCGTTGATCCCATTCGACGAAGCTGGATCTCGGTTATGAGTACCGGCTTGTAGTACAGTGATCGCGGAAGGAAGGGTTCAGCAATCAGTCCCTGTCTGCTGTGTGGGGCTAATTCTTCCAGCAGAATGATTTTGCGAATCCTTCTTGTGAAGAAACGAATGTTGTGTTAGTGTTGAGTTGGTACACAAATGTGTTGGCCTTTGTGCTGGAGACTGACACGAAGGGTTGAAATATCATGTACTTCTCATTCGATGTCAAAGTTGCGGTCAGAGGCAGCAAGGGACTACACAGTGAGAATACGTCATAGGGCACAGGGTAAAGCGAGTATGGAGATTGACTGGTACGAGAAACTTGGGGGCAAAGGTAACCATTTGCGAGTAACTAAGCAACACAAGAAACAATCTTTCGAGGATTCGAACTGACAAACGTCGACATGGGTTCCCAGAAACAAAAAGCCATACAGAATAAATCAAGACGCCAACAGCCGTGAGGCCTCCAAAATCTCAATGTCGCCCATGTTTTCCTTTGCCGCGAGGCTCCCATCTTACTAGGTATAAAATTGTCCGTGAGGACTTAAAGCTGTGTCTGTCATGGTGTTGGAGGAGGTTGGTGTCGTGTACTGAAAAGGCCTAGAGACGAAAGGAAGTGGATTCGGGTAGGGCATGTTTGGTACGCTATATGCGGCGGTCTAAGCGGTCGACACGCGATTTGAAACCCTTGACAATCTCTCCAATGCGACGGACTTTGTCGAATTCCATTTGCAAGTCGTCGATTTCGCGGAGGATGGCACGGAAACGGGCGATTTCAGCGTCGGCCATTTGGATAGCGTTACCCGCGCGGTCGTACTGTATTTGGGTGGCGGTTTGTGTTTGTTGTGTGAGCTAAAAGGGGGTTTTGCACGTCAGTGCCAGTGCCAATGCCAGTGCCCATGTCAATGCCAGAGCAGCAGCCGAGTATCTGAGGCAGGATGGTGCATGGACCGAAAGGCACAGTGAAGATGCAGCTGGACTTGGATTGCTTATCGGGGCCCACTCACATAATGCCATCGCTGCTGAATCGAGTACATCAAGCGGTCAAAGTGGGCGCTGAGCGCCTGTAAGCTGGTAGGATCCAGGAGGAGACGGCCTTGGCTGGAGGCGTGTGAAGCTGCGCGAGACGAACTGCTGCCCTGCTGCGATGCGACGATTTGCTGCTGGAGATATCGCGCTTCGCTCGAGTTGAGGCCCAGTTCAGAGACTGGAACGGCGGACATGTGCACATTATCTTAAGAACATGGTCGGAAGACTTCAGGCTCCCGTACAGCGACGAATCCAGCTAGTAATTGTTACTAGCCGGCTGGGGTTGAGCAACGTTACCAGTGTCCCAGTCGCTGCTGGTGCTCGAGTTTGGGGGGGTCGAGGGAGGATGTCGCGACGAGAGCTGAGGTGCCAAGGGGTGCACATTTGCCGAATGCACCTCGCTGCAGAACGCCCATGGCAAAAGCAGCCCTCCCGGATCGCTGCAACGGACCGCTCACTTTGACCAATGCACTTCCTCCTGGCCGAATGCAGCCCTACGGCTTTTCATATGTGTTGGCGCGATTATGCATCTGCTGCTGCGCGACGAAGTTCCTCCAACTAGCCACGCATCGCATGTGTTGCACTTTTGAACTACATTTCCTCAACTCTTCGACACACTGCAACTCGATCAGCCTTCACTTGTTGCTTTTTCTGCATCCCTTCGCCATTGTGTCACCCAGCACTGCTTGCTGCTCAAACAGGCACGGCATGTGCTCTCCGTTGGCGCACCCTCCTCGGCCTTTTCACGACCAGGATGGCTTAATTGTGCCGTGCAAACTCCAGGATGAATAGACCCCACTAGCTCGCATAGAGGGGTAAGGTGAAGCCGTGGATGGCCCACATCAAGAAGGTGACATGTGAATCGACTTGGACTGTACTGCTTACTTGCCTACTGGGAACTCTGACTGGAACTTTGTCCGTTGAGTTGCTTGTGACTCGCCACTTATCATAAGTATTAAGTTTTGAAGCAGCTGGGTTGTTTCATTTAGGTTTGTATTTTCATTTTGATTTGATTTGAGTATTTGGCCATCTCAAGAGCCGGATATCATGCTGAGATATTTGAAACAAGGCGACGTACTGTCGTAGCCCGTCCAGTAAGTAGATACAGGAAGGAAAGTAATAGAAAGGGGTATATACAACCAAAACCCAACTCATGCCACGCTATGCACAAACAATAAAGAAAAAGCTACAGGGCGGCAGTGCCTAATCAGACAACCTACAAAGCATAATTCTCTGCATGCAGGAAGATCTCGTCGCGACCACTGTCGCTCCACACAGAACGCTGCAATTCAGCTACTGTTTTACTGACGCTGATACGCATCGCCGGTGGTCCACACACGAACACGCAAGTGCGCCGCCCAAAGTCCTTACTCAAACCTCGTAGCAAGTATGGTATATCTGGCCGGCCATACTCTGTGCTCCAGCCATCCTTCTTCTTGATCGCAGCTGGGAGGAATGCAAAACGCATCAAGTTCTTCTGAAATTCGGTCGGCGTGGACGGAAAGCCAAAGTCGAATCCTTGCACTGAAGTGGAGTCGGCAGGGTTTTGTAGAACATCAGGATTGATGGCACCAGACCCGGCGGCCACAGCTTGCGAGATGTCAAGTGAGAGATTACGCTCTTGCCGTCGGGCTGCAAGGGGTCTAGGAGCGGGTGAAATAACATCAGGGTCTTGGGAGCCTGATTGGAAACTCTGGAAGCTGGGTCGGGGAGGCGCAAGATGATTCCTGTTGATGGGGACCACATGAGCTTGAGGAAGAGCGGTAACACTATCTTCATTTTCGCGTCGAAGCTCCTTTTCTTTCTCAGCATCTCCCTTGGCTTCATCGCGGATCAATGCTGAATGCCGCTTGGTAGAGATGCCAGACAGGCGATTCTCTGCAATATTTTGGAATGCATCGTTTACTCTGTCGTGGAAATACAACGATACAGGCCGCGTTGGTGTTTTCGCACTAACAAGTGTGCCGCCGGGATTTCGTTTGGCAGCTGTAATGTAAAATTGACACTCTACGGCCTCTGGAGGAGCATACTCCCGGCATATTCGCAACTCTTCCTTGAACCATTCCATGGTCTCAGGGCGCTTCAAAGCCCAGATAACGTGAACTTTTCGCGTTACAGCTTTGCCATCCCGCATCTTTTTGATGAGGGTAAGAAGTTGCGAAATGATAGCAGTGATACCGCTGCCACCAGCAATGAGCACCACATCATCGAATGCTTCAATACGGCGTTGCATACCACCGTATGGTCCGTCAACAAATGCACGGTAAGTATGCCAAGGTCCATGTTCGAGAGCAGCTTGGCGAACTTTGTTTGTAAATCCCCCAAAGGGCCGGAAGACGATGACCATGTCCCGGTATCCTTCCCCATACTCAGATGGGAAGTCTTCGTCGCATAGTGATGCAACAGTGAATGGATGGTTCTCGAAGACGGAGATGCCGGGCATGCGAAGGTAAACATATTGTCCTGGTCTCCATCTTACTTGTGTAGGGATGGTGATTTTGATCGCATTTTCTGGCATCAGTGTCACAGCAGCTTCGTCACCAATAAGCCACGAAAGCCTGCCGGGGCGCGTCCAGTTGAGATAGAATATTCTCATAGCGTAAGAGGATAGCCATATCGCCAAGGTAGAGAACAGATAGTGCCAAGAAGTTAAGTAGTTGTTGCAGTGCCAGAACAACATGGCAACGAAGAGAATGGCCACAGGAACATGTAACGTTACGAAAAGTTCGTACATGCGGTGGCGGAGAGCTCCAATGGAATGCACGCAAAGGAAACAGAGAGGTACGAGGGCTGCAATTCCAGTGCCATAGACGTAAAAGCCATGTGCAGAAAAAAGTTTTTGGAAGCTCTGACGGGCACCTTTCTCCCAGATAGGTGTGACATAAAATGGTACGGTATGGATGATGCTCAATACCAGGCAGATGTATGCAGCCCATCGATGCAGTACGTTGAGTCTCTCGTGACCAATCCCAGTAATCATTGAAATCAAGTTGGCCTTCATTGATAGCGCGACAATCCAAGGTATAAGCGCCACTGCCAACATTCCCGAACGAATTGCAAGAGGCGGTGATCCGTAAGCTATGCTTTGCCAGAATAAAGGTTGCGGGAGAAAGCTATACAAAACTCCCACGAGAAGACCAGCTATCACAATCACTGTGACAGCCAAGGAAGGGAATACCAATGGCCTCCAGCCTTTGCGTATGTTGATTTGTCGGATCGGTCGGTAGAATATAAACCGAAAGAACGCAACCATATTGTTGATTGGTCCCACTGACGAGACACTTGATTGGGTTTTTGGACCACTGGGTAATGGGCCTTCGCGTGGGAAGAACTTCATGGTGGACTTGTCAGTATACAAGACCGACATTTCGTAATCTGTGTCGGGAGAGGAGGTCGTTGAGGATTTCAATACCTCTTCTTGGTGCAATGCTGTTCGGATCTTGTCCGTGAATAGGTGATAGTAGCGCATGAGCGCTGCGAAGACCAGCAGAGGTATGCAAAAATAGACGTAGGCCAGTGCATATTTCCCACTCTTATTCCACGGATCCACGGTGTTTGCTTCGATCAATCCAGCTGGACTACTGCTGTTGAAGGGTATGTTGATTCGTCGGGTAAGGGTTGCAACCATATCTGCCACCCCACGTTCAGTTCGCGAGGCTACCGTCCCTAATTGCACCAAGGCTGCGCCGGCCTGGTCCACAAACGCCTCTGGAATGGCTGGCATTTTGGGTTCCTGGAAATGCTTTTCACGGAATCGGGTGTGATTTATTGCTCGTGGAACACTTCTGCCAGCAGAAGCTGAGACCACAGCGTCAAGGCGTCCAAGGCCAGCGTGTGATGAAACTACGACGAATGTGGTTTAAAAGAACCTTCAGAATCCCGAACCTACATGGATACGACGTATTCAGTAGGTCAAGGTGACGCGGTGTGGAATTGAGCGGAATCTCTTCCCGGGAGCTGTTTTGACTGGTGGAACCAATGGCGTCGTGGGAAGAATGTCGTGTGTAATGTCAAAAGTGGTCCTCTCTGATGCGGTGAAACTGATCTTGGACAGGACTATTGCAGTGCAAGGGAAAACAGAAGAAGTGGGGAGAATGCCACAATGCGTAGGGCACGATGGATTAGATAACGTGCGTGAGCAGCAGCCAGTGCGTTCCTTAAGTTCCGCGGGCAGGTTGATGATGGGTCACAGGCAGGGATCAGGGTACGTATCGGTGGCAGCAAATGGTAAGTGATAATCAACCGCTCACCACAACCCACGCTATTCGGCCAAGATGTGATAGCGAGGTCGAGTAGGGCAGCCGAATCGGGCTTTGACTAGACTAGAGCACTATCACATCCCCGGGCTGCATTAACAGCCACGTCTAGCAATTGCAATGTGCGCGATCAGCGCGGCGTTGCACATCATGCAGGATCAGTGCAGTGACTGGAGGCACAACAACCGTTGCCAATGGGATTGGAGCGGGACCGGCTGGACTCGACACTGCGAACGGGAGGCGTGGTCGGTTGCAGCGGGATACATGCTCGATCCGTGCCTCGTTCCTTACGTGCATCTCTTGCGAAGGGTTGCCCTTGGGCGAGTTACACTGCACTGCGTCCAAGGATTCTGGTCTTGATGAGTCGGCACTTGTATCTCATGTCGCATGTATGTCAGATGGAGGCGATCCAAAATCGCCGCCCTACAGCTCACTCCCTCCCATGACTTCGTCATCGCAAGCAGGCAAGCAGCGTCGGGGCCAGGCCCAGGTACCAAGCACCAAGATGGAGGCAGAAAAAGCGGGCTGGAAGCGAATCAAGTCCCCACGGTTCTGACTTTCGGCTGGTCAGGGCCATGCCATGTGCTCAAAAAAACGCGGCTGGTTTCGCTCGCATGACGAGATGAATTGGCGAATGGGAAAACAAGGTCGCGTAGAGAGGTTGATGCAGTGTGCAGCTAGAGACTGCTAGAGACTGCTAGAGAGGGGGTCGGGTCGAGGTTGGGAAGCTTTGACTGGCTGTCGATCCTCTTGTAAGCGCTGGCCATCCCAAAGTGGACAAGACCATTATCAAGCTTTCGGACTTCTCTGGTTGGTCCAAACCTTGCTTCGACTGGCTTTCTGCAAGAAAAGCCCCGTATTTCACAACTCCCGACATGGAGACCACCTTGGCTGGACAGAAGTGGCTGGCTTTTGGCCTTGGCCTGCCATCACTGACCCAGGAACGGCCCTCCCTTCCGCCAACTCAGATCGCGGCGAGGCCAGATCTGGCAGCACAGTGCCGAAACACTTACTGAACCCTTGAGTGGCCAACCCATAGGAGCCATCTTCACACACATACGTAGTCCAGGATGGAACCCTTCAAATGCTTGTGACCAAGAACCCTTCCCTGCTAGATTTATCGCTTTCCCAGATATCCCAAGCCCTTTTTCAAATGCATCCACTATCGATGATATCCTCCCCTTAAGCTTGGCCATCACATTGACCGTCACCTCAACGACTCGTTTCACATCTGCTTTCAAAAGCTGATTTGCCCCTCTACAAAACAATACAAACACTCTCCCCACTACCCAGCAACCACTAGACGCCCAATGACCCCTTTCACGACCCGCCCTGCATAGTTACTTACCTAACCGCCAGCCTTACAGGGAAACGAGATTTCAAAAAGCAGATCCCAACCCTCTGGATCCTCAGGCACCTTTTCCTTTTGTGAGCTATTACGCGCTGATATATGCTCGTGTACGCAAAGATGGCTGCACTACCTCCATGTCAATGGAAGGCTAGTGCCCGAGACAATGGTCGCGAGTTTTTGGGGCGCTAAACTGGCTGCTTGGGCGTCACGATGAGGGGCTTCAGAGAGCTGCGCTTGGAAGAATTCAAAAGTGTAATGCAATGCAGCACAGGCATGGTGGGTGAGCGCGTGCGCTTGCATGCACACCGCGCTGGCCTGTATCATGTCTATTAAGTTACACAAGATCATGGAAGATTCTCGAGGCGCCCCTCGTTGGCATCCAGAAGTGACATATACTTGGCGAGAAGATTGTGTATGGTCATGACCCATTTTCAGATGCCGCCATGTATCATCACTTTTGACCTTGCTAAGACCCAAAAATGGCATTCACGTAGCACAAGACAGCTACCTCCTCGTTTCGAAGCTCAGGTCCAAATCCTGCTTTAGAACATCAAGTATACCACGGTACATATTATCTATGTTATCAGGTTTCTCGTAGAACTAACCTGTGAAATCTGACTTGCAGGAAACGTTTCGAAACATCCGCCGAATCAAAGGGTGCGTTGAAGCTGACTTCCCTGTTGTGCAACAACATCGCCTATGCAAAGTCATATATTTCCACCTAAATGGGCCACCTTATCATATTAAACGTAGTGAGAAGTCCTACTGATACTGTAAGGCATTCAATCTCCCTGGAAACGGCTCCCTGGTCTCTGACAGTTGGCACTCGTGGCATTCTATTTCTGGGTGAGATCTAATTGAAACCAGACTGAACAGGATGACGAAACTATAATCATATCAACCAGAAACAGCGCTCTGACAAAACCGATTGTTGTTTCGAGCACTAGCTTTGTAGACATCGAAAATAACATCCTGGGCGCAGTGGCGTTGAGTTCCAAAGTGAGCAAGTCGGAACGTTTTAACATGAAGACACGATAATCATGGCAATTATGACTGCAGTGAGATTTCGTATTCGAAAGAGTCTGTTACTAAGAATGAAGCCTCTGTCAATTACTAGTCGTTTCGGAACAGTACATCGAATCCGTCAACTGATGTCCCTCGGAGCTATTTGTGAGTTCAACGATTAGACACGTGCATATACCAGGAAGTTGATCAATCATATGGGAGGAAGAAAACATTAATAGTTCAGTGGCCCAAAAAGCGCATCTACGTAATACTTCCGATAATAACATTTCAACCTATTCACATCTCCGCATGTGTTTGGATGTTCCACTTCTTGAGCAAGTTGTGCCTGCACCAGTAACTCCTATACCGCTTTCCCCAGAAAAAGAAGAACGGCGCTGTGATAATCATAGCTGCAGCAGCTCCTGCAAAGGTATAGAATACATCGGCGGGTCCATCTCTTGCAGTCCAATCATTCACAAAGTAAGAGAAGCCGTAAAACAAAAAGTTCTTGAACACCATATTGATGATGAACACCTCGCCACTGATGTCGCGGTATGCATCAAGCACGTATGAGGAAGCGGCAATGGCTGCACACACAATACCGAAGAGGTCCATACCGTGGAAGAATGCCGTGAGGTAGAACGAAGCGCCGCGCTCAGCAAAATAGCCAAAGAGGCAAAGGCCAATCACAATCGTCACCGAAGGGATCATGCCCAGAAGGCGGTATTCTGGCTCATATACACCCTTGTTCTTCCTCGCACACCATCTGATAAGTGGATCGAGTGTAGCGCCAAGTGCAATGGATCCAAGGAGGCCTCCGAGAAACGGGCCAAGTGAAAGGTAGCCTACCCCAGCAGCAGACAAAAGGTACGGAGGTGCCATGAATATTTGCGCCATGTCGTAAGATTGTGCAACGAAGAATGCAGTGAGGCCACCCGTCACGACAACCATCCACAACACAGCCAAGTTCAAGCAAACGGCGAACGGAGCTATGATGAGCTGTAATAGATTGTCGTCCGAGTATTTGCCAGTGAAGATCGCCAACTCTTGTACAAACGTTTTCTTTGGCCTGAGTCCCGGTGGTGAGCTTGTTGCAGTCTCAACTTGGACCATTTCGTCGCCTCCCTTCTCCGCAAACGCATGTCGTTGCTCCACAGCGGCAAGATCTTTTAGATTATCCTGCGACAATTCATCAATGTCGTATCGATGGTCGCGATTATAGCAGGTTTCAGGTACGAAGAAGTATAAGAGGATAAGTTCCAGAGCAGTGAAGGGAATAAGCATGTGGAATAGATAGCGCCACCCGAGGTTCGTAGCGATAGGCCCAACGATGATGGCAGAGAAGTTCGATGCAGCCCCTAGGATGAACTGAATCAATGTCATGAAGAAACCACGTTGGTGGACGAAGAATAGATCGCCAATCATAGAAACGACAAGGGATTCAAAAGCCGAGCTATGTCTCCGTTAGTCCAGCATTGCGCAGTTCTAGTGCATGTAGACTTACACAGATCCACCTTGGAGAATCCTGCCAGCCAGCAATCCATTGTAGCTATAACAGGCACTTGCAACGACAGTACCTAGCAGACCAAAAAATGCAGCGACAAGAAGCATTGGTCGCTTGCCATATTTGCGTGCGCAAGCACTGACCAAAGGCCCCACGCCACCAGTAACAAGCAACATGTATCCAGAAATGACTGTGATGTCTGATATCTTCTTATTGAAGTCCTTTGCAATGACAACTAGGGCTGGCGAAAGAAGAGGGGCTAAGACTGCAGCATACAGCACTGAACCGTACGAGATGATGATCATGATGGTCCATTTCTTAGTCGTCGACCAATTGAGTGGGTCGTTGGGATCTTCCGAACTGTCATTATGTTAGTCGAACATCCTCATTGTGAAGACTACCCTTCTCGAACAGATTGCTTAGGGACACACTCACGGTTGGGGGATGAGGATGACATCCGAGAATTTGCCACTTCCGCGTTTGAGACCTAAGGTCGATTCATTTGTAGTATTCTTCTCCTCGCTGAGGATCACCGTCGCGGGTACATGGGGTAGTTTGTGGTCCTCTAATATACCGAGGAAGCCCATGATGTTGTGTTACTCAAGATTCCACGGGTCGAGGGAAGAGATCCGATCAACTTAAAAGTACAAATCGTATATCTAGTAGAGAGGTACCCAACGATAAGTCTGGTGCGACGACGTATTCTTATGAGACCTGAATCGTCCCCCTACCCCAACAATACTGAGCGTCCAATAGGCACAATACCATACTCTGCTGGGCTGTTGAAACCCCAGAAATGCACCAGTGCTCTCTCCACATGGTCTTGTCGGGCCCCACAGAGTCGGCAGATATGTGT
Source organism: Shiraia sp. slf14 (assembly GCA_000498155.1). Lineage (NCBI taxonomy): Eukaryota > Fungi > Ascomycota > Dothideomycetes > Pleosporales > Shiraiaceae > Shiraia > Shiraia sp. slf14. The sequence continues at coordinate 49,490 of AXZN01000040.1, forward strand.
ATCTAGTCCAGGTTCGGATTGGAGTAAATCCTTGTCACCTTATCGCCTGTACCCGAACAGAGCCTCGTTAGGAACTTTATCTCCGTTCGAGTCACTCGCCATGCAGTGTGCGCAAAGTATGACTAGCCGCCCATGATGTGCAGTGCATCGTCGGATGATGCCCCAAAGAAGAGAGGTAGCATTGCATCAAGAAACGAAACGCTGTGCTTCATCTCATTCCTGGGAATACTTTCTTGAGTTGCATGGGCCACAGATGCGGAGGTAAAACGACGCTACCCCGCAGAATGCCCCACAGGGGCTGATTGGACCGCGTGAATGTCGCCACAGGGTAGCCTACCCCAGATCTCGAATTCGTGGCGTTTCTCCAACCATTGCTCTGAAGTTGCAGTGGACTGAACTAAATGGACCTTCTTCCAATCTTCAAATATGCGTTTCCGTGTCGTCCCGCGGGGCGCATATCAATCACGTAACTAGCTGGTATGGCAGTGAGCAAGCTGTTGGCTTGGTACTCTTCATAGAACATGGCACAGTCTTTGTCCGTTTTGTATGGGCAGGTGTGACAACATGCGTATGCCTCTGTCTTTGGTAGTGGATAGGTGCGTAGTCTCTCTTCAACACCCATTGGGGAAGCACCTATTGTCCACGCCACTCTCAAGACAAAGAGGACCTTGTGACTGTCCTCAAACATTGGAATTAAAGGATGGTGGCCTCCCGCAACTTTCCCCAACGCCTCGAGTCGTTCTCGGCGCAACTCCACATTCGGCAATTGGATCAATAAATGCTGCAATAGTGAAGGAGAACCGATGAGTCGAGCGACCATGTTCGATACCTGGAGTCGAGATTGGCCTAAAGAGAAGACGATTGCATCACTATTGGACCAATTCAGTAAACAAAGTGGTAATGGCAGTATGATATAGGTTGCGCAGCCAAAGTATGCAGGTGTTATGGCACGAGGGAAAGCGACGTAAGTGCAATCCGTGTTTGAATTTGAATTTGATATTCTAGTTCTTCGTGTAATCGAATTCCGGATTGGTTACAATGTATACGGCTCTTGCTTCCAGCTCACTCTCCTCTCATCTCGCATTCGATCGAACCTAATCACACTTTGCAACAACACCTGTGCTCCCAGCGCGCAATCCTCCTCCTTACAAAACTCTCGTGGATTATGGCTGACGCCTTCTCGACACGGAACGAATATCATGCTTGAAGGGCAGCGTTTACTAGCATAGACACTGTCATGTCCGGCTCCAGAGGTCATTTCCATCATCAAATTGTGGGAGTCGTTACCAAGAACGTGGTGTGCGGATTGCCGAACGGCAGTGATACAATCTGGATGGAAAACGGTAGCTGATGAGGAAAAGTCTTCTACAATCTCAACTGAAAGCGGCAGACCAGATGTGCAGCCATAATTAGAGTTGTCTACATCCTCGCCGGCAGCAATCTTGGGGAAGTCACGGAGCACCAGCTCCTTCATATGCTCTACTGTAGCGTCTGTAGGGGCGCGAATATCAAGGCTGAAGGAGACATCGCCAGGAACGGTGTTTGTTGATCCAGGTTTGAGATTCAGAATGCCTGTGGAAGCGAGGGCCGAGTTAGCCGTAGCGAGGCGATGTGAGTGTAAGATCATCTTGGAGGCTGTGAGCAGAGCATCAGCGCGCGACTTGAGATCTGTGGTTCCAGTATGCGTATCCCTTCCCTTTACATTTACGGTGAACCACCTGTACGCTTGGACACCTGTAACGACACCAATCTTCTTGTTTGACATCTCTAGCAGCGGACCCTGCTCAATGTGCAGCTCGAAATGAGCAGCCATGGGTATCGCTTCGTAGCTTGCAGGAGTGTCGCCCAGGTACCCAATTCGCTTGAGCTCGTCTGCCATTGTAGCAGTGCCTGGGTGGACTTCACGAAGGTTATGCGCAGTCTCAATTGGTACCTCACCAGCCCAAACCCCGGACGAGACCATGGATTTAGGGAAACGAGCACCCTCCTCATTTGTCCAATTGACAACGCCGACAGGGTACTCTGTCTCGACCCAATTGTCGGCCAGAACCTTGAGCATCTCTACGCCTGCTGTGACACCTAGGATGCCATCATATCGACCGCCAGTTGGCTGTGTATCCAGATGGCTTCCAACAAAGGTAGGAGGTTTGTCATTCCTCAGACCAGGTCGAACAGCGAAAATGTTGCCCATTGAATCTACGGTTATGTTGCAACCCAAAGCTTTTGTCGTAGAGACAAACCAGTCGCGTGCAGTCTTGTCAGCGTCAGACAGCGCGAGGCGCGACATGCCTGTCTCTGTTGGTGCGCTGTAGCAGCGGTACTTAGCACTTGTTGAACAACTGAAGCTTTGGTACACCTACTCTCCCCATCGTTCGCCTGTTCCCCATTCGCATGTATAATGAATATCCTCCATCAGTCTAGCCTGGTTTACTTTCAAGTCCTTCAGGAGGTCATCATTCATCTCTTTGGTCCTGATTTGCCATCTTGGACTGCTAACAAAGGTCCTTGCATGTCCACATCCAAAAGTGCTCGGAGCCCTCAAGGTGGGGTATCGTCTACCCGCAATGCGAAGTGCAGAGGCAAACCTGCCAGCTTGGAGGGCCATTGTGTAAAATGCGGGCAGGAGGAGAGAGGTAGCATGTTGGAGGAAGGCAACAGAAAGTTCGGTAACCTGCGAGGACTAGTCGCGTTATGGTACGACATGTGCCTGGAGGTGGGGAGACACGGCGATAACGCTCGCGGAAGGCTGACGCGATCCCGCGTGTGATATGCGTCTTATCCGTCGGCGAACGCGCCGCCCATTGGCCAACAACCAAAAAGTAAGAAGCATACGCACTTGACCTTCATCAGCTGAGAAGAGACCAACATCTGTGTCCAAACAATCGAATAACAGTGGAGGCAGGGGACAGCAAAAAATTATTGAATTGGGTATCTAGACAAAATCGCAAATGCTCCCAGACGCCTCTCCATATGCCATTGAACTTAGCTTTGAGCTCCTTTAATAATATAATAAAACCAAGCAATTGTCGCCTAAGCAGCTTTTCCTTTGCCTTTGCCCTCAAACTCCGGTTGCTTCATGTCTTCTTCTGAGACTTCGTCGTCTTCTTCGCTATCACTCAAAAATTCGTCATCTTCATCATCCCAACCAAACATGGTTCGTTGCTGCGAGACAGGTTTTGATGCCGATGCAGCGGCGTTGGCTGGACCCGCGTCTTCGTCGTCTTCATCATCCTCGGACGTTGCCAACTGCGCCATCAGCATCTTTTCGATAGCCTCACGCGTCTTGTTCTCAGCCTCCTCCTTATCCTCAAGCCATTTGCCGTCTAACCTGGCTTTTCCGCCGCTGTTCATAAGCTCTTCCTGTTTGCGCTCAGTGCTAGCTACGATTTCCTCCCAGCGCTTCCTTCGCTCTTCCTTCTCTCGCTGTTCCATTTCCGGCTTGATGGCAAGATATTCGGCGAGAACTTTTGCTTCGGCGACTGTGCGTAATCTGCGACCGTCAAGATTACGAGAAGATGCGTTGGCATCGCCGTTATGCTTCTTTTTGCGCGATGACATGCGACCGCCCTGGGCACGCAAAATGGACCCGAAACCTCCTTTGCCACCACATAATGGTACAGTCAGGCGCAGTGAGAGGAAGGTATCAGATGGCGAGGAGAGAAGCGAAGAAACAGGCTCGGCGGCATGACGAACTGCGCGGCGCGAGTTTGTTGTCAGGATGTAAGTAGAGTTTTGAACCCATGGCGCACGCTCATAAAGTGTATCGTAGATGGAGGTGAGGGGAGCCTCTTTATCGGCAGGGAAGGCGATGTTTTGTCCCCGAATGCTGTTGACAATGACCGTGATGGGAGACTCCATGTTTGCTGTAACTTGCGCGAGTGGGCAAGGATAGTTTACAGTGAAAGAAAAGAAGGATGCAGGCAGCGGGCGTGGTTGGGTGGTTGGGTCAAGAGTCGGAGATGCAAGCGATGCGCTTCATGAACCAGGGTTTGGTTGGCCCAAGCGTGTAACCGAGACGCACGGACCACGTATGCGCACATCCCAAAATGAATGGCCTACACTCACACGCTTTCTCTCCTCATCGACAACTTCTCCGACAACTTTTCCAGCATTCTCAAGACTCGTCACCACAGTCAAGATGCTCATCCCCAAGGCCGATCGCAAGAAGATCCACGAGTTAGTCCTCCTCAACCATCACCATTGATGTCTGCCGCGCAATTCGAGTCTTGGGTTTTCGCACGAAATCTCCAATCTTGACGTTGAGCTTCATGCGACCCCTCCATAACAATTTTCATACGAGCCTCTGCTAACATTCACCCTCCAGGTACCTCTTCCGAGGTTAGTATTCCCACGCAATCGAGCCATGGCTATGGCGCAATTGTATATTTTCGCAGCTATGCTGCATATAAGGATAGGCTGACACACGGTCACCACAGAGGGCGTTCTCGTTGCAAAGAAGGACTTCAACCTTCCCAAGCATGGCGATATCGATACCAAGAATCTTTTCGTCATCAAGGCTTGTCAGTAGCCCTGTACACTCTGGTTCTGGTTCCCCCACATTCTAATCCCATGACAGGCCAGTCATTGACCTCGCGTGGTTACCTTAAGACCCGCTTCTCATGGCAATACTACTACTACACCCTCACCCCCGAGGGTCTCGACTACCTCCGCGAGTGGCTCCACCTCCCCGCCGAGATTGTGCCCCAGACGCACATCAAGCAGCAGCGCTCTGCTCCTCCCCGAGGCATGCTCGGTGGTGACGACCGCGAGAGGCGCGGTGGCGGCCGTGGTGGCCGTGGCGGTGACCGTGGTGGCGACCGTGATGGTTACCGCCGCCGTGACCAGGGCGAGAAGGGCGAGGGCGGTGCCCCTGGCGAGTTCAAGCCTGAGTTTCGTGGTGGTTTCGGACGTGGCCGTGGTGCCCCCGCTTCCTAAGCGACTCGTGCTTGTTTGAGGAGTAAAGGCTGGCTAAGGATAGTTTCTTCATGTCGGAATTTTGCTGCATCACAAAAGGGATTCGGTTACGCAGGCACATGGCCCCATGAACGGATGATACTACGAATCTACTGTCCGCCCATGTGCGATTCCGCACTTGGGACGGCCATTCTCTCAATGATACCCAATACGCTTAATTGGTTGGCCCACATGTGATATTGCTGTGCTTGTGTCTCTTTTGCTTGACTTTAAAAAACTATTCTTCATTTGTGATTGCCTTCCTATAAATCTAGTAACAATATTCAATGCCCACCCTTACCAGGCTTCACCAACTCACCTCCACTCTTCATCCACATCTGACGAACTTGCTCGATAGTAGTAGCACCACCCATTTCCTTCTCAACCACCTCCCTCACAAACCGCATCCTATCCTCCAACCCCTTCCCTTGCACCGCCCCTCCCTCTCCCTCCCCCTCTACGCATCTCCCCACAACAGCAATATTCCTCGTCGACGGAATCCTCAAATGCTCCTTCTCAACACGATACCCCACCGTTTCCGTTAAATGACTAACCCAACTACACAAACTCGCATACGCCGACGGCTGCTTATTCTTCTCCTTCCCCGTGGCATTGGGGTCTTCAAGCACGTACTTCCTATGCACGGGTGAGCGGAACCGTGCGCCGCCAAAGTCATGGCTGCAACATGGGATGGCGATGAAAGGTGAGTGCGAGAGGGAGGCGAGGAGCGGGGTCCAGGGGGTGAGTTCGTCGGCGTGGTTTGAGATTATGAATGTTGAGGGGGGGAAGATGCCGTTGTGTGATGACGGTGAGGTATTTGTAGGAGGGGATGTGGTGCTGTTGGCGTCAGGGAAGAGGACAGCGGGGTTAAGAAGCATTTCCTTTAGGTTTTCTTGAATAGCTGGTGGGAAGGTACTCCAGGATTTCCGTGTGCGGGCGTCGAAGCCCCAGCCGTGCCAGCCTTCGGTGTTGAGGATGTAGACGAGGAGTCCGTTGCCGCAGCCTATGTCTACGAAGCCTGGGAAGGAGGATTGGGCTGTGGAGATGGATTGGGAGGGGGTAGTGTTGGCTTCTTCTTGGGTGGTAGGAGTCTTGTTGGTGTACATGTCATTCCACAGTTCGATGAGGAAAGCGGCGATGCCTAGGTCTTCGAAGACGTGCTTCTCGGGCGGGGTTTGTTCGACCCAGCTTTCGATTAGGGGTTTTGCGTATTTGCCCTTGAGGTAGGCATATGTATCTTGGAAGCGCTTTTGTGGAATGATTTGATCATGGTGCACGCGTTTCTTGTACCCGGCTTGTCTACCGCGCGAATGCTTGTGGATAATTTCTAGAAGCTTGAGAGCCGTGCGGGAGAGTCTATTATCTAGCGGTTGTGTGGGAAATAGGTCGTAGTGGATGGAAAGTGTTCCTGCAGATGGGGTGGTGATTGAAGAGGTGGATACAGTAGGATCGTAAGATGGAAAGTAGGTGTATAATATCCCCAGGCTGCGGACTTTGGGATGGTAGAATGGTATGTCGTCTGGACTCTTGGCGTGAGGAAAGTAGATTACTAGATATCGCTCTGCTTTCACAGTAGTTTCCTCGCCGTCTGAGGTAGTGATCGTAATATCTTCGTGCGATGTAAACAGGTGACATGTTTGCATCAAAGAGTCATCGAGTTTTGGATTTCGTGGGATTAATTTTCTGACGACCGTCCATTCCAGTTCGTAGCCGTCAACACCTCCATCGACTAGCAACGGTTGGCATTCAGGTCTAAGGTGCTTAATTATGCCTGCAAGATCATGCGAAGTAGTGGCTTTGGGATTGAACGTTGCATCTGTAAAGCTTTGATATGAGAGCTCTGCCCGAGCTAGATGTGAAGCTGTCAAATTTGGATTCTCCAGTAGGTTTCGAGAAACGTCAAGGAAGTATTTTGGAGGGAAGTTTGCTGGTGCAGATTGTACGATTGTCCAGATTTCGGAAGGAAGGCCAGAGGGGATGGTGAAAGCGGTGCTTGAGAGATCATGAGGCGAGAATTTATCTCCAGGTCTTTCAGACATGGTATCTGGCGTAAATTTGGAGTCTATGGGATTAATCATTCTTTTGACTTCTTTTCCTGACAGTTCTTTGTCGCTTCTATCCGCCATTATCACGAGATTGACTTGACAACAACTCGCCACTACCTGCAGAGAATACAAACCGTAGTCTTGTTGATCGTGTCTCGGCCCATATGTTGACTTTTCCTACTTTCCTAGGCCAACTCTTTTGTTATCATATCGCCATTGGCATCGATGTTCTTGTCTGCTCTGTTCGCAAGGTGTGGAGGAGGGGTGATAATCAAAGACCCAAGCGAGAAAATCGACGGCTGTACCTGCAGTAGCGCATACAGCTCCCAGTTTGTAGCAGACAGGCCCAATCCTATTTTCATCCACATACTCGTCATTTCAAAGAATTTCACATGGCTCAAGTTACGATCAATGCACGAACATATCAATGCGACAACTTATGTATTATCTTGACCCTGCTAACCATGCTTCGCCAAGCTCTATCAATCGTCTATATGCATGCTCTTCTCTTCCACCTAGACCATCATCATCTCTCGCATTTATAAAAACGCCCTGACAATGCAATCAAAGCTTCCCACTGGCGCTACCAAACGCTCAGCGTTCCATCTCTACACATACAATCCCACTCAGACAACACATGCTTACCGTCCATAATAATGCGCCATCTCCAACCCCGCCCTCTTGAACCCACACTTAACATAGAACCCCTCATTAGCCTCCGAGCAATCCAAAATAGTCTATTCTCAAAGTCAGCCCAACGTCCCATCTCCGACCTTTCCCACATTCACATTTGGAAGAGGAAAAGCGTAATGATAAAACATACCTTATAACACCCCACCTTCTCCGCAACAAAGTCCAACGCCTGAATAATCCTTAATCCCAACTTCTTCCCCTGCTGATCCGTCGCCACGGCAATATCCTCAATATGCCCCACCAAACCCAGCTGGTGTATGAACTTGCGCTCGACGATTAGCGCGCCTGTGCCGACGATCTTGTTCGCTGCGTCCGTGATGCATAGCAGGTAGTACTCGTCGTTGCGGGCGGACATCCAATCGTAGCGCTCGTTCCATTGCTAGTACATGTACATGTCAGTTTTTGGTTCAAAGATACAAGAGAGAGATATGGAGAATCCATGGGAATGGGTGGGGGATTGCTTTGAGAGGTAGGAGGAGGACAGGAGGGAACGTGTAACATACCTCCTCTGATACATCGCCTACGGTAGTCAACACGCGCAGTACATCCAGGAAGCCATGGTGGAAATCGTCCTTCTTGATTGGTCTGCAATTGTAGCCTTCTGGAAGCTGCTTGACGACTTCTTGGGAGATGAGGTCGGGGCTGAAGAGCAGGGGTGATGAAGAGTCCGACATAATTGTATATCCTTTATCTGGGAGAGGTGCGCTTGAACGCTTTTATAGAGGAGAAAAAGAGAGGGGAAGGGGGGAGATGTGCTTGGAAAGGGGAATGATTATAATGTGAGCAATTCTTTTGTTTCTTTGACAGGTGTCGCGTTGGAGGGGGGCATTAATTCGCAGGCTTATCGATAAGCTCGGCGGTGAGGGCGGAGAGTTGTTCTTGCAGGTTGGTGCTGAAACGCTCTAGTTTAGCTAGTTGGAGCGTTGAGAGATAAATTTAGATATTTGCCACGATAATTATAGAGGGACTAATGGAGCATCTTCCTCAACATCAACAATCATCTTTTGGCATATTTGGATTTCATGGTCTTTTATTTCAAGCTTGTCAATTGACTGGTGTTTGTAGATTATGAATTACATGGTTTTACCAACATCTTTGCAAGTCAAATTCGGCCGTCAAGAGTATTCCAAAACGCAATCTCAATCTCTTTCGTTACACGGCGAGCGCCTGTAACTGTTTCATTTTCTTGAATGCTTCGAGGACATCTTCGCTCTTCATGTCCCCATCGTCCAACTGGAGCCCCACAATCTTTGCCAGAGCTTCTGTCAATTGCGAATTCTGCCTCTGCAACTCCATTACCTTGTCATGTAGGTGTTCCACCTTTTCAGGGGAAGCAATCTTGTCGGGACTTGCGCGGCCATGTGTACTAGCTGGAAGCTCAGCTGGTAGTCCATCTGAAAGTTCGGCGACTGGCTCAGGTGTTTGTGCAGGGGTGAGTAATGCGTTTGCCATTAAGTGTTGTTTTTCAGGCACGGTATGGCCAGGCAATGGTTTTCTCTTGACGCGTTGAAGATCTCTAAGTTTCCGTGCCCGCGTTGATTCTTCGCGTGTCAGTGCCAATGGATGATCAATGACCGGTATTGTCTTTGGTGCATTGGGAGACCTCTTTGGACTGCGAGGTGACCGTAGTAGCGGCGCTGAAACCGACCGTTCCGTGTACGACAAGTCCGAAATCAAGCGTTCCACTTGAGGGCTTGCAAGGGGGTTGAGCATCTCTTCAGTAAAGGTGATGGATAGATGTCGTGAACGGCGTGTTGTCCGAGACCTTTCCATAGGCAAGGCAATCGCCTGGCTTCCCCGAGGTGTTTCAGTTGGAATGATGATTTTGAGATGTCGAGCTCCTGCTGAAGTAGTCATTTCCCTCGTACATGCAGGTGGCATATTCTGTCTTCGCACTCGTTGAGGAGAACCCTCGACTGATCCAACTCGGGCAGCCAGAGTCTTCCTCTGCTTCGCTTTGAACAGCCGCATACCATTCTTCTTCCGTAGCTTGGCCGCCGGTTGGGGTTCCGGTGACGGCCCGGTATGTTTGAGATAATAACTCAAGTCGTTAAGACCCAAGTCGCTGCTGGCAGTAAGGGCTTGGTGGCCCAGGATAGGAGGCGCCATTTTACCTAGGTAGGAGTAACCCGCCTGCGCTGCTTGTCCAGCACTGATGCGTTTATGGCTTCTCTTTTTTGGAATATTAAGTATGTCTTCGTTTTTGTGATGGTATGGAGAGTATTGCCCTTCTGTTGCAAAATTGAAGTCGCTGTCTACTGACATGACGCATTTGGCTCGCAAGGGGAAGGCCGGATTTGTGAGTCGTTTGGGGCTTCGGTCTGGCACTGGTGGGGCTTCATTCGGCAAGTCCAGTTCATCAATTGGATATATCGCAATGGGTTCCTTGAAGGCCTTTTGATCACTCAATCTCAGGGGTGGTAAATCTGGCGGATTGGAGGACAGAGCTTGGCCAACAGCAGTTGGAGATGAAACTGGGCCTCCATGCTGACTATCGAAGTACCTTTGGATTACTCCAAATGTCCCAACATCCATCGAAACCTCGCGGTCCATATCAAAGGGAACATCGCCGACTGTATCACTGGTTCTCTTGCGCTGATGCTTCGCGACCCAAGGGTCCAATGGCGCATATCGAGGTATTTCCAACTCTGGTTTCTGAACCTTATAGGGCGTCTGACGTCGACGACGCTTCTTGTCCTGCGACTGTAAGACCGAAGAGCTTGCGCTTCGAACGCTAGCTTCTTTGGGCGGTTGTTTCTGTGCGCTTATAGGTGATTGCTGATTTGTGACAAGTCTGATCTGTGGTGCCGAAATAGAGCGACGATGTGATTTCTTGGAATGCATAAAGGGTGGTGGTGTTGGGATTGAATTGGAGCTCATAGCATCCGAGCCGGCAGGCGATACAAAAGTGACAGATGGTCGATCTGCTGTTGATTTAACCATGGGAACATCGCAACGACAATAGTCCGAGGCTCCTGGACCAGTGCTCTCTGCACTGCTTTGGCGAGAAAGCGGGCGCGAGTAGTCACCGCTCCCAGCCCTCGTAGGCTGATAAACTTCGATTGGTGGCTTAGGTCGCATTTCGAAGTTTCTTGGAGTGTGGTTTACAAAGTTCCCTTTCCTCCTCTGCTGGGATCGAAACTCCTCGATCGCAGCCACTGGAGGCAACACTTCAATGCGGTCCGGGTCTGGGTCCGTAGAAGGTATTATGGTCCAATTGGGTGTACTCGTGGTGGACCTACGCCGAAGTGAGACTTCACTGGGACATGTGTTTTGTTTCTTCTTCCCCTCGGACCGACCAGCGTACTCGAGTGCACTAATTCCAGGATGACCAAACATTGGGAATGAATTCAGGAGATGCTCTGTGGATAAAGAAGAGAACATGTTGGCGACTGGGTATCAGCCAGTCTAAAAGGTTCCGAATGGCGCAGCGCAGCTGCAACCGCCGTTGCGACCGTCTGCCAAACCAAAGCCCGCAACGTGAGTAAAGCGCCGTCACGAAACGATTTGGGATTAAGAACGTGGTACAAACGAGAGGTCAATCCGCCACCAGCGCCTCAGCAGCTGACTGCATATGCGGTTGTCGTTGTACTTCGCGAAGACTGATGTACTTTGACTGCAACGTTAGCCAGGAACGTGATGGCGACATGCATCCAAGCTTCCTGCAAGTCAACTATTGTCCGATCATGAAGGGAGGATCTTCATGCAGTGTGACCACTGGCGGTAATCGACGTAGGGATCAATCCTTGGGACTCGTAATTGAGTTGACCTAAGACGACGTGACACTACAGCCCAGCCCAGCGATGGATAAGCGGGGTGCAGACAGACAGCTATTTGAAATCTTCTCAAGTTGGTATTTCTGCAAGTTGCAGCTGTGGGGCCCTCGGTATATTATGTATAGTGGGGTATTGCAGTTTGCTATATGAAAGCATGTGGAGTTGTCACAAATGCTAGCGCGTTTCTTCAACATGGAGCTCCATAACGATCACGGTGATTGTGTTAGGTGTCTCTGCGAGCTCGGTTCTGAAGCTGAAAGAATGGCCAATAGCTGTAGCCGGGACAGACGATAATAGGCGCCTAGGGATGTAGCACCGTGACGTGGTGGTGGGACGAGTATGCGCAGATGGTTGTACAACTTGCTGCTTCTAGCAACGTTGAGAAAAGGGAGGATTCGTGTTCCAAGGCTATGCGTTGCTGCACATGGAATCCTGGGGAATATCGTCGAGCCAGCACGATCGCGAATTGACGGTGGTATAATGCCTGGAAGGAAACAGAAGACAGAGAGAAGACATGGTGTGTTGTGCAAAACTCACGAGCCACGGATAGTCACGATGATCTTCAGCTATGCAAGGAAGTTGCGGTCTGTCAATCTTTTCACGCCGAACCTCGCCAAATACGACACCCAGCGCTTCTATCATCCGCTACGCCAGCCTCGCCAACGAGAAATCATCGCGGCCGCCTCAGATCACGGTTCGGTAGACGGCACATTTTCAATGCATGGACGATCACTACCAGTCAGGCGCCGCCACGAACGTCGTTCTCTCGCTTCGTGCCCGATCTGGGCGAGCTCTGATCAACTTCCAGGGGCCAGGAAAAACAAAAAAAACATCTTCCTGCTCCCACGCTAGTAATTTCTAGCTGCAAACTAAACATGATGCTAATCGTTATGGCTTGTATATGCATGGTAATGAAAGAACGCCGGCAAGATGCTACCATATCCATCTCCAACTAACGCCATCGCTGATGCTCAATCAAAGCAAGCTTGTCCACTGCCTTTGCTGATAAGGGTATGCCCTCTTCCATCTGCACTGCTATGAGCCGCTCTAACTACCCGGTCTTTGGTTTCTTCTTCTTCTTGATGAAAGGGTTCGGAGGCTCCCGAGGCCGCATCCGAATTTTGGGTTTAGTCATACCTCCCAAGACGTTGCCCAGATTAGTCCCCGCATCTGCAGGAGCATCGACGTTGTCCTGTGCATGATTTGCTTCGGTACTAGGCGTGCCATTTTTCGAGGTGGCATCGGAGTACCCAGCCGGCGTTGAGCGACCGCTGCTCTTGTTCATCGCATGAGATGCCGAATCAGACATGGCATCTTCCATGTCAATGTCGCTGCTCTCTAGCGGCTCCTCTTTGAAAAGATCAAAATCGTCAGCTTTGCGCTTTGGATGATGCACCAATGCCGGCTCAGCTTTGATTTCTTGCTTGACCTGCGTCTTGTCTTCAAGCTTAATCTCTGTCTTGATCTCTGGTATGCTGGGTTTTCGGTCCGAGGTATTGGACTGGCCACTACCTGAGCGGCTCATCGGCTCTACCTTGACATCAGGAGTGGGGCGATGCGGTTGCACATATCCTTCCTTCGGGGCTGGGTATTTACTCGAATGCTGGTTGAGCATCTGGGCCAAGTTTCCAGAAGTATACCGCTTACGACTTTGTGCATCTTCGACTAGCTTCTTCCAGAATTCACCTCGAACAAGCGACTGCGAATTGCCCAATACCCAAAGTGAAGATTTGGCACGCGTCAAGCCGACGTTCATACGTCGAATGTCTTGCAGGAAACCAATCCCGCCTGCGGGAGACGCTCGAACGCAAGAGAAGATGATGACTTCACTTTCTCGGCCTTGAAACGCGTCTGTTGTGTTGAATTCAATGTCTTCAATGATACCAGCGCCATATGCAGTCATGAAGCGCGACTTGAGCTCTCGCAGTTGACTTTTGTATGGTGTGATGATGCCCACCTTGCCCCTGAAGTCAGAGTCTGGGTAGTCGGTCGTGAGCCGCTTGTACAACTTCATAGCAATATCGATTTCAGCAAGATTGATAAGCGAGTGCCCCTTCGGTGCAGCTTGATGTTGGCCTTGTACGTCGAAGAAACGATATGGCCCCAGAAGCAGGCTCTGGTGCCATGGCCGTTGACGCAAACCAGCCATATCACCACCATCCAAGAGTTTGCCATCATAAAACGTTTTGCTTGGGAACAAGCTGATTTCTGGGTGCATACGATACTGCGTATCGAGAAGATGTACGTCTTTGGGGTGATTTTTCTGCATACGAACGAACAGACTCTGTTCATACTGGAAGCGTGCTGCTTCCTTTGAGAAAACCGTGGGAGGTAATTGTTTAGGGTCTCCAACAAGAATACACTTAGCACATCCATACTTGAGCGGAATAAGAGCACTCATTTCGACACACTGAGCAGCTTCGTCAACGATGACAGTCTCAAACTCAATGCTCAAATTCTGGAACATGTCATGCCCCGATCCGCTTAGCGTAGCACAGATGACATGTGCGTCGTTCAAGACAGCCTCTTGTGCTCGGCGCCGGTTGAGGTCCGCGTTTCGGCTGGCAAGCCTCTCGTCGTCTTTTGCGTTGTCGATTTTGGTGCCGAGCAGCGCTTTTTGTCGTCGTAGAACATTGAATTCATCTTGAAGCTTCGATGCAGCCTCGCCTTTGAGTTGATTGCTATCGAGTTGTTCACGCATCTGTCTGACCTGCTCAGATACTTGCTTGTGATCTTCGAACAGCTTGCGTGTCGCTGCAGCGTCTTTGCTGTCACTGTTGCTCACACCAAGCTTCTTACTGACAAGCTCCTCCAACGTTACATCTTGAACGCTGGCGTTGATTGCGTCGCTGCGGCCAAGACGCACGATGTTGACTTTACGTTCCTCGCCGCTGAGTGTCTTAATTCCGTCTTTAAAACGCATCACTAACTCATCGACGGCAGCGTTACTTGGTGCGCATACTAAAAGCTTCTTTGCTGCTGTCTCAGGTCGTAGTTGCCCAGGAATGGAGACTGCAGTACCACGATTACGCAGGGTGTCAGTCAGGATAGCTCCGACGATTGCTGTAATAGTCTTGGTTTTCCCAGAGCCGGGCGGACTGTAGCACAATTAGCATGGTACAAAGGAAATTAAAGAGCCGCAAACCTACCCTTGAATCAACGTAAACGCATCGTTATCAATTGCCGATTTAATAGCCTTCGCTTGCGCTTTATTGACGTTATAGGTCTGGATCAATGGGTCTGTGTGCTTATCGTTGTAAGGCAACAGAGGTGATGGTTTGGCGCGGATGATCTCGTCGCACAGATCATAGTATTGGAGGCCTTTCAATGCACCATATTCGCGCTCCAAGGGTGTGATGGATTGGATTTTAGTACCAAATACAGCGTTATTTGGGTTTAGTGAAGACGATAGTGGATTTGCGGGTACAACACGATATGACACCTCAATGTGCTGCTGCTTTCTCTTGACCCGGAACACCCGAGCAAGGCAGGTGGGTTCATCGGCAGAAGGGTTCCTTGTCTTGGACAGAAGTATAATGTCACCTTCCGACACAAATATGTCTTTGTTTTCGGCATGGGTCATGGTACTTCCAACTTCTTGGAAAGCATCGACACTTGCTCTTGACGTTATTCGCACTTCGTATGGTTTGGCTTGGTTTTCTTCACGAGCTTTCACGAAGCCCTGCCAGGCTTCGAGCGTGAGCAGCGGCTCAAAGGTGGTTTGATAGTCGTTTGGAGTACGGAAAGTACTGAGAACTTTGGAATATATGTCTGGTCGTGATTTGGGAGGGAAATCTCCGTCATGGAAATAATCCCAGCCCAAGATGGTCCGATGTAGAGAAGATAGATCAGGTGCAAGACGCGCACGCATATCTTTGGCCGACCGCACAACTCTCTTCTTCTTGACGGGCATCTGTACCTTGACTTCATTGATGATGTTTGTCTTGGGCCCAGTCTTGGTCTTGGTCTTCTTGATACCGAATAAATCTTCATCAATGTCACCTTCGCTATCTTCCGACTCATCAGAAGAATGCATAAGGCCTTCACCCTTTGCAGCCTGGTCTTTGCCCAGTACCCCCAAGCCTTCTAGGCCAGAACCTGCCTCGGCTGTCTGGACCGATATTCCCCTGGCTTGCTTAGCTTTGGCAATTGCAGCTGCTTTCTCCTGTTCGCGCTTCTGCTTTTCAAGCTGCCGTTTTCGCCTGAACTCGTCTTGCTGAGCGTTCTTTTGCTCCTCAAGAGCCTTTTGCTGCGCAAGTTTGGCTTCTGAAACCTTCATCTGTTGTCGTCTATCTTGGAATGCACTAGCACCTGATGTCAAACTTGCCATCAGTTTAGCCTTTGCATCAGATGGCGAGGCTCGATCCACCGAGGATGAGCCAGTAGACATCCATTTGCTAATCAAGCCCTGTTTTGGCTTTACAGGCTCTTCTTCCTTAGCCAAAGGACGACCAAGATGTGTTTCGAGAGCTTGTTGTAGTTCAGCCTGCTGTGTTGTGCTCAGTTTCGCACGAACTTCGCCTGAAAGCACTCGCTCCATGTAGATGAGGGTCTCGGCTGTTATTTCAATGGAGACGTTGTGTAAGCGAATGAGAAGTTTGCTGATCAATGTGACTGACTTGCTCGACAAGAACTCGTCACGAAGACGAAGCCATCTTGCAAGCCCGTCCATAGCATTTGCGGGTGCGGCAAGCAGCTCTTTCAGAAAGTCGGACTGCGAGTTGCTATCGTCTGTGTCAATTGTTGAACCTTTCAAAGCGGTAGCAAAAATGCTGTACTGATCAAAAAGTTGATCTGCAAACTGCATTGTGTCTCGACAAAAGTCCATCATCATGTGTTTGTCATAGAAGCCAAGATTGCTCCACGCTTCTGTAGTTGCGAAGATCATGGTAAGCATATCCCATAGATTCTTCCAAAAATTCATTGTGACCCCAGATTCACCACTTTCGAGATTACGCGATCGAAGAATGCCATCCTGAGAATTGCACATAACGTCAATGACATCAGAACAGGTTTTGATCATGCTTGGCGCGGGAGCGAAAGCCTTCTTGTTCTTGACCTGGCGAGTCGAGTCAGAGATGCCCGTTAGAGCGTTTTTGTAGTAGGCCTTGAGAATATGCTGTAGCGCATCTCGGCGTTCTTCTTGGTTACTAATGACCTTGAGGAGCTCAATAACGGAGCTCCTACTATCCTCAGTGGAAGAAAAGAGCAATGAGACTATGGCACTCGCGGCTGTTGGTTTCTCGAAGAGTGCTTGTAGTTGAGTGGGATCGAAGTCTGACAGCCGGTCAACGATGTCGGTGATGGATTGTGACAAAACCTTGAAGCGATCATTGAAGTGACGCACTTCTGCTGGAATCTTGTCGACACCAGACTTCATCTTCAGTGGCTCAAGACCAATCAAGGTCCTGCCAGCGATCAAAAGATGCATGGCAAGATCGAGGTTCGCGGAATCTATAGCTGCCAATACCGTCTTCCATATGGGGCTGGATGACGGAGTCTCTGTAGGTGAAGGTTGTTTCCTTTCAATCAGGTGCCGCTCAACAATTAATGACTTGGCTTCCAGTTGAAAAGCATACTGGATCAACTGGAGAGACAACTGCAGCTCTTCGGGGTTCTCTTTAGTGCTGCTGAAACGCTTTAGGCTTGTTACAAGCAGTGTAATGTGCGTAGACAGCAGCTCTAGCATACCGTTCACAGTGGGCTGGCCGACAAATTCGCTGGGCTGCCTGTACTCTCCCATGGTTTTGAAAGCATATACTAATACCTTCATACCTTCCTTGAGACAAAATGCCCTCGATGTGCGTGAGAAACGCTCTGATTGGAAATGACCGAAAAGAGCATTTGCAAAAGGCCGAATGGCAGGGCCGAGATTGGAGACCTTGACAGATGCAAGAAAAGGTGGTATCCAGCTGAATGTGGATTCCAGATTCTGCACATCAGCATCGCTGTCTGTAGCCGAAGCCAGCAGTTGTTTTAGAATGGGACTGTTGAACACTTGCTCAACAACATTGGCGATGGATGGAGTGATCGCATTCATGCCATCCCAAAAATCAACCGGCGCCTTCTCCACCAGTAACTTCATAGTAGGCAGCAGCTCAAAGAAGGCCTCTGATCTTAGTGATAAATGGTCAAGCATCAACCTGTAGAAATCACCATCGAGACTTCGGATGTGTTCTGTGATTAAGTCCTTGTCCATCTTTTGAATGATCAATCTAGCACCAGCCCAAAAGAGAGGGACATAAGATAGGTCCAGATTGGTCATTTGTACTTTCATCATAACATCGATGAGATGGTTGCGCACAGCCCAATCAAACTCAGATTTGAGCAGATCGCGTTTGAAGCCTACCCATGATTTTGTAGCCCAGTCTTGCCGCTGGTGGTTCTTGCTGAAGAGGAAACGAGTCATTGCGGGGAGGTATGTTTGCAATTTGAGACGTTTCTTCGTCTGGACCATGCTGAAAGGGCCGTCAAAATGCGTCTGGAGCAGAGACTCGTCGCGGAGAAAAGCATCGGAGCTTAGAGCCTCGAAGAAAGCGTACGTGCTCTCGGTGGGAAGAATCCGCATGGTCCTAGCCTTGGGTTCTGCCTGGGTAAGCAGTGTGTCGGCCTCATTGAGGCCTTTGACTATGCGATCAGTACAGGACTTGTCCACTAACTGCAAAAATTGGCCAATGTTGTCCTCGTCGTAAGCATCGACCAAGCGAATCTTCCACTCGGCTCTCGCCTGATAAAAGACTCTCACACAGACATCGCAGCTCTGCATGAGGTTGTTGAAGCGCTTGATGAGCCATTCCTTGTGCGGCGCAGCCTCGTCCCCGTCAAAGGCCAGAATCTCCATGGCTTTGAGCGCGGTCCATTTGCGATCGCCGGCCTCTTGTATCTTCACCCTGCGGTCTTGGAGCTCGATGGGGTCGGTCTCGGGAGGGAAAGCGGCAACATCTTCGTCGTAGTGTACGGATCCGTCTTCGCCGATGCGAGGGCAGAAGAGATGCTGGTCTTCTGGTAGAGCTCGAAGCTCGCTGCAAACAGAAATCGATGGTTAGAGGCTGTTTCCAAAGCATCAATCAAGAGTCAGCACTTACTTGATCTTGTCGAGAATTTCCGCCATGGTCTACCACGACCGCGGGTGCAGGCTCACGCTCTCTGTACGACGATTAATAGCAATTGGGCATTGCCTGCTCTTAGTCATACGCAGCTCTGCAAAGATTTGGTGCACGTGTCTATCTAAACGGTGGTGCTATATACACAGCCCAACAACCTCCTTCTGCAACCCTCGTTGTGCGCTCGGTGCAGCAGGTACTCGTAGATTTATTAACAGTGTATGGGGAGAGCAAGACACCTTTACGTCTTGGGTACCAGCTGCAGATGTCGGGTGTTGGTGTATGAGAGCAAGGCGAGAGGATGAGGAGGAAGGATGGAGGGTGAGAGACAGGAGACGCAATTTGTAGGTATCAATTGGAAGTGGTGCTCAAATGTCGGGATCAAAGACTTGGAAACGCGACGCGATTTCCTAGCGCATCTGGCACCCCACACACCAGCGCGTTGGCCCTGTCGCCAAGCCAATTATCCTTCCCTTTTCCATCATTCACTCCAGCCAAGTAAGTGAGGTCAACAAGCTACACTATACCTTTACCTAAATATATCACAACATCACATGCAAAAACCCACATCTTGCACACATATTATTAAAAGAACAGCCAGCAATTGCCAGCCAAATCATTAAATATCTACAGTCCTTCCATTTCCTTCTCAATCCATTCACAATCATCAGCGCAGCTTCCATCAATTCGCTCGCCTCTACTCTTCTTCTTCGTCTTGAAAAAAAAAAAACGAAACAAAAAAGGAAAATCCAAACCAAGGAGGGAATCGCAGCAATATGCACCCAAAAACGCCGTGCCTGCTATTCATACAGTAGGCAGTATACCTAGCAATAGAGGTCAAAATCGCCCTCTTTGCAACAAGGGTTCAAAGAAATGTTTTTCTATGTACATGTCGTTAAACAAAAGGAATATGCAACAAAATATACGCAAGCTGCTTCACTTTGACGTATTTTTCGGCGGACTCCTTGGTGGGCTTTTGGGCGCTGGCATCTCGGGTGCGTCGCTCAGATCTGTCGGCGCTTCTTCTCTTGTAATTGTCGCTCTTCTCAGCGCATTCCGGAGCCGACTGCCAATGTTGGGTGCTGTATTTTGCACACCATTCAGGCCCTGCACACTAGTGCGATTGCCGTGGAAGCTGTTACGACTGTGTGCCGACTCCATGCGTGTCAGCATAGCTGCCGAAGTAAAGTCACTGCTAGCTTCAAAACTCGGTCGAACCCGGTCCATGGACATCCTTGCTCGGTCAAAGCTGGGTCGGACTCGATACTCCGTCGACACGCGTGTAGCTGGGGGTAGGCCCTCCAACGACCGACGGAACGTGTAATCGGTACTGTTGGATCCATTTTGACTCCTGGGGTTGTGCGTCGTTGCAGTTGGTGCAACTGAAGGTGGGTATATAGGTCGTGCATCTTCCTCTACCGCTTCCGTGTTGGCAGCAGATTTGTACTTTGTAACTTCTGCCTCGGAAGGCTCCTGCTTGGGACCAACTGCATCTGGTGGTGGGGGAAGATAGCTCTTGTTTTCCCTGAGATAATCGAATTTGCCCTGCTTCACCTGCTCGCGAATAATGTCGATGTCAAGAGGGAAATATGTCTTCTGGGCATATTTGAAAATGAAGCGAGGTAGCAGGCAGGCAATGACAGCGACCAAGAGATATGCCCAGAAGTTGACGTTGCCGTACACTTCTGCACCTGCTTTGTAGAATTGCGCACTTCCGGTGAAGGAAGTGTAGATGCCAGTCCAGACCCATACGAGCACCGTACTGATGACGATGATGAGGAACATCAACCAGTCCCAGCGGTAAGAATTGTAAAGAACATATATGTTGGCGGCGCAAACAGCTGCCGTAGCAGCATAGACACCCATACGTCGGTATTCAGCAAGGTCGAGGCCGGATGCAGTTACGAAAATGCCATGGTCAAAAAG
Organism: Shiraia sp. slf14; assembly: GCA_000498155.1. Classification (NCBI taxonomy): domain Eukaryota; kingdom Fungi; phylum Ascomycota; class Dothideomycetes; order Pleosporales; family Shiraiaceae; genus Shiraia; species Shiraia sp. slf14. The sequence continues at coordinate 69,986 of AXZN01000040.1, forward strand.
TCCGTAGACAAAGTAGAAACAGATCAAGGATTGGTAAACACCGTCGAACATGTATGCCCTGAACAAATGATTAGTCTGGTTTGACAGCTTGATAGCGTCGCTACGTACCAAAACTTGGGCTGTGTCCATTCCTTTCGCTCGATGCCGCGACGATAAAGCTGAGGAACAGCCAGAGATACCCTGTCATCGATGTCCTGATCGAGAACACCCATGACGATAACGGGCAATGAAGTGAAAGCCAGATTGAAGAAAATGATGTATGTGTAGTCAAAGATATACTGGCTGTCGAAATTAGTGTATATCTGATACCAGAAGAGTGAAAACACCCAAATGATGTTCTGTGTACAGGTTAGCATCTTGTCTGAACGAACTGCGGGTTGAGCTGACCTTGTAGAAGAAGTTGGCAATCGTCTCCGCAAGACGGCGGTATGACCATCGCCCATGGACAAGCACGAGGCGAGTAAGGAAACGAAATTGACCAATAGCATAATCTGAAGACATGACTGCGGCTCGACCTTCAACACCGGCGATACCGACACCGACGTGCGCCTCTTGGATCATAGCGACGTCGTTGGCGCCATCACCAATAGCAAGAGTCAGGCAGTCCAAGCCTGTCTTGACCATATTGACAACAGCAGCCTTTTGGCTGGGACTGACACGACAGCAAAGAACAGATCGACAACGTCTGCACAAAAGAAGGAACTTCCTCTTGACTTTCTCATCCAACGCAAGCTTGAGGGTATCGCCGTCAATGATGATGGCGTGAGTTGGTGGAGGGGGTTCGTGGTCTGTCTGGGCAGCCGCAAGTTCTTCTTCGGAACCGGTCAAGCCGAATATCTTCAGCTTTTCATCCAATTGCGCTTCGACCGAATCGATGCTGTCATCTGTGACCTTCAGGATGATGAGATCCATGTCGTTGTCAAGCAGATTGCAGGAGAAACCAATGTTGATGGCGGTCTCTACCTTGTCGCCAGTCAAGACCCAAAGCTTGATGCCAGCTTTGCCAAGTAACGTGATCGACTCTGGCACGCCGTCTTGCAGACGATCCTCGATGGCAGTACCGCCAATAAGCCACAATTGGTTTTCAATGCGATCGGATACCTCTTCGAGCTTTTCTTCGCGTCCTGAAACGGCGTTGGCAGCAATGTCGTAATCTTTATTCCATTCCTGGTACTCCTCTTCTGATATTTCCCTTTGTGCGATACACAGAGTGCGGAGACCTTCACGAGCAAACATTTCAAGATGTTCACCAGTGCTAGCACGAAGTTGTCGTTGCTCGTTAGGAATCAACCTGGAATAGATCATGCTGTCGGCTCCCTTGCAGAACAAAATGATCTTACCATCGGGCATGCGGATAATGGCGCTCATTCGCTTCCTGGTAGAATTGAACTCGAGGGTATTGAGGACTTGATATTTGCGTTCCTGTCCAAAGACATTGAGAAGGAGGCGGTCATCTTCTCGCCCCACAAAGGTAACACCAACATCTCGCGCAGTTGCAACCAAAGCTGCCTCGTCGGGAGACTGTGCCTTGAACTCGATTTTTGGTGGGTCGCCGGGGGTTCGCTCGGTGACGACGGTGTGGCATAAGGCTAATGCAAGCATGAAGTTCTCGTTGGCTTGTTGCTGTTCTCGTCCCGAGTCACCAGCAAGATCTTCAATGAAATCTGGAGCAACAAAGGTGAGATCATCGTCCCATAAGTACGGGTTGTCATGGATTTTGCGAATTCCTTCAATCATTCGTACACGGTCTCGAGCAATTTGAGCACGAGCACGAGCACCTTCGGCTTCAACGTCGATTCCTTGACGTCGCTGCATGCCAGCTTGGGCTTCTGTGTATGCTTCGCCGTATGGAACACCGTTGACAGTACACTTCTTGAACTCCATGACGTTCTGTGTTAGGGTACCGGTCTTGTCCGAGAAGATGTATTCGACCTGTCCGACGTCGTCTGAAATGTTCCAAGATTTGGGTGTGCAGGGATAATCGATTTTCTCGTAATACATTTGCACATCGCTGTAGATGAAGAAAGCCTGCAGAGTACGGATGATTTCCAGAGTAATGTAGAGCGAAATAGGGACCAAATTTTGGAAGAGAATGACAGCAGCCCAGAAAGCAATGACTCCATCAGTTGGTGGACTGCCACCATAAGAACCATACTCAAAAAATGCATGCGAAGTGTCGTTTCTAGCCCAAGTGACACCAAGAACAATGCCCGAAATCAGACACAAGACGAAGAGGACGACGAAGTTGTAGATGACGTTCCAGTTGAGTTCCTTGGAGATCCTTGCTCGTTTGCTGGGTGTAATGCCTGCATTGATCATGATTTTTGTCTCTTCTCCAGTAAAAGCAACCACTCCCAGGACCCATTCGGTGTTGCGCAATTGACATCCACGTAGCAAGAGATTGTTGATAGACACGGGCTCGGCCATTTCGTAAGATGGTGCTTCGGGATCTTTGGCATTATGTTGCTGCCATCGAATGACGGCGCTGTAGGAATACAGGTTCGAGTGGGGTCCTTCGCTCTCGACAAGGAATTCGGCGCGTTCGCAATGGCGGGCATGTCGAACATCGCGGGTAGAGTGCAGAGCATTACGGACCTTGAGGTTCGTCTCACCATCCAAATTCTTGGTTTCAACATAGCAAGCACCGTCATCGGAAGAAGTTGAAAGGACAATGATATCAGCGGGGATTTCCTCGTCGTTATACAAGCGGATAAAGTCGCCAACCTGGACGTTCTTCCAAGCATCTTTCTTGAACCGTGCCTTGTCGGGAGCGTTTTTGTAGGGATTCATGACACTGCCCCAGAACTTCTTTTGCGTATTTTCCTTGGAATCGGCGCCTCGAATCTTGTCATTTTGTCCTGGTCCTTCGAAGGGAGGTGGGGATTGGCTGGGCGACTGTCCTGGAAGGGGCGATGGAACTGGTGTCATCTGGATACCGCCCTCACTGCCGACATAGGATTGTCGACGCGAAGCGACAGATGCTCTCCTTGTGTCGATAGAAAGACGCGCACGATCGCCATCACCACCCTCCTCTTTCCCTTTGGAGGCTCTTCCTTTCTTGGTCGTGCTGCGCTTGAGAACGCGCCATGTAGATATGATGCCTCTGGTGGTGGCTTTTTTAATTCTGCGCCATAATGATACTGTGTCTTCGGCCGTGTTCACATTGTTGAACTCGACCAATCGGTGGACGGGGGCGTTGTTGAGTTCGTTGTCGAGGACGGTTCTGCGCCAATCTTCAATGGCGTCTTTGATTGCCGTTACGGTGAGAATGACAATAAGCGGTACGGCGTTCAGGGCGGGGTTGCTGGCGCCAAAAATCGAAAAGATCTATATTGGAAAATGGTCAGTTTCAACGTGGTCTAGGCGAAAGTGGTCCCGTGAGGAGAGCTAGGGATGAGAGAGTGGGAGAAGGTGGGACTTGGCACATACACCCAGAATAATGATGAACAAGAAGTAAATGTTTGCAATGTTGTGGAATTGAAACCAAAGGTTCTTGGGGATGAAGCTGAGAGGCGTATATTTTGCGGTTCTTATCTTGTTGCGGGCATATTGTGCAATGGGATGGCCTTCTTCGTCGCGTTCTGATTGAGGCAGGGGGACGTTGAAGTAGACTCTACGAGCATTCTCAGGCTCGTCGCTGCCAGCTTCTGAGCTGTCGGGCGAGTGATCAGTAGGCTCGCCGCCTTCTTTTCCTATTGAGTCTCTCTTCTCGCCTGAACCTATCCTCCGGTGCAGCCTAGCCTTGAGGCTTTCCCGCTTGTTCTCTGCTTTGGTGCCCGTCGCGCGGTGCGTCGCCCATCTGATGCGCTTTTGGGGATGCGACGTCTCGACACGGCTCAAGTCGTCCGAGGGTTCCGGCTGTAACGACATGGTCGTGGGTGGGCGTGGCTCGCCGCGTCGTGTGTTGCAGGGTGAAAGGTGCTGCTTTGGGGGCTTTCAGGGCAGCCGGCCTCCGCCGGGAGTGCCTCTACGGTGCAAACGAAGCCAATTCGACTGTGGGAGCAGATGCAAGGGCCGACGGCGAAGGTGGGAGGACAATGGGCGGCGGCGTTGGGAGCAGGTGGTGGTGGTGAAAGGGGTGGAAGGCAGGAGGTGAGGCGGCGCAGATGGGCAGCGTGGTAGAGTCGGCAGCAACGGATATTATTAAGGCCAGACGGGCGAAGCTTGGGGTTGCGCAACACCAAGATCCAACACCAAAAGCCAAAAGCCGAGACGAGGGGGCGCAGCAGAAGTCAGACTGTACGAAGTGACAGAAGTTGACGCGCGACAATTGACAGGTGAGAAAATCAGGTGGCAAGTGTGGTAGTGGTGGTGGTGGTTGACAGTGACAGTGACAGCAGCAGTGACAAGCAACGGCCAGGTAGTCGAGTAGACCCTTCTTTGCTGCTGAGGGCGTCGATGATGCTCAGCTACCGGAAGCGTTGGAGCTTGGTCGCACGGGGCTGCTGGCTGCTGTTCGCTGCTGTTCGCTGCTCGCTGCTTACACATGCCCTACAACCTCCTCCGTGAACGTTCGGCCGGAGCACGGCGTTTGCGGTACGCGACCGTGGCTGCCAGGAAATGCGCTAGGAGATTCCTCGTCCGTTGCTCCACCACACGCCCACCCGCCGCCTGCCGACTACGAGTGTGCTACTATCGACTATTATGCGACTACCAAGTGTCGTTTTGCCCATTGCACGCGAGCTTCTAAAATTTAATTTCACGCGCTGAAAATTTGCATTGCCGGTGGCTTCCTCGACTCGATAGTATCTAGGGATGGAATGGTGCAGCCCACAGCACGCCTCACTGCACTCGATCGTCGAGGCTGACTGGTGACGGCTGAGGCACTCTGTGTCAGCACGCTACCCTTTGTCATTTCGTCCCCATACCACTAAGACGAGACGGTGTCAGCAATCTTCAACATGAGATGCCGTCAGCCCCATGGCCTGCCTCGCCACTACCACAATAGTAATCGCTAAGCTCATGTCACTGCACTGCACTGCACTGCACTGTATCTGTGATTGCCAATCATGCACCCGTCTCAGACTCCCAAATCATGTCCCTGGCGACTGGGCAGTCATATAATTATTAATTCTACACCTTGCTCCTCCTGATACGTCTCCTCTTTTGGGATAAGACACCGCAGATGGGGGCGAAACACTTATTGCTCGAAACACGTACGCCACTACGCCGATGCTGCCACAAGTCTGACCCGAACAACAACCTCATGTTGTCCTGGGTAACCATGTCCATGTCCATGTCCATGTCCGGGGCCAGCCGTGGTATCGTCGAGCTTTCGTTCGGATGCGGTTGTGCCTCGTTCCGCTGCAGCTCGTCAGGGTCGAGTATTAAATTCTATCGTATTGGTATGCAGCCAGTACGCTTGCGGCCAGCATTAGCTGCCACGTGACTTCGCGTTTGCCCACCAACAAATCCCGCGCGCATCCTATCTTCACGTGCCAAGCACTAGCACTACCCCACCACCTGTCTGTCTGTCGCGGCGGCGGCGTGCTCTCTGGGGAAGCATGAAGCCCCAGAAGAGAAGCATCAGAGACTTCTTCGCCCCAGTGGCTCGTAGTTCGCAGGATAGTTCCCAAGATGACCCGCGGCCAACAAGTACCTCTTTCCCCCACTGCATGTGCCGCCAACCTTAAACTAACACCAAGCTCTCTTCCCAGATGCCAGTCCCACCATAGCAAGCGCATCGCCGTCATCCGTCCCCAGTAACGCTCCAATCTCGACCACGTCAAATGTCGTGTCTCGCCCGGCACCTACCAATCCTGATGTCAGGCCTACAGCGTCTGCACCAATTCCTGCTGAGGTCCAACCGCCAACAACATCGCAAGCGTCTGCAAGTTCTGGTGCAAGCAAGCGCATCGTCTCTCGTGGCGAGCAGGTCGTGCTCAATTCCGACTCGGACTCTGATTCGCTGCCAGACCTAGACTGGGGGGAGCCAATTGCCAGTATCAAGACATCAGCACCCATCACTCGATCCAAACGGGCCGCCGACTCTGACGAAGATGGGCTTCGCAAGCCTGAGAAGAAGGGGAGAAGCAAGAAACTATCCCTCTTGGTAGAAACAGCGCAGAAGAACATACAACTTGAACAGAAGATCTTAGAGCACAAGGCAGATCTAGAAAAACCATTGGAAGAGACAGCTCCTGCTGAATTCACTCTCAATGAAGACATATTGGGTCAAGCTGTTCAAGATGATGATGACTCTGACAGAGCACATCGCCTCTTTCTGGCTATGCAAAGAACAAAGGCTACACAAAAGGACAATGTCTTCAGTTTGTTTACAAATATGGACAACTGCATTTCACTACGTCCAAAATTCCCCTCCGATAGCCTGCCCACATGCAAATGGTCGCACTGTCTGAAAGGTATGAGACCTCATATGTATCTCGGTTTGTGCTGACCAAAGAAAGACCACTCTACCAGAGATATGGCCTTTATGACTGGCTTTGCTCATCAAATCTTCAGATCACAAGAGCTCCCTGAAGAACTGGCCTCTTGGATGATCGATGAAAGTAAGTGTCGAGATACTTAGGGTTTTCACTTGCTTATGACAGCAGTCTGTACTACGCAAAACGAGACGTTGAGTCTAAAGTATATCGAGATACTAGAGGTATAGTGCCCAACTTCTCGCTATTCGCATCCACTGATTCTCTCAGGCTCATGATCAACATCTACATACATTGCTTGACCGCAACAGATTAAGTTCCATCTTCAGATCTTTAGGGGCTGATGTTCGACATTTGAATGATGATTCAGAACTCGTTCGAAATTTTGACGCTCAATCAGCTAGTCTTCCTCTACTTCCGCCAGCTTTAAAATCCGTCGCCAGGCTACTTGAGCGAGCAGCACCATGGTCAGTGGTTAATCTGAATATTGTTACGGTTATTGATTCTTCTAGGCTTCGTTCAAAATCCAGAATACATGCTTTACATTTGCTTCTTTACTTTACTTTGGACCATCAAGTATCAACAAACGTCGATGTACTTGGATTTGTACAAGATGCAATAAAAGCAACGTTGTGCAACTTTGCCGATAACCACAAACTCAACAAGGGTGTAGGGAGTCCTCCATCAACAAGCGGGACTCACTCTCTAATTACATCACAGCTCAGCCATGTACTCCCAGAGTTACTTTTGCGCATAAAAGACCCAGTGATGCAGCGGGACCTCGTCTGTGCCCTTCCGTCTCGATCTCCACTAACAGCCTATCTGCAACGACATATAGCCATGGCCTTTCTCCTGTACCCCACAACGCTGGATGTACCACTTGCAGATACAAAGGTTCTAGATCTTGTACATAAGCATTTAGAAACAGCACCTGGCTTTCGCATCAAAAAGACGACCGACTACAGTGCTCTTGCAGCTCGCCTGACACTCCTCGACATTGCCATTGGACCAGGGTTACTATCTGTTCCATACCAACCCTTGATCAGCCCGCCTAGATCTCCAGAAGGCTCATCCCCCATTTCCCCACCTGTTCCTCAATCCCATGAGATCAAAATGTTCAACAACGCAATAGACAACCTGGCCCAACACATCAAACTAGTAGGCAATTCAATCGTCGAGTCCGGCGCATCCGTCGATCTCACCATCCTCGATGCAAAAGATTGCGTAGAGCGTCTCAGCGCGCGTCTAGAATACGCCGTGCGAATCGGCGGCAAGAAAGCGCATAATGTGTTTGGTAATGATGATGAGGATAAGCAGCTCCGTGTTACGGATCTCTTTCGCAAAGTGGCCAAGGCGAAGCGAGTGCCTTCGGGTGGGATTTTCGATGATGAGGAGGATGAGGAGGAGGAGGATGATGCGGCGGCGCAGATTCAGGCGGAGAGTTTGAGGGGGAGGTAGGGTTGGGTAGGTTGTGGATGTTGGGAGGGGCAATTAAAATGAGATTGTGATTATCTTATTTGGTTGTATACATTTCACGATATCGTATATTTTTCTTTTAAATGAATTTATGGATTCTTCTTCTCTTTACATTATCTTAAACACCGCATGATTATACAAATTCCCACCCAAGTATTTCTAGTCCTCAATTCTAATTATTGCTACTATACTTACTTAATCAGCTATCACCCATCGCCCTTCTACCTCCCCTCCCTTTCATCCTCTATTATTTTCTATTCTTTCTTCTTCCTCTTCCCAAGCTTACCAATTCCCCTTCTCTCTCCTTTTCTCTCTCCCCTACCATCCCCTACCATCCCCTACCATCCCCTGCTCTACCCGTGCACTCAGGGGTATCCACATCCCCCCGTCCCCGCTCCACGCTCTCCTTACCTAGAAGAACTATTTAAACAAAAAAGACCCCTTTCTTCACATTGGAATTACTATTGGAACTGGAGATTAGTACGCGTGGCTATTGCTTTTGTAATTGCGGCACGGTGCGGCGCGGCGCGGGTGTGGGGAAAGTGCAGGGAGTATGGCGTGCGGTGCATGTGTTTAGTTTATGGAGGAGGTATATTGAATATATTATAGAGGGGGGTGGTTCTAGGGGTAGTTGTTAGGAGGCTTGGGCTGTGGGGATAGCAGTTCGAAGAGGAGTAGGAAGAGGGTAGTGTGCGATTATGTGTTTTGTTAAAGTTTATATAAACAAAGGGAAATAGAAAAGGGTAGATGTGTAATACATAGATATTGTACTTGCTAAGTATAAGATATATTATTTAAGATAGCATAGTATCTATCTACAAATATTTTCAAGAAATTATGTTAGTATGGATGCTATTTATTAACATCACACTATACCACACATTTATACCCCCTCTTTTCCTTCTACACCTCTACCCCTCTACACTACTATACACATCCACACTCATCTATTAATTTTCCTCCACCCTTATCACCCTCCACCCCCTACCATACTACTATCCTCTTCCCTATCCCTATACCCTTTACACCCCCTATTCCCTCTTCCTCCCTCCTCTCCTCCCTCCTTCCTATCTCCATCTCCTTTCCCATCTCCTTCCCCATCCATCACACCTTCCCCCCCAACTCGCTACCTTCCCAATTCGGAAACGCACATACTCCCGCTCTTGCCGACACCCGGATCGACGCAGGAACCAACAATTCAGGGAATGGTTCGTGGGATGATGGGCGTGGGATAGTTTCTTGTTTGATTACTTCTGTTAAGGGCAGGGTAGGACAGGGCAGGGCAGGGCAAATCGAGCTATCTAGTAGAGGTCCCGATGGAATTTTGTCTGGTTGTGTTTTGGGTGTTTGAATAATGCAGGACTGAAGAATGCATGACTGAGATTCAGACTTAAATTGGACCTTGTCCGTAGAGCCAGGATGCGATTTTTTTGAAATCTATACAGTGAAAGAAACGGTAGGTATCTGAAAGATAGAATGCGCAACTCAAAACATCATCGTCTGTCCAATGTCATCCTCATTACTTTCGCGCCACTACATCATCACCCGCTAACAGAGAAGGAGGGGGAACGGGCCGTTACGATTGATCTTTTTCGAAAAACGCTGGAATCCAAAAGAATATTTGCAAAACCCCTCCAAAATGCTTCTTCTTATCTTCTTCCTTTTCGAAACTGCTTTAAAAGCCACCAGTCCCATTCTTCTCATCAATATGCCTGTACCTCTCCTGCTCCATGCGGTATTTAAGCACCATGGCCACACACAGGACGAGGATGACATCGATACCCACTATCCCGAAAGCAGCAGTGAAAATCTGGTCCAGGAACCGATTAGCAAACGACGAAAACTTTCCGATACAGCCCCCCTTTTGCGCGGCAACCAGGGTGTTTAAGCAAGTGCTGTCCTGCACAAACGGAGGAGTGGTCGAATTGACATAGCCGCAACAATCAAACTGTAACGAAAGCTTTGGTCAGCAACAGAGACTATATATAGCAGTATTGGAAAAGGGCCATTGTTCACCTTTTGCTGCAAGAGGCTTTGAATCTGCGGCGACTCCCGTCCCCACAGGGCACTCAAGCTCGAGCGCGTCTGCAGAGTTTCTACCCAGATGGCGAGGCCGAGTCCAAGCGTAAAGGTTGCACATACCACAACCAGCCAGCCCTGGACGCGCAGCCAGCCTCGATTGGTAGGGATAAAGAGTCCTGGGAGAGAGAGCAAGAAGGTGACAAAGACGAAGATAGCGTTCACAACACCGGCTGCAACCATGTTAGTTATTCTTCTTGCTTTTCCAATGTTTTCTGTGCCATGAGTGAAGCGTGTCACGGGCTTGACGCCACAGTAGTGCCGCAATATCGCCGCCATGGTTCGCCTCACCCACGGCTATCTACGTTGTCGTACCTGTTAATGGGCACTGGGCAAGCAGTAGGTTCTGCGTAACATTGTCTACGGTTGGTGGATTCCGTACAGACTGTTCGGATACGAGAGAGAATCCTAACAGCAAGCCTCCACATCCGGCGAAGAGTAGGTCCATGCCTACGAAGATCATCATGAGTTTGGTCGGCATGGTGGCGGTAGGGTAGTGTGCACTGCAGCACTGCTCAACAGACGGGAAGGCAAGTGGCTAGACGTCGATGGAGAGGGAATATGAACAAGGCAAAACAAGAACGTAAATCGAGCGTAGGGGGAGCCGACCGGCGAGCTCTCTGAACTACGTCGAGTGTTGCACCCAGGGCAAGAAATTAGTAGAAGTTAGAGAGAAAGGAAGACGAAGAAGAGAAGAGAAGGCAACGGGCACAGTGCAAAAGCAGAAACAGCATGGTGTTTGGCAAAACGGGAGGCTCCAGCAATAAGAAGGACAGCGCAGGCGCGTCGCAGTTGGCCCACGTCGAGGCGTGAGGAGTTTCAGTAGTGTCGAGGATTGGAACGGGCCAATCACGTGGCGCAGCGCCTGGTGGTGCGATGTTTTGGCGCCGCGACAAGACCAGTGACAAGACCAACGACTGCGACTGCGACTGCGACTACAAGTATAACGACGTCTGAGGGCAAGTCCGACGACAGGCATTGAGAGCCGGCAGGACGTCGGACGTAGGCGACGGACAGTCGAGGGCGGGCAGCGTTGGAGTAGGACTTGCAGAGTGCATCACGAGCGCAGCGTGGTGTTGAACAGAGCAGCAGGGCAGGGCCAGGCTACTCGGCTGTGGTTGGTGGTGGCATGTCGGTGAGAAGGAGCGACGGAGCCCATGTTGGTGGCACCTGCATTGGGTCCCCGAAGCGAGGCCGGATTGGGAAGGCGGTCAGGGTGGGTGCAGGTCGCGGCTGCGGTTCCCATCCCACGGCACTTGGCAGCAGGATCAGACGAGGCCAGGCCCTGGGGGGGGAAGGCAAGAATGGGCGGGGGCCAGTTGACGTTGACGCGTTCGCGCAGGCGTGGACCGTGGTAAATTAGTCGCGGGTGGTAGTGAGTGGGCAGTGGGGAGTTGTTGGCAGCGGGCGAAATTGGAGCGGTGCAGTCTCGCAGGCGGCTGCATTGACTTGCCAATCTCCACCTGCCTGGTGCGATGGTGGTGGGTGCAGTCGCCGGGCAGCGCTGTTGCTGAGGTCAGGCACGCGCTAGTGCCGTGATTGGCTGCGACGCGGCCAGGAGCGCCAGGCCCCACCTGGCTGGAGGGCTGATTGGTGGATTTGGGGCGAGAGGTGCAGGGGGGGCCAGCGACGCTAAGCCAATTGACCCGAGAACTGGACGGCCGCTTCCCTGAGGCCGCCTGCTCAAAGCAGACTGACAGCCAGACCCATAGCGAGTGATGAGTGCTGTGCAAAGACAGAGAGAGAGTGTGTGTGTGTATGAATACAGCGTCGTGAGGAGTGCTATCTAGGAGGGGGCGCGGGGGGTTGTTCGGTTGGCAAGAGGCCAGGTGGGCGCAGAACTCTACGTCCAGGCAGGCGCACTCGACGAGGTGCTGTGGTCGCAGCGTGTGAAGATCTTTCTGAATCGCTGAGAGCAGGGGGGCGCCCTCAAGCGGCATCCGCCCATGCAGATTCCAGCCCGCCTGCTCGTCCCATCAGCTGCAAATAACTTAAGCTGCCCGCCGTTGACCTTCGCCATTCTCGTCCATTTCTCGCCTTTCCTTCCTGAGACAGAACCTCTTCCTGCGCGCCCTCTGACTGCCGTGCCCTGCGTTCGCGCTGTCCATCGCTGCCCTATCCGCGGCCAAGCTTCCAGCACAGCACCTCGCCCACTGCCCACTGCCCTTTCGGCTCAACTCTCCACCCCAACGGCGCCTGCGAAAAGCAAAGCACGTAACCACGCAAGCAAGCATCCTGTTGCGTGATCTTCCGCCGCCGCCGCCGCCGCCGCCTGCCTCTGCTCTGCTCTGGCCTTGCCAATCAATCCTCTGTACGTACTGTGTACCCACCCTGCCTGTTCCTTCACCTGCACCCCCAGCCGCTGCCCAATCACGGCGCGCCTGGCCGACTCCACTGCGCGCTCCCCAGCCACTCGCCGGCCCCGTTCCGCGCCCAGCTGGCCTTGGCTGCACTCGTCGTAGTCGCAGTCGTCTGCGTCGGCAAGCAGCGCTGTGCAACCGGGCCTCCCAGTGCGCCTTTCCTTGCATTCTCTGCCCGCCCCCCAATCCATGCGCACAAAGAAAGGGTTCACACCAGAGTCTCGCGCGCACCCACCACCCACCCCTCCCACCCCCCCCCCGACATTTTACCAGTCCTCTTTCAACCCAAGCGCCTGCGCCTGCTTTTCCTAACTGAGTCCCTCAGCCCCGATTCTTTTGGGTTTGGGTTAACCCTCATCAGACAGTCTGCATCTGTAACGTGCTGCGAATCGCAACAGACGCCCGGCTTGCAAACGCTTATCCCTCCCCACACAGCAGCCCTCCACAAGCAGTTAGGGCCGACCTCCCGCCGCCCAAACACGGTATACCAAATCATTGCTCATCCTCCACCATGGCCTCTGAGATCACCGACCACGACCAGAACGCGTCGCCCTCGCTGCACGACGATGGCAACGGCGCCCTCAATGTAGGCGATGCCAACCGCGGCACCAAGCGTCCGCGCCCTGCCGCCGACGACGACGACGATGACGATGACAAGCCTGGCCGTGAGCGCAGGAAGATTGAGATCAAGTTCATCCAGGACAAGTCGCGTCGACACATTACCTTTTCCAAGCGCAAGGCCGGTATCATGAAGAAGGTATGTCGTTCCTGCTGCTGCTGCTATCTTTGAACGCGCGCGCGCATGCCACTCTAGAGCATCGACCGCGTTCGTCGCATGAGAGAGAAAAAAACACAACAAATCGCGCCTGCGCTTCTCTATTTTCCATCTGCTAACAATCACCCTTCCCTAGGCCTACGAATTGTCCGTATTAACGGGCACCCAAGTGCTGCTCCTCGTCGTGTCAGAGACGGGTCTCGTTTACACCTTCACGACACCAAAGCTGCAGCCGCTCGTGACCAAGCCCGAGGGCAAGAACCTCATTCAGGTACGCTCTCCCCTCCCATCTCTGTCGCATTCATCTACTAATACCCACCAGGCCTGTTTGAACGCGCCTGAGCCCTCCAGTGGCGATGCAAATGGCGTAGACAACGACAATTCGGTCGAGTCACCCGAGGATAACCACGCCCAGGTCCCGCAAGGCAGGCCGCCCATGCAACCCACCAACAACCCCATGCCTGCAGCCTACATGACCCCAGAGGCAGCACTACACTACCAAAGCTATCTGCAGCAACAGCAACAATCGAACCAGTACCCAATGGCGCAACAGGGCATGCCACGCCACCCCGGTGGACACTACCCGCAAGACCAGAAGCTTGGCTAAATGCAACGCGAGCAGGCCTTTGCCGAGCGTCGCTTGCAGGCCTCTCTTCGGGCGGCGTATAGTAATTGGGAGTGATACCCCCTTCTAATGGTTCAAACAAAATAATTCCGGTGCAGCTTATGTAGCAAGACGGGTGTACGGTACGCAACAAGGCGCATGCAAGTTGGCAAATGGAATCCACGGGACGATTTGACATGGGAATCGCAATGTTGAAAGCCGGTCAGCTGCTGTTCAGATGGAACGATTGTACGTCTTAACGTGTGGATTTTGGCGTGGTGCGGGGTTTTTTCCTTGTTTTGCTGTATTTTCTCTCTCCCTCGACATCTATAGCATCTCTCGTGTGTCACATCTACCGAAATACCATGTATTTCAACCAACCCAGACTACCGGCAGCTTCAGTACCAAATGCACCACAATAATCTGTTACCTTATTTTCCGTGTATTCGTTTTGTCTACGTGCCACTACTGCCGTATGAGTTTAGCAGGGCTGGGCGTTACTGCCCGATTTTGCAGGACCGGCTTCCTTATCCAGAAAATTTTGCCACCCGCCAACCACGCCCCAAAAACCACATCGCTACCATGTTCAGACGAAAGCCAAAATAATTTCACGTCATGGAGAAGAGATGGAAAACTCGGGAGGCTCATCGCCCATGTAACCTGCACAGCCAGCCTTGTGTGGTGTAGCCTGGTCGAGACGGAACGAGTGGCCGCAGGCAGGGTCCCTCGAAGAAAGACTAGAATGGCCATCATCACTTTCCAGGAGTGACGTTACGTCGAGACGGTCCCCCAAGGCCGCATTATGCGTAATTTGCAAGGCTCCCCTGACGGGATCCCACCCGTTGGGTTCATGATTGAACTACCCTGTTGCCACGAAACGCTCCTTCGGGGCATCAGACGAGGGTACTTGTAATCTTCATTGCGCCTACAAAGGAGCAAACGGGAACCAGACCTCGGATCAAGTGGAACAGAGGACAATCAGGACTCGACTGCTTCACTTTTTTCGTGTATCAAGTACAGCATGGCAATTTCTTGTCTTCTACGTTGCTTCTAGAGCTTTTCCCATTTATGCTGGTCAGTACACAAGCGGTCACAAGTGTCACTCCACGGCCGCAACGCAGCAAACGATTACAGTTATGCAAACACCCCGGCTAGTGCTACCTGGAATGCTGGAGGCTTGAGCCACCTACTACTTTAGAGGAAGATGGGAGGGTGTCGAGTCTTGTAGAAAAAGAAACGCAAAGAGCGCCACAGTTGAGCAAGAAAGCTGGGCCATGATGGGTACTGTCAAAAATTCCCGCAATTGACAGGCTGGAAGCATCAGGCTGAACAGATCTCGGATTCATATCCACAGGTAATCACGCAACTGATCAGACAGATCTCCCAAGGTTGTCCTTGCGGAAATGACGAGCGGCAGCGACCAAAATTAGCCCTCATTAATGTCTCTTGGGTTCTATTCGACTTAGCGGTGACACTCCAGTCCCCATTCTCAAAGCTCCGGCCCGCACCGCTACAACGACAAACCCACCAACGGCGGCTGTTTGCTGCAGGGGCACAACATGCACGCTGTACAACTAAAATCCATTCACGTTCCGTACCCCTCATCTGCATGCCGTGTAAGTGCTTATTCGAGGTCGAGATGCGTAGGACGGTGGCTACTCGGCTCTACTCGTGCTCAACCCCTCTTATCGGGTACGTAACCTCACTCATCAGCCGTCGCCCACATCATTGAACCACATAGTGGTCGTTATACAGGCCCCCTCAAGATCCAGTACAGGCAAACTGCTCCCCAGATCGCATGGCCCTAGTTGCCGGACTCCCATGGTCCTTCTTATTGGTGGTGAAGGGAACACATTACTCTATTCGGCATCCACTTGTATGGTAGCTCGCAGCGCTAATATACCACAACCGAAGCTGCCGTCTGCTAGACACTCTGGTATAGAGATAAGCTAATTCGCCTGTCCAATTGACCTACAATCTATTCTCCGTGTATGCAGTTATCATGGAATTGCCGCGTTCTTTGTTAATCCAAGTCGCCATGTGCGCCAATCTTTTGCGCCAAATCCGCCACTCTGGTTTCATGTGCCTCAAATGACTTACTTAGGCGTAGTGCTCCGTATACCAAGCATCTCATGGCTCTTCAAACCAGACAATTGAATGAATCAGAATCAGAATATTCTGGATATCAGTCAAGGTATGTCGTGGTCTATGCACGTATAGGCATGGTGCGTGAGTCGAACTTGGTTTGGCACAGTGCCAATCAATAGTCCCATTTCGCACCAGCACAACCTACGCCTGGACATCATCTAGGAAGTGAACAGCAGCCATGCCATTCGCCAGGCGCTTATCGCCCCGCGCGTCTCCCCCGAGCATTTCCCCATCAGTCTCCGCACTCGAGTTGACATATAAGTCTCGATGATCCTGCGATGCTCCTGCGATGCTCTCTTAGCACTTCGCGTCAAAGTTCGCGTCAGGTCTCACTCCCTTTAGCACGGAGACGTCCGGAGGAACGTTGAATGGCACATTCCAGTGTCTCAGTCTTATTCGTCGCATCATTATTTCAAACGGAATAGCATCATGGAGTCTTCGATTGAGAAAAAACTCTCGCCCATGGTTTCTCCCGACTTGGAGACAGCACACAAATCGCCTGTTGACGAAGATGCGCTCAAACTCGCGGAAATGGGTTACACCCAGGACATGAGCAGGAATTTCAGCGTCTGGTCGGTTCTGGGTGTCGGATTCTCGCTCACAAACTCGTGGTTCGGCATTTCTGCGGCCATGATCACTGGCATCAATTCGGGAGGCCCTATGCTCATTATTTACGGCATCATGTTGATTGCTCTCATATCAACATGCGTCGGTATCAGTCTGAGCGAGCTTGCAAGCGCTTTGCCAAATGCAGGCGGCCAATATTTTTGGGCAAACGAATTGGCTCCAAAGAAATTCACCAGATTGGCGAGTTTCTTGACAGGTTGGCTTGCTTGGTGGGGTTCCATGTTCACCAGTGCATCTGTAGCCTTGTCAATGGGAAGTGCAATGGTGGGCTGCTATCAACTGAGCCACCCAGATTTGTGAGAACTCCCTCATCTCTTGGCTGACAATCTAATGCTGAGTCTCCCTTTATTTCAAGCACTAACCTGCAGGTAGTGTCATCAAGACTTGGCATGTCTTCGTTGCCTACCAGATCGCAAACATATTTTGCTTTTTCTTCAACTGCTATGGCAAAGTACTACCTACCGTCGCCAAAGTCTCACTGTGGACATCGCTAGTATCCTTTGCTGTTATCCTTATTACAGTTCCTTCCGTCGCACCCACGCATCAACATGCGAAATTCGTCTTCGCAACCTTCATCAACAACACAGGATGGAAGGAGGGTGGAATCGCCTTTATCGTCGGTCTTGTCAACACCAATTGGAGTTTCGCTTGTCTCGACTGTGCAACACATCTCGCTGAGGAAGTCCACCGACCTGAAAAGATGGTTCCCATTGCCATCATGGGCACTGTTGCTATCGGATTTGTAACAAGCTGGTTCTTCTCCATGGCCATGTTCTTCTCCATTGTCGGCGACTTTTCCGAAATCCTAGGCTCAGCAACCCTCGTCCCCATCCTCGAACTCTTCTACCAAGCACTGAACAGCCGCGCTGGCGCCATTGTCCTCGAATCCCTCATCATCGCCACCGGCCTGGGCTGCCTCGTTGCATCCCACACCTGGCAAAGCCGACTATGCTGGAGCTTCGCCCGCGACCGAGGCCTCCCCGCCCACCGCTGGCTATCCCAAGTCCACCCCCAACTCGACGTCCCCGTCAACGCCCACTTCGTCAGCTGCGTCATCGTTGCCATCGTAGGATGCCTGTACCTCGCCTCCCTAACCGCCTTCAACTCGTGAGTCCCCCACCCCCTCCATAACCCAAAACCAGAACCCACTTATCTAACCCCACCCCCACACACACAGTATGATCACAGCATGCATCGTTCTCCTCTACCTCAGCTACGCCATCCCCGTAATCTGCCTGCTCATCCGCGGCCGCTCGAACATCAAACCCGGGCCCTTTTGGATGGGCGCCTTTGGCCATTTTTCAAACTACGTCTTGCTTGCTTGGACGCTGTTCACGCTTGTCATGTACTCGTTCCCTTATGCGAAACCTGTTACCGCGGGGAATATGAATTGTACGTCCCTTTTCCTCTTCCTCTTCTCCCCTTCTTCTTTCTCTTCCTTGCCCCATCCCACCCCCCTTTCATAAAGTATATATGACACTAACCCCCCATCCCAGATGTATGCGCCGTCTACGCAGTCATAGCCTCCATCACAGGCCTCGACTGGGCGTTCCGCGGCCGCAAGAGCTTCCGCGGCGTGGGCGAGCGCAAGGCTGATGTCGATGCTCATGGTGGGGGTGTGGTGGTGGATATCCCGAGTCATTCGGCTGTGGGGGGACATCATTCGTAATGACGTTCTCGACGATGTAATGAGGGGGCATACATAGAGTAAGATTGGTGGGAAGACCTTTTGCCTTTTTGCTGCGTTTTGAGGGGGTTGAATTGGCAAGGGAAGGGATGGGGAAGGAAGAGAGGTGATGGGAAGAATACGAGTGGGTTTGATTTGATTGTATGTATTATGTCTTTCATGTCAATTCATTCTTCTTCTTCAGGGTGTAGACATGAAAGCATAGATGTGATATATGACTTGGACGATGGGTTTTGGATCTCTCGTTACGTTAGATATCTGGTTTGTTAGAAGGAGGATAAAGAGTAGTACATATACCCGCGAAGATTTCATGGCTTTCGTTACATTGGCAATTGCATGTGCATGAATTTGCTTGCTGTGCGTTGATGGTATGGCGAAGTTTTGTGTGGTAGTTGTAGCAAAAGAGGCTTTTTGTTATGCTGGGAAAGAGGGTGTGGAATGCTGCGGGATTACCATGGGGGTTAAGAGGTAATCGAACTGAAAGGTAATTCGATGTATTTGATTGCTGTGGATATCATTATAGTGCCCAATGAATGGTTTACGCAAAGCACGGTTGGAGACGCTTATAGTATAGTATTTGCTGCCAAACTAAGTGGCAAAGTGAGAATAGGCATAGTAGTAAAAAACATATTCTGGTCTTGAAGGAATGTAGATGAAACTGTAAATTTAGAAAATCAATCAAGATTTACTTCAAATTGGCAAATCAGGACTTGATACTGCAAAATATCTAGAGAGAGAGAAGAGCGATCCCCTCATGTCCCTTGTGAAATATCATGTACTCCGATCCAAAGTTTAAAAAGAAAAGCAATAAGACAACTTCAAAACTTAGACCAGCCTCAATACATAGAATCATCACAATCCATCCTCCTCTAATACCTTCCCTCATTAGTACTCATATTTCCTCCTTCAAACCCCCTCCCAAGCGACATACCTCATTACATCACGCCACGTCACCTCACCCTCACCTCCCTCCCTTCCATTCTACCATAAAACCTACCCCTCACCACCTCTCACCACACACGCCCACCGGATCACCGCGGATAGCGGCGCTGGCGGCCCCGCGCGTAGGATCCTAGCCCGAGCAATCCATTACTGAACGTGAGTGGAGTGGAGTTGTACGTCATGCAGCTAGTAGAGGGGAGGTGTGTTGATGACATGGATTCGTATGCCGGGATGTGAGATTGGTGGGAGAACGTGTGGAATTGAAACTCGGGGATTGGATGGGTGGGAAAGCGTGACGATGGATGCATTTGATGAAATAGTTTTGAAGGGATGGGCAGGATGAATTGATGCGGGGTGTTTAAACAGGTATGTCGATACGATAAAGATGCTTGGTTTAGATATAACATTTCGGAGTTGTAGAAGGATTATAGTTTGTACGAGGACATACCATACCGCTACCATATATAGCAAAGTTTCCAGTTTAAAACTTCTCACACGCGGGTCTCATATCCAGCTCATGTGTCCATAGACAAGGCTTCTGGTTATGTAGCCAGAGGTATGTTTCACCGACGGCATCGGCACTCATCTTCTTGCCTGTTTTCTGGTCCTCTCCGTCTTCGTCTACGATGCTGCCGTTGGCAATGGTATGCACAACGTGGACGCCCTTCTCGCTCATCTCGCGGGCTAATGTTTGGGCGAGTTGGCGGACTGATGCTCGGCCTGCACCGTATGCAGCGTAGTTTGCACTACATCGTAGCGCTCCGAGCGTGCCTGTGAATATGATGGTCTACCCAGAATCATTAGCATAGTCGATCTGCCAACTTAAGGATGCAAAACTTACACCTTTCTTGTCCCCTCCGTCTGCCAATCCCACTTCCCCGTTGTCTTCAAAGAACCTCTTTAAACTTTCCTGCGCGAAGGTGAATGCGCCACCGACATAGGTCTCCAAGCTTTCCTCAAAGTCCTCACGCGTTTCTTCCAAGAACGGCTTCTTGCTTGAATGCTTGATACTATAGATCGCAAGCTTGAGCTTCAACCCTTGAAAGCTAGCATGTGCCTTTATGTCCTGGAATGCCTTTTCCAAAGATGCTTTCGATGTGTCTGTTGGAAAAGCTTCGAGGACGGCAGACGGGTTGGCGGAGCGGACCTTGGAGATAGAGGCTTGAATTGAGGACGGCGTACGAGCGAGGAGAGCGACGGCGAGATTTCCATGCGAAGGGGATGAGAGGACGCGGGCGATTCCTGTGCCCTGTGGGATTGACAATTAGCATTGCGCAACATGCAACGTCAGTAGTGGTGGACTTGCAGTGTTTGGGCCTGCGCCAATGAGGATTGCGAGACCAGAAGGAGCCATAATGCGTGTCTATGAAATTCAGCCTTTCAATGTATAATTTCGAAGTTAGTAGAAGCTGAATAGGTATGTTGGTGAGCTTTGTTTGATGGTCAGTTAAAGAGCAAGCACCATTACATCATCGATTATAATGGTCGCGGAGCTACATTTGACATCACCGATCATTATTCCCGGTGTTTTTGTTTACACTTGTACTTCGAATCTTCGCGATCCGACAATACGCAAGGAAAATGAGGGGGAGGACTTGCAATTGAGAATGATACGAAGTAATGAATTGACACGCCCATAAATATTATCAGACCTCGGCACGCTCGAGCCACTTTACCACAGGGGTAATTGCCTATCTGGGACGATTTCAAGCCTTCTAACTCTGTCAATATGTCGTGCATGTTGGAGTACGTCATACGAAGGGTTACATAAATTGTCGGCCAGATTCCTGGGCTTGGGGATTTTTACTAAGCCATGATTGGGATCATGTAAGCTTCCAACGTGGTTGAGTAATACTCCGATCAAGTCGACCATGCTGGAAGATCTTTACTTAAAGATCTCAAGTCTAGCCTTGTATCGGATCTTGCTTGTAGTCACTGTTAAAATGTTGGGAATCCTTTCTCACGGGAAGTTTGGAAGAGATTCTTGAAGTCTTTTTCACTGCGTCTCCCAACAACTCCGATGACAACTTTAAATTGCAAGAAGGAAACGGAGTCACGATTGTTTTCCAGGTATGCTTGACGGTATCTGTCGACATTGTGGCTTTCAAACATAACATCTCTAATGCAGGATCCGTATACCTGGTAACTTCGCGTGTTCGAAGTAGACGCGCAATATAGTACGAACGCAAAGCCACGGAATTGTCACCGTATAGAGGTGCAGGGACAGCGGCTTACTTTTGGCACTTTACAAACTTTCGGCAACTATATTGATGGTTGGTGTAGGTACGGAGAATGTCACCGACTGCTTCAACTCAGCCCAACAGTTCCCTTTAGTTGAAAATATGAATGAGTTCGACCTATTTGTGAATCATGCTTTGATACCAGTAAGCCAAAGCTATATGAAAATACCAAAATCGAAAAGTATGGTGTTCTTATAAGGGTGCTCTTTGGTCAGTGTAGATCACATGTCCCACGTGTTAGAGAAACACGACATTCAGACAAGGTAAATTACAGGGGTCAGCGGATTTGGCATAAATCCGCGCGTATTGCTGACCCAACCATATGAGTAGATTGTAAGAGTCAGCCAGGTTTGGTGATAACAAGGAGTACGTTATAGGCGGTGAACAAACTACGGTGAAGTATCTTCTTACTCCGCCCCACAGCTTGATCGTAACCACACAAGACCCTCGATCTCCAGCTTGGTGTTTGAGATCGAAAAAATTACATACACTAGCAAACAGCTTCACGTGTGGGTTTAGGTGTAAGGCCTTGCTTACGGACAGTCCGTGATTCGTCAGAATATACATCAGAAGTGCACTAAGCCGTCTGGGGCAGGAATTATTTTCTACTTGTGGAATCCCTTAATATCATCGTCACTTGCCCAGCAAGGGTCGGGGATCTCCGCTCGCCTTTCTGAGCTAAGACTTGACGTTTTGACCGGACGCTGACATTAAGTTTGGGTTGCATTAAGGTTCAATTGCTCTTACATGATGTGTAGGTGCGCGGCGTATACACATTCATGACTTACATTGGCGGTGAAAGTATACTGTGAGTAACCTGAGGTGAGATGAGAATTGGGTACGATGGCTCTGCCTAAATCCAAGAGTGAGATATTCTAAGATATAGTCCACGTGCCAATATAGTCAATTCTATGGTTGTGATTGCTTTAGGTTGACAAGGTAACCGAAAACTTGAGCAAATTATAGCAAACTTGGCATAAGGCTCATAGACAGGATATAGGCGCCAGGGCGAATAGATGTTCTGCATGGAAGGATCGCGAAGGGTTGGAGGATTCGTTGTCTACATACGGCCCACCTGTCTATACCTCTTTTAGCAAGGCGAAATTGTTATCGAGCACCTAGGTAGAATCAGGCTTCTCAAATGTTTCCCCTTTCGATCCCCGACATGGCAGGAACGCAGGATTAGAGAGGCACAGCAACACGAGGTTGAAAGACGTCTTACTACGTACTCGGAATACCGGTCAGGTACTCATTGCGCGCGTTTAGCAGCGTTTCACACCCCGGGATGTGCTTTCACTTTACCGATCAGTCTAGCACGTGGCATACCGATGGTCGGCACCTACTGCGCCATGGGACGTTAGAATGGCGGTACCGCCCTGTGCCTAGCTGTTAGCTGTGTGGGCGGCATTTCTGGCTGGTTCCGTGGCCGTACTCTAATTTAGCTTGTATACCAACATCTAGGGGGAGCCAAATTTTCCAGAAAGACATTGACTAACCGGGCTGTCTGAAATTTACCACAACAAGTTGTGATCACGTTAACCTCATACAACTTGCAAAGCTGACAATGCTAAATTCCTGTCTTGTGTAAGGTAGGCGCCAGGGCTGACAGCGAGGGATCATCAACCTTTACGTGTCTACAAGTCGGTATTGCAGCTCAGCCCAATGGGGCTGAACCTGTGGATTCAAGGCAACATCGGATGCACGATTACTTGTTCATTGAACGATTACGATGTAGGTCCCCACTTCTCCATGCAGATCACGTGATGGTACTATTGATACCAGATGCTAGTGCGGCGACAAGCGCGGCGTTTTGCCTTGCCATTTTGCATTCGTGAAATCACTGCTAAATCAAGATAATGGTAATTAGTCTGTCGCAACTGACTCGTTTGCCGGCATAACGGGCATGGAGTCTAGCATGGTAGCGGCGGTATTATTCCCGTACTACATGAAAACCTTGTCTGAGAAAAGTATCTTCTTGACTGGCATGAATTAACACCGCGTCTCCATACTTTTCAACAGAGTCTAAGCCGATGGGGCCGAAGCTGATTGCGGGGTTGTGTGGCGTTTCTCCAAACGTACGTTGGATTTCTTCCAACCCCGATCCTCTCAGGAGCTCAGCACCAAAGATTCAGGGCGTAAACCCCCAGCATAGATTATTGGTTGCCTTTAGCGCCCTGAGCGCTTCGTGCGGACTTGATGCTTCGTATGGTGGACTGGAGCTGAGATCGGCAAAGTCTAAAAGCAGCATGGTAATGCACGAATTACGATGGTCGAGTCGTAAAGTTGCGCAGCCATCCCAACGCCACAGTCAATGGGCGTTGTTACCTGGTCCGCGCGAGGCAGTCCGAAGATGCACATCTAAACCTGCTGTTCGTTGACTGAATCCTTGGATCCCACTAGGCATCCTTCCAGACGCTATCCGCGCTGGCCCCCAATCCGTCTTTACGAAGTCCTTGGGGCACGGGCCAGAACTCTACTATAACGACATGCTCGCCTTCCCCGACGATCCAGTTCATCATCGCTTTCACATGTCCAGATTAAGAAGGGGAACCGCACATTGCGAGGTGAAAAACATCTAGGCAGAATCCAAGCAGCTTAGCCGAACGTAGAATGTAACTTTGTCCGGTGGAAACCCAAGCGATATCGTTCTCCTCAGTGTGCATGGCTCCACCTTATGATGGTCGAACCCTGGCTGCAGATTGATGCAGAATCGACGCCAATCATCAGGCCTTCCATGGAGTCCAGCTGAGGGGTTTGAACTTTTTTGAGATACGCGCCATCACGTCGCTGTTGAGCCAGTGGGTGGAGGCGCTATCCCTTCGTGACGCACCACAAGGGTCTGGAAGGGTGACCCGCAGTGGAGTATCCTGTAATTACACACGGCTATTTGATCACGTACATTGAACTGCGGACAAGCGGCTCGGAACTATATAGTTTGCATTCACTAGTAGAAGCGAATAGTTTGTACTCAAAAGTGTGTCAATCTAACAATTTTTCCCCCTCCCCTCTGCCATCTCGTGACGCTTTGTGACACTTATGATGGGAGTTGCTACTACTAGTAAAGCTTCCACTCCCTAGCCTCATCCATGTGCTCAAGGATGTGGCACGGCTGTTATTCTTGGTCCGATACGATTTGCATCATGGCGCCGACTTTCATGGCGCATGCGCCTTGTGCATGACACGACCTCTCGTAATTTAGTCTTTGCGAAGAGACGTACTGTGTGGTGGCTGATATGCATTTGCGACTAGACTGGGCAAATGCGAACAATTCTTCTCGCTCACCAATTGCACTTCGAGCGCATCCGTAAGCTGAGTGCAGGTCAGTCAGTTTTAAATTGACGAACCAATTAGCTCCTTTCTTGCAGCAAACCCTGCCGAGCGTGCCGCTGAACGTGGATGCAGACGGTCGCGATCGGGCGCGGATGATTTATTCGAGCTACACGTTGAACATGGTGGCCTCTAGATGCACGCTACCACCATGTCTTATCGTAAGACATTTCCGGTGAATGCCGTTGCGCCTTGGAGCGATTCGGTGAGTCTATGTTGCACAGCCAAACTGACAACTGACTGGCAATACCGGTCTTGTCATGTATTGTATCTGTTGCGCCGCGTGATCACATGCACCTGCGGTGAGCCGTGAGAAACGACTATTTTACATTACACAACCATCGCTGAGAAGCCACCCTGCTTTAAAGCTGACACTAAACCAGTCGAATTCGGTGGCGTAGGCACATCCCAGTTGGAGGCGTCCTTTTAGTCCAAGACAAGGGTGTTGACTGCTGTCAAAGTTCTAACAATGGAGACACGAACGGTGAGATTTCCCATAGGGCTGATGCAGGTAACAATCGCGTAAAGTTTCAGCCTTTACATGATTTCTGTACACTTCCCCAGTTTAATGTTTCCTAATGTGCTGCAAGTCACCAAGTATGGTGGTAATGGAAAGTATTTATAGTACTGGTACGGGCTCATGATTCCGATCGACGATTGTCCAGGCCGCCCTTGAAGCTTCAAGCATAGCGGCGTGTGGCATTGGCGGGGAAGTAGATCGAAACAGTTGTTGTCTGCAGAGATGTTGGGGGGACGTTGAAAGGGCAAGGGGCCCGCCAGAGTGGCGAAGCTTCGATACGTTCCGCTGTGCTGACTTGCGTTACTCCTTCTGGAACGAGACCCGAGTTGTAGGGAAAGGGAAGAAGGATTAGCCAGTGCCGCGTGCTTACCGGCACATGGTTGGCGTCAGGTGACGGATGAAAGCGGGTGGGCATTCACCCTGGTCCCACACGATCTCCATGGCACTAGACTAGTTGGCACTATTCGTTTTCGTCTCTTGTTTTTGGCAGTTTTCTCAACAGGTAAGGAGCCGCAACGGCTCAGTAAGCTCTTATATTAGCGGGTCGGTGTGGTGGACGGCCTTCTACACTCACTCTCACGTTTCTGATGCCGCCAGTCTCGTCTTTGGAAATGTTGGTATATAAGCCTCACACAGTATCATTATCCCCCTCACTGACTCTAGGCTGATGCACCACCAGCATCCTCACTGTCAACTTATTTAGCTACTACAAGCACGCTATCGGCACTGCCTAAAAAGATGCGAATCATGTACACAAACATGTTGACTCCAAAGTCTTCAAACGAAAGCCTGTTTAGTAGCGCTTCAGATATTTCCTCTCCTGACAAACTCGCACCACCAGTCTCTGGTGCAATGGTCTGGGAAGGGGGCGATCTTGACTCGTCCAAATACGTCATTGAGCTCAGCCCACGCGAGGTCCAAGACATAAGAGCTGCTGTCATCAAGGTCAAAAGTGCGTTTGTGTCGCCCCCAATGTTTGACACAGACTAACTCTGATGTAGTTGCTGGAACTCCCCGGTCTGAGATACGAAGGGACACTTTCGACCTTTCAAACCCAGACTTAGCTCACAAGCTGTCGTCTCTCAGCAATGACCTGCACAAAGGCG
This sequence comes from Shiraia sp. slf14, assembly GCA_000498155.1. Lineage (NCBI taxonomy): Eukaryota > Fungi > Ascomycota > Dothideomycetes > Pleosporales > Shiraiaceae > Shiraia > Shiraia sp. slf14. The sequence goes on from AXZN01000040.1 coordinate 96,260, forward strand.
CAGGCGTTGCCGTCTTAAGAGGCCTCGATACAGCCAGGTTCAATGATGAAGAGGCGGTCATTGCTTTTGCTGGTGTTTGCTCTCATGTCTGCCCTGAACGAGCGACGGATTCTTACGCCAACCAGACGTTAAGTGTGTATTTATAGTAAACGTGCCCACTGCCTCATTCCCACTAATGTTGTGGTAGGCCACGTTCGCGATGCTACCAAAGAATCTGTACCCAGTTGGGCGAAAGACATTGGCCTCGCTGGCTCTAAAATCACAGCAGCCATGGATTTCCACAGCGACCGATTTTCTGGCGACATTCTTGCTCTCCATGTACGGAACGACGGCGGCGCTGGTAGTGGCGGGAAGCAGTTCCTGGCTAGTTTCTGGAGGATCTACAACGAACTCCTCGAGAAGGAACCAGAGCTTTTAGAGGCGATGGCAGAAGACGACTGGCCGTTCGAACTGAAGCAGAAGTAAATTAGATTGAGGCTTTTGGTGAGGATACATAACTAACAAATTCCTAGGGATAAGGAGCCATACCTTGAATGCGGACCAACGTTGATGTTTTCGAAGGGCAAGCCGATTTGCCAATTGGTAAAAGCCCCTTTATTGGGTACACCGCTGATTAAGCGTGACCCACGGATGCCTGCAGTCTCAGCAAAGCAACTTCGAGCCATGGCAGCGGTCGAAGAGCTAGCAAAACGCTTCTGTGTGGAGCTTGATCGCAAGCAGGGCGATATTCAGTTCATCAACAACCTGAGTATCATGCATGCTCGTCAAGCATTTCGTGGCGCAAACGGAAAGCCCAGCACACGTCACCTCCTTCGTATGTTCCTTCGCGACCCCATGAATGCGTGGGAGAAACCGGCTCGTTACCGCCACAATTTCGACGACCCGTTCATGCCAGGGAGGCAGCAGAATTTACCTGTGATCGACAGTGACCCTTGGCGTATCATTAGCGGCCGGGAGAGCCATGGTTAAAATTTGAGATTCTTACTGTTACGGAGGATATTTGAACATTTCGGTAGTTTCACTAATATCTGGGTGCGTGCATACATCTGCGATATTAGCATGGAGTCTGGTGTCATTCTAGGAGGAATCGATCGTTCGCTCAACTAGGGTGGTATATTTTAGCATTTTATCGCACGTGCGTTTGACGTACAACATACTTCGTAGAAATCTTGATCATTCTCAAATTTGTCGCACATAAATAAAAGTGCAAAGGTCAGATCACATTACACCGACATAACACACAGAGTACAGTGTGTGAGAACGCAATCTACGCGCCGGCCTCCTTGAAAAGTTTAACAATCCAGTCACTTGACAAAGAATAATGCGTTGTTGCAAAGCCTGTTAGTGGTGGTTGGAAGCGATCTAGAATGATTAGGTTATGAATAAAATTTGCGTCAGCGCCACCAGAAAGAAACGTACCTGCATCTACCCTGGCAAATATGCTAGCGATCTTTGTAACATACTGGAATCCTTCAGGGTCTATGTGGCCTCTTTCACGTAACTCCTCAGGATTATCGCGAGCTAATTTGAAAGGCGAGTAACCACGTAAAGTACAACGCCAATGGTATAGCAGAACAGGGAATGCAAATTCCCATCTTTTGATTTGAGTGTTGACGACACCATTGACTTGGTTTTCAATCATCTGTATGGATTAGTAATCGTCGGCAGTGGGTTAGGGCTGAACTCACTGTGCCGTTCTTGGACTTTATGTAATCTTGGGCTCCATGATGTATGTACTCAAGATTCCAAAAGATTACATAAAACGCCAAGAACAATTCATACCAAGGCTTGATCTTTGGCTTAAAGATCAATGCTGCTAACTCTTTGACAAATGCTTTTTCCAATTTTCTCAAGTATTTCACAGCAGCAACATCCATTTGGTGGGTGATGGCACCGGGCAGTGGTCGGTCATATGATTTGCGATCGTAAGCTTCATAGTCGCTGCTGCCCAACCTCCGATAGTCGTATTCGCGAATGCCCGGGATGTTGTTCGACCAAACAGAGCCATAGCCTTGCGACACGACTGAAAGGCATTGCAACCGCATAGCGAGGTCCAAAGCCTTGGAACCTTTGCTACCGCGCATTCGTAAGACTTCCGTATACGTCAGAGAGGCGATCTCATCCTGACGGATGCGGGCAAAAATCCATTCTTCGATGGCAGGTTGTAGACATGAAAAGTATCTTTCGAACGCTGGCACAAGGTTCGCGGTATCGTAGATGGCGTATGCTGGCTGTTCGACTGCCTTGACTTCACCATCTTTGTTTGACCAAACTGATGTAGCGACGTCTAGTGAGCCTCTCCTTGGACTGTACATACGATAGGTGACTCGTATAGGCTGTGCATTTGGGATAGGCCCATAACCTGGCAAGTTCCAGAGGATCTCCATGTCAAATAGTTGGCTGTTATGCACCCAGTCATAACCCAAGAACTCGGCTTCTTCCTGATGTTCACGACCATTACCTAAAACAAAGTTCAGTTTTGATCAAGCAGAATAGAAGGAAAAACGTACAACGGCGTACGAGACTAGTGTCCTCTAGATGCTCTCTGTAGCAAGGCTCACGGAATGACCGAGCATGTCCCGTGATTTTTTGACATTTTTCACAGGGGTCGCCTTCGTCACACTGCCACTGTTAGTTTTGGGTATCTGCAGACTAAAGATGGCACATACTCCAGATTTGTAGAATCTGCATCGAACACATATCCTTTTGGTCTTACGCATAGTGTGCGTTTTTTCTCTCTGCTTTTCCTGGAGGGGGCCTTTCCGTTTAGACACTTTGAGCTTTTCTTGTCGTTCTACAAAAGAAGAGGGAACTCTAGCGGCTTTCTTCTTGACAGAGGCCCTTCGTGAGCCCTCCAGCGGGGCAGATGACTCCGAAGGACGGTGAAATTGTTCGTGTTGCTGTTGGTAGGTTCCATGGTCAGACTGAGCATGAGTTTGGTTCCACTGATGTTGTACATCTTGGATACGTGCAAAATCAGATGGACCAGGGTCACCTACCGTGGACCAGACAGCTTCAGGGGGGACGATTTGACCTGACAAGACGGAGCTAGAGTCCAGTGAGTTAGTAGTGTGGACTGGGTTGTGTTGGTGTGCGGTTGAGTGTATTTCAGGTGCTGGGTTCCAAGCAAAGTTCGTTGGCGATTGAATAGGTGGTTGTTGCGAGTTAGCGGCAGGCAATGGCGACGTCAACAACCTAGCCTGAGATGGCCGGGGAAGCGTGTGCACACTCTGGGCATGAGTCGTGAAGGAGGCGCCAATGGAGTGTGCGGGAGAGTCCTGGGGAGCATTAGTCATGGAGCACATAGCGGCAGTCGCATTGGTCGCGCGAGAGGGCACCTACCGCGGGCACCCGTAGGTCTTGGAATCGGTCAGGTGGTCTGTAGACATTGGCTGGTGGGGGGTGGTGATGGTGTTGGTGTTGGTAGTGCCGCGATATGTCCGGGTTGCTCTGATGGTGGAGGTTGGCGCCCCCTTGGACGGCATCATAGGCGATGACGGGGCGCGACGCAAAGGCCTGGGGGTCCAGAGGCTGCAACCACGGCTGGAGGTCCTGGCGAGGATATCCAGCGGGCCACGATGGGGGAGGAGAAGTCGCATGGGAAACGGAAGCGGCTCCGCCATGGTTGTAGTGGAGATTCGGGGCGGGAGACGGGCCGTCGTACGAAGCGTGGGCAGCGTGAGCAGCGTGGCTAGCATCGTGTGGCCATGTCGCGGCGGCCAGGGCATACAGATGCTCGTGGGAGCCCGAGGGGAACTGCTGGTACGGCGACACGGACGGATCGTGAGCGCTTCTGTAGAATTGCGAGCTGGTAGACATGGAGGGCTGCGGCTGACTGCGCAACTTCACGTAGTCGGGCGGGTGCGTGTCTCTCATTCGTCTGGCCCGAGTAGTAAGCAGGTACCATAGGCAAGGAACCACGCGGCCTAAAGCCGTAGAGCGAAGCTCTAGACTGAGACTCTCGTTCGCTGGATGTGAAGACAGGAAGCCTTGGGGGAGCAAGATGGTGGGTTAAACAGCAACTGGTTCGCAGTGTCGGGAGCGCTGCATGTTCTAGCCTCCGTGCGGGCGGCAGGCCCCCTATGGGTAGGGCTGCGTCGTCCAGCGCACCACTTGCACCCCCCCGTCTTACTCTTTGACTGTCCATCGTCATTCTCTTCTGCGCCTTTCCATCTCCAATATTACTTTGCATTCGCTACACCGCTCTGCCTTCGCCTCGTGAGTTTCCTTCGCTGCGTGCCTCTTCTTAGCCATTGTGACGCCTCGCTGTTGCATAGACGGACCTCTATGTCCGTCCAATCGCGTATAAATTTAAACGGATAGTTGAAAAACTCTCCAAAGCCGAAGACAAGCGTGAGTACTGTGGCACGGAACATCTCCGTTGGGCCCAATCGTGGCTACTACTTTCTTCGGTCTAACCAATTCATCCGTCATGCAAATCTCTTTTGCATGGACCAAAGTTCGCATTTGTAACTTTTCCATCTTTCATAACTCCATACGAGTCAGGGGCTATCATGTTCTGCGGACAATAATCGCACGAACACCCTCATGTTCGCCAGTGACGAGCACGCAACGCTAACCCCCTGGAGAGCACAAAATCTTTTCAGAATCTCAAAGACTTCATCAGGGGCATCCTGAATCCCGTATGATTCTCTTTTTCGTCTCAGATTGGAGTTGCATTTTCATCATGGCCAAAGCTGTGTTAGTTCGACGTCTCTCTAACAAACATCTAACTAGCATCTAACTAGCAACTAACTAGCAGGCTCCACAGTCCCTACCTCTGCGATCCACACAGTAGCATAAAATTTGTGCTAGATCTCCTCCCAGCCACATGTTTCTAGAAGACGCCACAATCCAGCCTACGGCCTATGAAATATGTATAACGAAACATCGTTAAAGGCTATATCCCAACTGAAAACCATAACAGGCTGCTTGGACCCAGCCAGCACGTCAGCATCGCAAGGATACATCCGAGCATCGTCTCGGGCATGAAATCAGGGGAAGGCTCGTGTATGCTGCCACCACTGCAAATAACAACAATGACGTTATGATGGTATACATCTTGACCTGCTGTACCGAAGTACTCTCTGCATTCCTTTAGAGTGAGCCTGAGAGAGATTCATAGGCCCCGGGAAAATTCAATGGGGCGAAGTACATCAGCCATGCTACCGGGAGGGTAAGCTTTCGTACCGAGCCTTCGAACTTGGACGAAGCCAAGATGGAATCAAAGGATCCCGGGAATAATTCGGTCACGCAATCCGGTGTGCTTTTCTAATACCGACCGTACCGCAGTTACCACTAAATCCGATCTCGTGAGAAGTCTCAAGTCTTTTCTATAGGACAATTTTGTGGCGCGTGACGCGCGTGTGCAAGAAGATGTGCAAAACTGGTGTTTATCACGCCCCAGATCGGCACCTGATTACTGTACAAATGATATCCTGCCTTGAGTCTGCCTATTCATCGGAGTGGCCGACAGTTTGTAACGACACGTATGATCGGTGTGAGAGCTTGGCGGGTAAAATACGCGACATCATCGTCATAATCTCGATCTACTAGGTCGGATCATCTTGTGGCGAAGCTATGCTCTGAGCAGATGAGCATGATAAGATCACATGATACCCTTTTAGCGGTTCATTTCACGACAATTACGAGTATGTAAAGAGTGAAATGGAAGATTTCCAAATACAACCCTAATCAAAACTTTGAGTAAACAGAGACAGCGCCAACATGTAGAATTATGACAAACAAGTTGATTTAGAGTAACAATACTAACTGAAATACAAAAATCAAAGACCTCCTCTATCTGTTCTACATCTTACACAAGTACATTTACTTCGTTTTCCTCTTCTTCGCAGGCTCCTCATCATCAGCCTGTGTTTTTCTCTTCTCAGATATCCTGCTGCTCTTCCTCGTTCCTTCAGTCCTCTCCTTACCCTTGCCTTTCAATGTACCCTCCTTCTTAGTCGCACCACTCTTCGTCGACTTTTTGGTATCAGCCTTCTTCTCATCACCTGCCTGCTCCTTCTTCTTGCTAGTATTGGCTTTTGGCTTCTCATCCTTGCTATCGTCTTTGGTCGAGCTTTTCTTCTCTGCGCCCTTGTCCTCTGAGCTCTTCTTGCTGGGTGACTTGGGCTCTGGAGCGCCTTTCTTGGGTTCGTTCTTAGAACCAGGCTCATTTTCATAACCACCTCCTTTCTTCTCATATTCCTTGGAAAGTTTGGCTGCCTGGAAAAGCTCAGTATTTGGTTTCACAGCAATGCGCTATAACACTCACCTTCCATGCACTCCATTGACCTTTTCCACCACCGTCTTTGTTGGTTTCGTTCTTAACTTTCTCCTTGACCTCCTCACGTAATTTAGGGTCGGTAGGCTTTCCTTTGCTGGACGGCATTTTGATATTGGTATTTCAAGTGCAATTGACAACAAATTTAAATATTGCAACAATGATTACACGGGGAAAAAGTATGAGGTGAAGACAAAATTACTGAACAATCGCGTTCAGATATGTACATTTTCCTGCCTTTGTTATGATGTTGTCCGACATGACATCATGACTATCGCGCGTGCACGTGCATTCAAGGAAACTGTGGTACATTATTGCGCTACTTCGTACTGGTAGAACGTAGTCCGCGAACTCTAAACTAGCCTCCCTACTCATGGGAATTGGAATTAACGGTACCTGATTGTCATAATGCCAAGTATTTATAGTTTCCTGAAAGAGATAAGTGATTTAAGCACGATGAACATAATACCATCCATCCACTCGATTGCAATATTTCAAAAATGCTGAAATTAACCAATACGATTGCATACGCCGATACGATATACAGATGCAATGCGTATCTCGATAAGGAAAAGTTAAGAAACCATAAACCTATGACATGGAATAGGTAAGTTACCTAGGTAGGTGAGTACATAACCTGTCTTTGTCTAACAGCCTACATAAGCAATTCTAATACACCTATTACTCCAAGCCTCATTACAAACACCACTCGAATAAATACTTCGCCCTGAACCTCAAACCCTCCACACAACTTCCCCGAAAAACCTTTCCTCCTCAGACCCACCTCCCCAACCCTCACCCAAACCCGACCGCCCAAACCCTCCACACCACCCCATAAACCCGCCACTTTTTATAATCAACCCAACACCCTCCCCCCCCATCCCACCAACCACTTCCCACCCCCTCCCACCCCCCTCCCAGCAACCACAGCCCCGGCCCTCTTCTCACCGGCACCCACCATCCCGACCCAATCACAAGCCAACCCATATCGTAGGCCACACATAAGCGAGTGATAAACCTCCACGTTAGCACACCTCGTGGTACGGTATGTCCTAATCTCGACTGACGTTGCTTTTCTGCCTAGATGCTGTGCTACACACCGTGTGTGGGTCGGCAGGTGTGTGGTTGGGTGGGGGGAGTGGGGAGGTGCGATGTCGGGTGTGGTACAGCATCGTTGGGATGGGTTTGGGGGGCGATGAGTGTGAGATGGTGTGGTGGAGGGGTGTTGGGTAAGAGGGATGGGGGTGAGGGGGTGGTGGAAGTGGTGTTATGGGGTTGGGTGTGACGGGGAGTTGGAATTATTTATGCCGCTATGGGATTTGGATTCTTTGGTTCAGGGCTTGACTTTTTGGAATGTATATTTGGAATAGAAAAGGTTTTGATGAGATATTATATTTTAAATCGGAAATTCATTAAACTTTGATCATACTACTTCTATGTATATGTATGTACTTTCCCGCTTCTACATGGTCTTTCAAGGTATTTCCAATATATCAAGATCCGTAATGATCAAACAAGAACAAGGTATCTTCATTATGTCATAAAGTGTATACGTTTCATTACTCTCTAACCCGCTGAAAATGCACAACTCAAGCCTCCCAAATGCATTGTTAAATCTAACCCTCACAACAAACTCCTCCGATTCTTCAACCTATCAAAGTTCCTCTTTATCCTTTCTTGCCCCTCTTGCATCTCAAACTCTGAGCCCACCACACTGACTGGCCTGGAGTGCATAGGCGCTCGTAGACTTTCCACTGCCGTAGCTGTGCGGAATTTCTGCGGTGCCTGTGGTTTAATGCCCAGGCGATTCCTAATAGCTCCTGTCATGGATGCAAAGACGCCTTCCTTGCTCTGTGTGGGAGGAGGTCCAAGTTCTTCCACTGGGCCGTGTTGATGGTGGTGATCGTAGTGATGGTGATTTAAGAGAGCTGATTTTTCGCCAGGTTCCATGAAGAGATGGGAGCCTTCGTGATTAACGAACCAGTTTACACTATATTGTTTACCTTCGGGTCCGCCTCCACAAGAACCAGCAAGGAGGTGTGATGGAGGCGAATTGACTGCCAATGCGAAGAGGTTGGGTGGTTCGGAAAAGTCGGTGACAAGGCCGCGGTGGAAAAGGAAATATATCAATACAAAGATGTTCATGACGAATACGAGGGCAAGAACAGGTATCCAGGCTCGCGCGAGGTCATTAACACCACCAGAAGCGTATTGTTGGGCTTGAAGTGATGCATCGAAGTATTGAGTTTGGAATATCTCAAGTAGAGGTTGGGTGTAATTCTGAGATTTAGTTAGTACGAAGAACAAATTTCCGGGTTTATTATGCAATACTTACCCATGCATGAGTCACAAACGGCGCGTCCATCATGCTCTTTAATAGCGTACATCCTGACATTACCGCTAATGCTTCTCCCATACTTGGCAGGGCAGGGCTCAGGTCGACTTGAAAGTTTTCTCGCGACTTGTCTTTAGGATTCAACATCAACTGCGTCAGTAACCTCGAGTTACTTGCACTTCCGTCCATTATACCAGTTTGAAGTGATAAACTGTTTGACCAATCAAATCCAATGTCACGCCAATTCGCAACATTTACTACCCATTCTCCTTCAGGATGGTGTTTCTCGAACGCCATATCCTGATCGCGACCCTCGCAAAGTGCTTCCATCGTACCTCCACCTGATCGAGCATTGTATTGAGTAGCGCACCCAGGGGTGATAGACATACCGAGTCTACAGACAGCATAAGTATCAGTCAAATTCGTACCATCATCTGCTGGACCACCACGGCCAAGTAAGTAGATGTATGGTCGACCCCAAGGATAGCTTGTATGGTTCATGAGAGTATTGAAAGTCAGGGGATATTTGGCGAACACGGGCGGGTAGTTAGTCAGCGATTCGTTGTTCCATCCAAAGATTTCGTCCACTGCTGTCTTATTGGTAGTAGTCGCTTTGCCCATCAAGCCTCCCTCTTTCCAGCTACTGATGTTCACAACATCGTCATTCCAAGTATCATAAATGATTGGCGCCAATTCCGACTCATTCATATTAACACACAACACATTCATGACAGGCGACGGAACCGATGCTCGTAGGGAATAGGTGCCTTCTGAGTTCAGATCTTCAGGCTGGAGAATACCGTTCCGAGGACTCCGGGCCGCTTCAAAGACACCCGAGTGAGGCATGGCTAGACTCACATTATTCACTGCTCGGCCATACTTTTTGGACACTTCTGTCGTATTGATAATGTTGATCCACTGTGCAGTGATGGTGGTGTTCTCGTATAGAAGGCCAAATCCAGGGGGTCGTACGCGTTGATCAGTAGAACCAGTGCCATTTTTAGCGGCATTATCCCACTCTGCAAGATACTGCTCACGTGTCAGACTTGAAACCTGGATTTACTCAATGGCACTGACTCGTTGATAGTTATGGTACCCAATACCAGCATGTTCGATTTGAAGGCATGTATTACCCCCTTCTAGCTTATCTGTTCGGATTGGTGTTTGACACAAGTCTTTGATATAATTGATATTAGCAAAATCAGTTATAACACGGCCTGATAGAACTGTGCTTTTCCATGATCCCTCTTTCAGCATAGGTTGAACTGTGCAAGGTTAGCTCCAAAATGACACGTCATGAGCACTACTTACCAAGAGCAGTGGCTGCCGAAGAGTAGAGCGTTGCTAGCACGGCGCTCACTAGGCTCAGTATGCCGAGCACTGAGAGGCCGGCATACTTTGCCGTTTCCCAGTGCGTGATTAATGTCCCTGGCTGGACCACCCAACGCCACATACTCAGCTCAGATAATGTTACTCCACGGCCTTCGGCTTTCATGAAAGCCCGGCGACTAAGGACTTGACCAAGGAAAGCAACGAATGAGGTGACAAACGAAAGCTCGATAAGCTTTGCAAAGATGGTGGTGAGGAGAACGGCATTGGCCGGTTTCAAGGGCCCATGGCTTGTGATTTGTTTGCCGTAGAATGGTTCCCGTATTGCAAGTCCTAGGAAAATGCCAGAGAAGACACAGGAGAAGAGACATATAATTATGATAGTAATATTGAGCCAGGTAAAGCGTGACTGGTAGAAGTCCCTAGCAGTCGGGCATTCTTGTGTAGGGCGAAACTCATTATCGTAGGCAGATTTGATTGAAGATGCTCCCCTCAGTCTTTCAGTGTCACCAGTGTGAATGAATCGTTGGTACTCATTCACACTCCCACTACTCTGTCTGGCATTCTTCAAGACTCCTCGGCGAAAATCTTCAAAAGTGCCAACGTCGTCTCGCGGGCTGAATCTATCACGTCTCAAATCTGGAGTGTTCTCGCCTGATGAGTCTCTTGGGAAGCTATCAGCGAATGGATTCGCCGAACCTGGTGGAGAAAATGTGGCAGGGCTATTGACGGGAGGGCTCCTGGTAGCAGACACGCCCGCTCTGCGAGGGATCGACTGTATGCTAACACTCCTACCAGTGCCATACTGTGGAGCGACACCGGTCTCTCCTATGCCCAATCCACTCCCAGTTGGTCTATGGAAGCTGTCTGCAACATCTCCACCCTCGTCCTCTTCGCGGATAGTGCTGGGAGTGTTGCGGTCAAGAGCAGTCGAATCGTTTTGGAGACTCGGGAAGCCGGTGCGAAAGGCTGGTGGACTGATTGGGGGCGATATGTGGGTGAATCCGGGGGAATGGGAATCCTGCACCAAGCCCAGGCCCGGCAAAGCAGGCGTACTCTCTGCAGTATGAGAACTGTCGGGCGTTCTATGAATGAGTGGATGGCGATCAGTCATTTCGCTTGCAGGGTAGGGATACCCACTGCCCCCTCTTCTTGCTGCCTGGAAGAAGGTTTCAGCCTTCCTTCGGTATGGCCGTGGTGCAGGTCGCAGTCCAGGATTGCTGCGTCTGTTCCTTCTGGGATGGATGCTCTGTACGACGTTGGCCCACAATTGTCCTAGAAACTCAAGTTATGAAAGTGCGCCACGACGGCGTCCTCCTTAGGTTCGAATTGGGTGTAGAAGAGATAAAGGGCATTGCAAGGCAGGGATCGAAATGAGGCTGAAGAAAGAGGCTCGACGGCAAGAACCAACAGAGCTGACCCGCTGTGTGTGCTGTTCAGCTCAGCTGCGGAGTGGTTGGGCGGGTGCGCTTGTGGCGTAGTCTACGGCCCCCAATTACTTATGCTGCCGTCTTCCGCTGTCAATTTCATGTTGGGTCATTTTGCTGTGCCGTCGCAAAACGGATGAGGCCATGATCATCATTACAGGGTCACACACGTTGATGCGTTGCGCATTTCCACGGCGAGGGTGACTGGGGTTCACATTGAGTTCCAAAGTTTGTGGCATGCCGCATGCCCCACGTCAAGATCGCGGTGGGGAAAAACCAAGTGGCCTTGCTGACAGGTTACTCAAATGATTGACACAGAATATTGGCAGTATACGCGGACGTGAGTTATTTGTGCTGGGTGGTACTTCGCACTGGCGGCGTAGTGTTGCGGACAAGCAGGTTCCACAAAAGTACGATCTGCAATAATTAAGGTTGCAGACCCTGGGCCAGACTCGGAACGAGGAACGTGCGAGCACGTGGGTGAAATTAAAACAAACTGAACATGCAGACCATCCAAGTCTATCAATATCCTTTCATATCAAAACATAAATTATGATTTGTAAACTGACACAGAAGATAGTTCTTGGTACCGGCTTGCTACTCTCTGCTCATGCAGAAACAGGGCTACGGATCCTTCTACACCTACCCGATGTTCCGAACATGATTCTCAACCATACAAGTCCAATTTCCTGACCCGTAATACACCGTGTATCCATCGTTATGTGTATTTTCCCCCGAACTGGGTATCGTATCGCCGAGTTGCCAGAACGTATCACCCGCCATGCCTTGCTCTCGAAGACCCAAACTAGAACCCTGCCACTGTCCAGCAACACTACATTTATCACCATTGTTCACTCCATATTCTTCAAACAGGCATGGCTTGCCAAGCTCTTTGCAGATTTTTGCGTGGTTTTGCACCCATCCATTTCCCCATTGGTTACTGACGCCCCATGCTGATGTGTAGAGATGAAAAGTACCAAATGAGATATTGGGAAGTGCCACATTGGTTTTCCAATCCCAGCCCTCCCAAGGACCATAAGGAATACTTATGTCGCCTGACAATCCAAAACCCTCGTCGCCAATGGCTATCATATGGTCACCGTCGAGTGATCGAATGAAGTCAGAGGACTGACGGATCCAATTCGTTAGCACAGATGTCAAACATAAAGTACAGCGTGGCTCATTTGCAAGCTCCCATGCAAAGATTGCAGTCGAAGTTCGATAGCGACTTATGACTGCCTTAACATAGCTCTGATACATGGCTTGGCATCGCGACGACTGGTACCATTGGAAGTTGGTGAATACGCCACATGCTGAGAAGTATGCTGACATGCCGCCATAGTCTTTCCAGTTGTTTACAAAAGGGATAATCAGCTTTACATTATGTTTCTCTGCTGCTCGTACAACCGAGTCAAGGCGCTGGAGGCCATTGACACCAGTGTTAATGATTGCCGACGACCCTTGGAAGAGTTGAAAGTAAACGGTACCAGGTCCAGGGTCAGATGTGACGTCGTTGAAACCCCAGACACGAAGGATTCTGAGGCCAGAACTGCTGACATGAGACATGATAGTGTCAACATCGGCGTCATTCTGGAGAAATGGAATCCAATAGCTATTGGTACCAGCATAGTCTTTGCCAAAGGTCAATAAGGACGCTTAGAGAAGAGCTATGTACGGACATTTTGTCACGCCATCAATGTTGAACTTTAACCCAGCTGCCTTCGGTATGGCAACTCGGTCAATCGCCGCAGGTAATGCAGTCACCGTGACAACGAGTGGTACAAGTATGTTGAGCTTCATGATGTTCTCTTGCGCCACGTACACAGGAGTTCAGTTTATTGGTTTTATATCCCATACCTACCAACAATTTGTATAGGTGCATATGGGCGGGATCTTCATCCAAAATCGATGCTCGCTCCCGCTCCATAAACGACTGCTTGGCTCGATCTAAACAATTTTGATCTAGTTGTGGGTCTATATCGCGGCCAAGGCCCGGGGTGAAGTGTTTAGTCTTGCACTAAAAGCGGACGCCGTCCATGTTCGGTTGCTAGCCGAAAATTCCTCCTGTTAAATTACGGAACAACTGTTCCGCACCTCTTGGGTCCTGTATACCTGCCTCAAAAGGCATGTGAGGTGATCTATTAAGGTGACGGATACATTGACTGTTTGCATTGTTTGATGACTTATTTATTGTTAGTCACCACATGTGCATTGGCGGCTCAACATATGTACCATGTAAACGGACCAGGTGCCCTGCTCGAACAAAACCCCTAGAACGCTCCGTCTTTGATAGTAACTAAAAGCCAATCAAGCTACCAAGGAGATCGACGTCAAGGATTGATATTGTATCTAACTGTAAACTATTTGGAATCGACATTGCATAGTGAGTTTCTGGTAACGAGATATAACCCCACTTATTGTAGATCTTGCAAGCAATTGGTGCCTCACTCTCAACAAGCCTCGCCGATTATATTATCGACATGCTACAATTCAGTGGGGATTAAAGCGTTTGACTTCGTGCCCTGCCTCACTTATTAGAACTTTAAGAGCCAACAACTGCTCGGAAAATCAGGAAGTTGAACTAACGCGGGTACTGTACCCAGTATGTATCATGGTTGTCTAACTAACGTAGTGACAGTTTGGTATATACCACTTTTTTGGGAAGTACATTTCGAACCAAGAACAGTCACATTCGCCACCCCAGGGGAGTACAAAAGGTTGTGGGTCAAGTATCAGCTCGGAGATTCCTGTATGTAGGCTATCGCGTACGTCAGCTGAACTCCCAACGCACTCCTGCCATGGTTGCGCAAGTGCTGGTGGAAAGGCTACCGAGGTAATGACTTGCAAGGTACCAGTGTAGCTATATTTGCCCCGGAGGTTACCCATTTTGAGCAATGATGTGACGACCCATTAATCTACTGTCACATTGATGTTCAACTATAGGGAAAGTCTCCTATTGGAAGGATCAAACGTGAGAGACGTAAAACTTGCACTAGGCTGAAATCCGGTGAAGCTCAAGCTTTTGTTCAGGATCAACATCCTGGGCGGCGTTTCCCTTTAGCAGAGTTAACCGCGGTTTGTGTGACAGGATGTGTTGCTCTGACTTGCTCACCACATCTTGTTCTGGGCAATGTTTCAGTTGGTTAGTATGGTCAAAGAACAGACCTGTTGCTAATGATAGCGCTTTTGAAGAAAACAGGAAACCTGAGGGTTATGTTGTTGAAGAGAAAATATTCCTGCGCGGCTTTATCCCGCAAATCATAATGTGAAGTGCATATTGACGTTTTCGCCCATCTTAACTACTTAGCTTTTGTTCCGAGAACCAGTAACAGGTTTTAGCACGTGCTGTGGGGCGCGAGCATGGAAGTTTTGAGGCATCCAATCGTCAGCAGGTGTTGGATAAGTAAGATTCTTCCAGAACCATAAGGCGGCGCTTGGCTAAAGAAGGGAGACAAACGACAACGATATTCTGGATGATGCAGCAAAACGCAGCATGATAGGTTCTTGCCCTCAGCTGCGGTGTGACTAGAGCGTTTCTATTGAACGTGATGAAGCTGACTCTGTGTAGCGATGCACAGCTTATTTGAAGTGAACTGGTGGCTGTCTTGTGGCGTAATCGACATCGTGGTGGCGTTGAAGAGATTGAAACCTAGATTCCTGCATTGTATGACCTGTGCCCCTTGTCGACATGCCATGAGGCATGGCTCAGCAGTTCTCTGGCGCTCGAGAATATGCACGGGGCAACTGCCGGTGAAATGAAGGCCAACACAGGGCAAATACACCCGGCATGCCGCCGCTCACGATTTGGCAGAAGGAAGCGAACGAGTCGTGATGCACAGCGTGGTACAAACAAAGCAAGGTCAGACTAGACCCCAAACTCCCAAGTTTTCCCGAGTCCAAGATGGGAAAATGAGCCGATTGAAGAAGCTGGAAAAACGAAAAACGTTATTGTGTAGCCGCTGCCTTGTCGTGATTGAGTGGCGTTGCAGGATTCCCTACTCCTGGCACATGCAGCACGTTAGGGCTCGGGCCGGGATGTGGTTCGTCAGATGCCCGACGGACGGCTGATCGACTGGGAAGCAGCCGAATGCATCGAGTATCGAGCTACCCGTTTTTCGGCTGAGAGAGACTTCGCCCGCTAAAGAGCTTATGTCACGCTGTGACAAGGATTCGGGGGCCTCCCGAGAAGCCACTCGGTTGCATGTCCAGCAGACTTTGTGCGTGTTCGCGTCAAGTCGGCGCCAGACAATCCGAGCCGCGAATCTTGCTGTGATATTTGTGCTACACATGTCAATAGCTCAATGGCTATAAGGAGCAAACAAACCCTCAATCGCCTCCTCAGGATGGAGAAATAGGGCCATGCCGAACGACCACCGGAAGTCCGTGCAGAGGCGGACGAACTGGGAGCACGGCATGAATCTGACTTTGGGAGCTGACCTCTGACCGCCCATGAGCTCACTAGCAGGGCAAAAGGGATAGGAGAAGCAACGTCTTGCATAAGAAAAGACGAGAAATAGTCGTCGAGCAAAATGATGTTGCTCACCTGAGGTGATGCCTGCCAATGATGTCCCATTGAACATGACGCACAAGCATTTCAGCCACCGCCGATTTCGACCTTTTCTGGCCCGAGCACTGCGAGCAGCGTCAGTGTCGCTTCTCAGCCTCTGTTCCCAAAAAGAAAGTCCTGCCAAGGCTAGGCGGGAGCGGGGGTAGAACCGCTGTACCCTAAATTCTCCCGCTCCTCTTGCTCCTCGTGGTCCCAGAGCCTGGTAGGCTTCTTCCGATCGCCGTCCTCATCCCCAGCCAGCTTGCTGAAGATGAGTATTCGGATAAATGCGACTGTCCACGAGGCCCGAGCAGCCGCTGGCCACACCAAAGAGCAGTGGGACCGGTTCTATGTAAGTCGCATTGGGGGGTTTGTTTGCCAAATGTGTTTTGACTAACAAACCCCAGTTCATAACAAAGGATGAGGCCAAACAACTCTCTGAGGCACACAAGGAGTGGTCAAGATGGATCCTTATCCCCGCAGACGAGAAAGAGCTCATGTTGGAGCGTATCAACGCCCGATTGCGGGCAGAGGGCATTCGGCCAGTCGAGATGATAATCCTGAAGTGGCGCGTTTCGCAGTTGCTGAGGGACATACAACGAAAGTTCTGTAAGTGCGAGTGCGCCTCCCTAAAAAGTGCGCTCAGAGTACAACGAGATGTGTGCATCCTGCAATGCGTGGTTAGCTAATTTTATCGACTTTTTAGCCGAGGGTGACATGCTCAGAGGGATACCCGTTGGGAGCTCGGGGACACAGATGCAAGTCCAAACTCAGCCGGATAGCATCAAGCAGCAGTCGACCAGCCCGCCACGATCGGAATATTCACCGAGCGAGACCCGGCCATACGATCCAATTCGAGATGTATAAATGTACACAGCATGGGAGGATTCTTGATATTTTTTTTGCTACACGGTTGCACGTCGAAACGGCGATTCTTGACGAGTGCTGGCAGTTCAGACTGATACCCAGAAGCGCCAGAAGGGATGGACGCAAAGAGGTGGGAACTGGCCAGCGGGAAACTTCAAGACGTCTTGGACTGAGACCGGTCATCATAGAGGTCTGTCAATATAATGGCAGCGGCAGCCGTGAAGAAGGGTGTTTGCCGCGAGGCTTGGCTGGTGCGCGGATGAAGGCGATCGTGAGAGTAGAAGAAGCAAAGAGTAGGATGCGCAGAGTGACACAAATCGAAGTATCCTGGTACGTAGCCAAGAGGCTTTTCAAAACTTTGGCCTAGAATTTGCAGACCCCTACCCCAGCCCCCTCATTCCCCTCATTCCCATTCTCGATTCTTTTCGTTCCCGCGATGTCCTATAGGTCCAGTCTAGCCCAGGACCGCTTATTATTGGTGGTTTTCGCGCGATATTTCGTCTTGGCATGGTGGCTTCTTGTCGTGCATTCAACCCTAACTTCAAAAAGTCGGTGACGACTCCGTCACTATGCATTGTATCCTTCCGCCCCGATTATCATACCAGCACGCTGCTCCAACTGCGCCGTCATTGTTCGTCCAGCTTTTAGATGTCATACGGGTAAATTCACTCCCCAGTATGGGTAATGGTCGTTAACCAGAACGGCCATTGAACCGAGAAAAAAAAAGCCTCGACAATGGTTATTGTCGGTCGAACGTCGGACGAGTATTGTTAAGTTGCTCTTCATCTTCATGTTTCGCCGCTTTGATGGTAGATGAGCACCTATTCGTCGTGGGGTACGCATGGAGACAGATCGACCTGTTTAACAAGTGAGAAAACAGTAGCTGATCTGTACATCTTTCCTGTATGCAGATAATGGGAGCGTCGTGTAAGGTTCAGTCTGATGTGCCATGTCAGAGGGAAGCTTGTCTAGATGATTAATAAGCCCAACCGTCGCCACTCTTTCAGTCTCTGTATGTCATCTTCATGCCGCCCTAGGAGATTGTTGCACCGTGGGAGAGAATCGAGGCGTCGTTTTGGCCCATCTAGCAGTCCAATGCTGTCCGGCAATGGCCACCTAGCGGAGAGGAAAGTATAGCAGGCAGACAGAGTACCCCTCCAACGGGAAGGGGTTGGGCAAGGGGTGAGTGTTCATGTGATGAGTGTCATCACGAGATGTGTATCTGGGGAATCGTCTGATATGGCAAGATGTAGATAGTGTTTGATGGGTGCAGTGATGTGGCGAGGGCCTGGGGGATGGAGGGGAGGTGTCGTCTGGGTGGTGACTGCCTTCCCGCGATGGTACCCTAGTCCCGGCAGCCACCCGCAATCCCGCTTTTCCTTCTTTTTACCAATACAAAGGATGTCTTGTCCATCGAATGCACGTCGTACTCCTCGTTTCCGTAGAATTGGGTTGCTCTAGCACGCTGCAGGCGTGCTTAGAAGTGAACCGATATAGCTCCAAAAGAGCCGTTTACCTTTCCAGCTACTGACCAAGCGAAACCCTCTCTCGCCCTCCACAACACTCCAAAACCTGGCCCTGAATACTAACGGTACATCATGCAAGCTGTTATTGCAAAACGCGACACATGTGCGACCACCCTGTCCAACATAACGCGAACCAGGGGACTATGCGACCCTGATCTGCACGCGCAAGTCACCACATACTGTGTCACCACGGCCGGCATCACAGAAATTATCCTGCAGCGCGGGCAACATGGCATACTGCCAGCCATAAACTTGATGGAATTAACAAGAGGCTCGAAGTACCGAGCCACAAGTTGGATACACTACCTCTTTTCCGCGCCGTCTCCTCGACTTGGCAACGACAGCCCCTGTTGGATACAACCATCTCCATGACGATGATTTGGTTCGGATGGGGCGCGATACTGGGTCGGGATGTAGTGGATGGGTATATGAGCAACGTCTGTACTCTATTCGTGACTGATGGAGTCTGATATACTGATCGATCGTGTACGAACAGCGCGAAGGTGGGAAATCTATCTCTGGAACCTACTGATAGATCGATCAAATGCAGGACAGTAACCTTTTCGACTATAACAGCTCGCAATTCCGGTGACCCATGAGCTTCAAAACCAAGCCAGTCGATGGCTCTGCCTGAATGGCGCCAGTTGCCAACCGCATGCAGCCCTACCTCATCGCGTGTCGATTTCGTCCCCATCCGCCGATACCAAGATCGAATCGCCTGCTATTACATACGAACGTCGGTCGCCTGATAGCTTTTATACCTGCAGCAAGCAGAGCAGTATAAGCCATGCAACGTGCAGCGCCTGTGCATGGTAACCGCTCCAATCATTGCTGTTATCACACCTTACGCGTATAATCAGACGAGTGTAAGGCTATGCACCACCTTACTCGTCGAAATGACATTATGCAAGGCTGATGTGGGGTCTTCTCCTCTTAGCCATAGCAGCTTTGGACTCGGTTAACTCGTAATTCTTGCTGGACATGCTGACCAGTGTAGCTTTTATACATCGTCCCCACATACCTTCAGCTCGCATTTGCCTACCGATACTATATCCACATACACCGCAGCACTCAGGGCGAATAGCTTAGCTATATTGCCTCTCCTCCTCCACTCGCCTTCACGGACGCGTCGTATACAACGGGGAAAAGAACAATCACAATGGAAAGTGGACAAGATGGACAGAAAATGTTTTGGCATAAGATCACGACGACCCTTAAATACATACCTTGAAGCTAGGAGAAGGATGCCTGCAAATACGCTGCTTCTCTTGGCTGTCACGCAAGGTCAATTAGTTTGCTGTACTCGCACACTTACGGGTTTAGGTTGCATGGACTGCATTCACCACTTGGTCAAGCATCATGCTGTCAGCCATCGACCAAATTTGCAATTAGTAACTTGGCTCCGACAGACGAGCCCTTTTCATCCCGACTCACGAACGAGTTTCCAGGTCGAAGCATTGGAGTCCTTCATACCCGACTATCCCGCCAATAACAACACATTTATAAAAGGGCCGATATCGTATACGAACAAACATACAGTTTTTGGAATGGTCATTTACACATCTCTTGATCCATTACACAATGACAAATCTAGTTACTGGTCACAATGTGTTTTCCGGGAGCAGCAAAAATGACGTTGTTTCATCGCAAATGTGGACATGAGTTGTCCTGGTATCATTGATATCATGACTCCACCAGCTATTTTTCCAAGCTTCCCTTGCCCAATTCCGTTTCTTTTCACTCGTTAAATCATATCTAATCTCCCTTCCTCTTTTTGAATAGCATCAATCAAGTCATTAAGCAGTTTGCATGCCAAATCCTGGTTCAATACCTGCGTGCTTTAGCGCCTTGTGTCTTCGTGTGTCTAATTCCTTCTTTTCTGCCTTTTGCGCAGCGGCTAATGCGCGCACTTGGTCTTGATCTGCAAATTTGGCGCCTCGTGGTGATTCTTCGCGGTCCAAGTCGACGGTAGCGCATATTGTGACGTTCTCGCCTCGTATTGTCATGACTCCTGGTAATTTGACGTCGTGTATTAGCCATCGTGGAACGCTAGAATCGGATGAAGGTGTGGCATCGGGGTTGCGGGCTGCTATTCGTTCGTAACATTCGGTAAGGACGAGGTTGGCTGGTGGTTTTGTCAGTCGGTGATCAATGTACGAGTGTACAATTTAAGAGGCCATACCAAATTGGTCGTAGGACCTTAGGATACCAATATACTCTTTCTCATCGCGTAGTAGGACATCGACTTTCTCTGTAGTGGGTTAATTATATGGTTTCTTTGATATCCTCAAGCAAGTGTGGTCATACTATCGACCATGTCCAATAACATTGCAGACGTCAAAAAAGCTTGTGGTGGCAGATCGACAGGGAGAATCTGTGGAGGAGGCCCTCTTGCTCCGCCGAGGACATTCGGTCCATGTTGGGGTGGAGGTGGTGTTGCAGAGTAAACGCCTCCATAGCCTGCATCAACTCGTTAGTATGCTATCTATAAAAATGCGCAGCTGTATACAACAGTGCCAATTGGGAGGGATATCTGACCTGGGGCTTCCGCAATATGCTCCTGTGGGCTTGGCTCTTGTATTGAACGCTGGAGCATGGCATTGAAGTTCTGTGCCATGTTCGGAGGTGCGCCTGCGGGGCCAGCGCCGTGGGGTTGGTGCTGGTTGAAAGACATGATCCAAAAGTGTCAGGCGCGTAGTACTGTGGTGTTTCGGGTGGATTTCAGCGGTTCGAGAAAGTGTGTGGGAATATAACTAGCATGGCGAGGTGCGCGCGTGGTGTTGTTCTTCGACCTATGCTTTGCGGCTACGTCGTTAAGCAAGTCGCCAAATCGTCGCGCAATGCCAAGCCACTAGTTGCTCCTCTCACCATAGACTGCCTTCATTGTAGTACGAGGGTTTCCTCGGATCCCAATTGATAGGCATCATTACCTTCACATTGATGCCGATAATATAACCTCTTAATCTGACTTAGCAAGCTCAAAGCTCAAGGTCGGTCGTAGCATCTACTTGATTGGCGAATCGGAGCCCCGCGAACACCGCAGCTCTCGTGTAAACCTGGTCTTTTGCATCTCATGAATCGAAACGCATCGTCCAGACCTCCTTTGTTTCACTGCATTTACTCCCAAACTAATTATACTTGATTATTATATTGCCTGCTTAGTCCAGCTAATTTCATATTACCAATGGCTGCTTTCTACCGAGTCTTCAAGAACAAGTGGATTACACCACCAAAGGCAGTTGATGAAGACTTTTCTGGGAGATGTGTCATCGTAACGGGGGCTACATCTGGCATAGGACAAGAAGCAGCATACAAGTTTGCCACTCTTGGTGCATCAAAGGTCATCATCACAACTCGAGATGTCAAGAAGGGAGAGAAAACAAAGTCCGCACTGGAGAGTCGCTTGAAGAGAAAAGACCAGCTGGAGTTATGGCAGCTCGACATGATGTCTTATGAAAGTTGTTTGGCCTTCGCGAAACGTGCAAATGAGTTAGAGCATCTGGACATCGTTGTCCTGAACGCTGGCACTCGGAGAACGTCCTACCATCAGAGCACTCATGGATGGGAGGAGGATCTGCAAGTCAACACCTTGTCAACCACTTTGCTTGCTCTTTTATTACTTCCCAAATTACGACAGTCTAAACAGCATACTGGCAAAACACCTGTTCTCGAGTTCGTCAACTCTGGCCTCCACCAGAGTGCGGTGGTTCCTGAGGAGGTACGAAGTCAGTCCAATGTACTGGCCCACTACAACACGAAGGGAAACTTTGGCGAAGGAAGCCAGTATAAGTTCAGCAAGGTTTTTCTCATGTATGTTGCACAGAGACTGGCAGGAGAGATTTCGTCTGAAGATGTAATCATCACTTCGATTTGTCCAGGGTGGGTGAACACCAACCTCGGCCGCGATCATTTCTTTCCTGGTGTCTTTGTACTAGCATTCCTATTCGTATTCGTATTCATGAGGACCCCAGCTCAAGGAGCAAATATGATCCTGAGTGGAACCACGCAAGGAGAAAGTGTCCATGGACGATTCTGGCAACACGACCAAATCCAGCCAATCCCACTGAGTCTCAAAGGAGACGAGATGAAAATGTTTGGAATGAGGATGTTCGATGAAGTTATACAGGCATTGGAGAAGGATGTCTCGGATGTGCAGAAGATGTTAAATGCCGCATTAGCAAGGACTTAAAATTGACGAAGAAGTGTTGATCTCAACAACAATAGTATTTATGGTTTGAGAATTGGCATGCAAAATCTCGAGCGTTAGTAAACTATTATCAAATTTCAAGGCTGGAAGTGTGGAAGTGAAGTGTGCCTGAATCTCAGATGTGGCTTGGTTGAAGGGGCCACTGCGCTCGCGTGGGCAGCCACGCGATGACGTCTTGAGGGACTAGATTCAAGGTCCGCAGCGGCCACGAAATCCTTAAATGTACGCACATGTTATGCTTTGACAGCCGCATTACCCGTATTGACGACTGGGAGTCCTGGCTAGCTGGATGCCCAAACTGCCCTTCCGCCGCAAGCCTTCAGCTCACGGCCCCTCGTCCCTCCTCCGTTACCTGTTTCCCCGGACTCACGCACGCGCACGGGAACACCTGCACAGATTCCGCCACGAGACACTGTCTTCACTGAAACATCGCGCGCAGGCCCGCATATATAGATACATTGTCTATCGCCAAGGACTCAAGCTCAAGAAGACGAACCCGAGTATCCTCCAGCGGCTGCGCCACCGTACTCGGCAACTCACAGGCAGTAATTACCTCGAAAATGAAGCGCGTCGACGCCGCCTGGAGATAGCAAAGAAATCAGGAGCTGGCGCTCTGGAGAAATCAAAAATGAGCTACCAAGACAACTATGAACCGCGAGAGTCCGGAGGTAGGCGGCGGAAGTTGGCAGGGTACTTGAAGGCTGCGAACGAGCTTCGGCAGACATACACCGCGCAATATGCGCCCAACTGGCGGAGCAACGAGGAGAACTACAAATTCGAAGATGACACTCCTGGAGGTTTCCCAGATGGCGCTATTGTTCGCAGCGGCGAAGAGGAGATGATTCTGTTTCCTAGTTATGCTCGCAAGCATGTCAAGAGGAAGCCAGAGGTGGAGCCTGGGACTGTACAGGAGGTCGATGGCGAGGGACGCGATGCGCGGGACTCGACTGGTGCAGGAGATGCCGAATTTTGGAGGAAGCAATGGCAAGACTACGAGGATGACCACGCCATAGTCGACGTGGATGTCCGTGGCTGGATATACTCCCCGTTCAAAGGGCAGATGTCTCGAAAGCAGAGATTATTCATTGGACTTGCGCGGCAGCTAGTAGGAATTCAGGCACCACCTGCTAACAACGAGGCCAACTCTTCTGCAAGCAGTCGTGATCCTAGTCCTGGTCATCCACGAAGAGAAGGCCATCAAGCACGACAGGCGCAACGTGACGAAATGATAGCAGCACGCGAGGCTGAGCAAATCCTTCGCAAAGGAGAGAAAGAAGCTGCAGTTGCAGAAAAGGGTGGATATAGTGAGAAGCCAGCTCGTGGCGACGACGATATGCAACTATACCGCACGCAGAGTAGAGAAAGTATGCGCACTCAAGGCAGACAAGCGGGCCAGCTGTCACATTCGACTTCCCGGAATTCTCTAAGGCCCGATGAGAAATATACACCCATTCAAAAGAGAGCATCTTGGAATCACCCAGCGGACATGAATGCATCAGAACTCGCCGAAGCAAATTCACGCCTGATGACCAGATTGCGACATTTTCTTGCTGTTCCTATGGCCAACACACCAATCAGCATTTTCTTCTATAATGACAAAATATCAAAACAGAGGACCGTATATACTGATGCTGCAGGGCACTTCAGTGTCTCAGCAGCTTTGGACTTTGTTCCTACTCATGTACGCATCTTAGCTTCTGACCAGCTTTCTGCAACTGAAGAAGTTACTATCACGGATTCCCAAGGAATCAGTGTCATCAGCGATATTGATGATACAATCAAACATTCTGCCATTAGTAGTGGTGCTCGAGAGATTTTCAGGAACGCCTTCATTCGCGATCTGAACGATCTTACTATTGATGGTGTGAAAGAATGGTATAATGCAATGGCAGATATGGGAGTCAAGTTTCACTACGTCTCGAATTCTCCTTGGCAGCTGTACCCTGTTGTGTCGAAGTATTTTGAACTAGCCGGGCTACCCCCAGGCTCCTTCCATCTAAAGCAATACAGTGGTATGCTTCAAGGAATCTTCGAGCCCGTCGCTGAGAGGAAAAAGGTGACGATGGATAAAATTGCACGAGACTTTCCAGAGCGCAGCTTTATCCTGGTTGGAGATAGCGGAGAGGCGGATCTGGAGGTGTACACTGACTTTGTGCTCGAGAATCCAGGACGTGTTGTGGCGGTCTTCATTCGTGATGTTACCACGTCCGAGCAAGGAGGATTCTTCGACCCATCAATGAACATGTCTGGAGGGCGATCACAGTCGACGTCGCCAAACGGAAGTGGTGATGTTAGAACAGCTGCTACCAGCAGAGCACGGCCTCTATCCGAAGAACATGATCCAGAACTCAAAGCAGCGATTGCAGCCTCGATTCGTGACATGGAGGAAGACAATCTGAGAAAGCCAAAGTCGATGTTCCCGCAAATCGACGCAGATCACCCAAATATGCGGCCAAAATTACCAGACCGCAAGCCCTCATCGAATAGCTCAGCTCGTATGACCCAGCAGAGCTCAGTCGAAAATCTCATTGATCTCTCAGATGACGAACCTGTACTAAAGCGTTCGAACACAGACCCCAGAGGTGAAGCACAGTTGCATCGCATGTCAACTGCTTCGGCTACCAGTGTCAAAACAGCACCTCCTCTGCCTAGAAAACCTGTTGGTTTGAGGAGTTCATCAGGCGATACATCGCCTTCAAGTCTCATTACATCAAAACCACCTCCACCACCAAAGCCTCGCCGACTCTCAAATTCAAGCAGTCAACCCAGTCCTCTTTTGAAACAAACATTGGCCGCAAGGGATCATCCTACACCAGCGCAGAGACCTCCTGTTGGACCAAAACCCAGCTTTGAAAGGCCAGATGCTTCGGAACAAACATACACAGGCATGGCCAAGGACAAACTCTGGTCTGTGTACAACAGCCTGCCAGCCATAAGATCCCAAGACGAGTCCAACCCCACACCATCATCAAGCTCAGAATCCAATTCCACGAGGAGGGTCCCACCACCACCACCGCCCCGTCGCCGCGACGGTGCCGCAAATGCAGCAACATATGTCGGTACCAAAGCCCAAGCAGCATGGCAACACGCTCCCTCCATCCCTTACCACTCGCGCCCACAAATCCCTGCCCAGCAACCCTCTCAAGCCTTTTCTACAACCTCGCCTCCCCAAAGGCTCAATCGCACCAACACCGACTCCACGCAGAGCACAACTGGTGTGACTGAGGGGCAGTACGGCAACAAGCGCGAACAGCTGTGGATCCAGCGGTGGCAGAAAGCAGAGGAGATTTTACATTCCAAAGGCGTGATGTTGAGGAGCTGGAGAGTGGGTACGGATGCGAAAGCTGATGCAGAGAAAGCTATCAAGGAAGCGGAGAGGAGGTGGAAGAAGTGAGGTGATGAAGAAATAGAAGAGGAAAGGAGAGATTTGTGTTGTGGGATAGTTAAGGACACACGCGTGGTAAATGAATATAAATGAAATGAAAGTTACGTTTTTTTATATTACATTATTACATTATTACATTTGGATATCGTTCATTGGATGTTATGTCCACTGACTAACAACGCTGGAAGCATCACGTGGTAAATAGCTACAGTCATTCAGATGCATCCAAGTAAGTATACTTCGAATCATGACAGGTCACTTGATACACGTCATACCAACATACCATGGACATATGCCATGTAACCCAAACCTCCAAGCCAAAAAGAAAGCACACACACACTTGATCAAATCACAAGCCTCTCCCCATCCATTAAACATCTCAAATAAATATTTACGATTGATCAATAAATCTAAGGGCCCCATACGCCCCAAAGCGACCGTGGTATCGTTAGCAAAGTCATAAAAGGTCATAAGCGCGCAAACCTCCCCGCACCGCAAGTATATACAAGGATTCCAACGAATGTCTCGGCACGCATACTCTTTCCAAACTTCCTCGTGCCCTCTCACATCCTCGGTGTAGAACCGTCCACGTGCCTCCCGCACTCCAGATCGACACGTCGATCTGATCCCCACAAACCCACACACACTTGCATATGAACATGCACATGCACATGCATACATGCATTCTACCCAGCCTGCGCAGCAGCAACCAGGACATCAATGCCCGAAGCCTGGGAGCCCGTGTTCGAATGCTGGCTTCCGCCCTGCCAGCGATCAACCATGACGCCGCCGTCGACTTTGTTCTGGCGCCAGATGCTATCTGCATTTCTCTTTAGGAAATCTGTGACGCTTTGTCTGCGCTCGTTTTGGTTCAGCGTGGACAAGCCGCGGATATACGCGCCTTTGAACATGGAGCCTTGCTCGTCCAGCTCGCCGCTCACGGGCTCAGTCAGGATGCCGTTTTGACTGAGGCGGTTCATGGAGGCGTCGGAGAGGTCGAAGGCGTGTTTGATGAGGCCGCCGTCGGATTTAGCGCGGGCGAGTTCGCTGAGGCCGGCGAGGATGACGCCTTGGTTGTAGGTGAAGGTGGTTTTGCCGTCGTTTTTGCAGCTCTGCTTGTCGATGCCGTCGTTGATGAGGCCGTTGGAGTTGATGACGCCTGAGTTCCAGAACCAGTCCCATTCCATTTGCGCCCAGTTGGTGTATTGCTTCTTTTCGTCGCCTGAGACGCGGTTGGCCAGGTGTGCGGCGACCGAGAGGAAGAGTTCGTTGGATATGGCGGCGATGCTTTCTTTTTGCTTGTTCCACCATATGCCGCCGCCGCAGGGGGTGCTCCAGCCTCCAGTCATGTCTTCGAACAGGTCCTTGGCAGTGTTTAGATATTTGGAGTCGCCAGTGAGATCGTATGAGGCGATCCATGCTTGAGCCCACCAGCCCATGTCATCGTAGTAGTCATTTTTCCAATCCTTGGCACCTAGGAGGTTGCGAGACTTATCGTATGTGTTGGCAATAATTGATTTGGCTGTAGGTGCGAAAGATGAGTCTTTTTGGCCGAAGCGGGCTATGGCTTCCACGATGTTTCCGGATTGCCACCAGAGATCATTCCTGTCAAGGTGAGTTCCAAGGTCACGTACGTCAAGGCTCGATGAGTTATACCAGAGGCCAGTATTAGTGTTATACCACTTGTCCTGGAGAGTCTTGATGGCCGAGTTCGCATTATCTGCGTAGTCGGCCCGTGCAGGACCTAAGTATAGCAGGGGAAATAGTAGTGATGGGGCCAGTCTCATTGTTGTGATAAGTCAAGATTGATTCCAGGTACTCTTGGAATACGAGAAAAATAGGCAGAATATAGACTGAAGAATGTATTGGAATGTTTTGTATAATATGATGTCAACGATAAGCAAAACAGTGGAAACTGGAGGGAAGCCCTCCACTTTATCTTGGGCCCAACGCCCTGAGCGTGACAAAACGAAACGGGAGCTGAGACCTAGCCATTGCCCTTGGGACCTGGGTCATTACAAGGAATTGACGTATGTGAAATGGAGTTCCGCGTTGGTAATGCACAAAGCCCGGGTGGAGTTGTGAGTACATTATACATACAAACCTGCTAGTAGTAAGGAAGTTGCCTATCGCAACAGTGAGATGCACAAAGTTACCCCTGCTATACAACCCTCACCCCAGCCTGATTTAGCACCCGTGGCACTGCCAGCAGGACGGGCTCGCGGCTAGCGAAGCATGAGAGATCATGGGATCGTTGATCTTTGGCGAGTCGCTGTTGGTGAGCGGATGCCACCGAGACAGACGGTGGTCAGGTTTGCCGCTGTTCAAGCGGTAAGGGGTCGCGATGTCATGGCCTTAGCGACGTGGACCCTATCGCGTGCGAAATCCAACAAGGATGAGCTTTTGTGAAGGTTGCTTTGAAACACAGGGGAAAGTCGTCGACTACAATGATAGATGGTGATTGGCACGGAGATTAACGTTTAGGAAATTATCATTGGTCGCTTACTGGGCGGCCCGGAAAATCCATTGGTTCCAGAACAATATTCAGACTGGAAGCGGTAAAAGTAAGTTGCGTAGGTGGGCCTGCGGGTCTGCTCGGTGCCTTAGCAGCCTTACATGGATTTGCCGGCATGTGTCTTGCGTTGTCAGCGAGCGGCCCTCGTGAAGGTCATGGTGCAAACAAATGCTTGCCAGGGCGAGCTGAAAGTGCAAGTAAGCCGGAACAGGAAAACCATCCGAGAGCACAGGTTCTGCAGATGCCAGCACAGCAACAGTCATCGGTAGAGCGGTTTGTTGATGATCCTCGAGAGTAGCATCGCCCAGAGATGCTCTGTCGAATCGTTTGCTATGACTGTCGATCAAGTCTGGGGTTGAAGAGTTTCTTCATGAATCGTGGTCAGCATCGCGAGCACTGTCTGGTCTTTTCAAAGGGCATATGACATCGTCTGGTCTGCTGAGGGGTTAGTATAGGAAGGTCGACCATCTCATGTTGGTGTGAAGACGGCCGGCCAGAGGGTAACCAAAGGGTCGACAGAGCTGAGTAGATACAACATGCACCCTTGGAGAATATTACTTGCAAGCTTTGTAGGATCGCAATAAAAAGTTGGGCTATGATGTAGCGTTTTGTTGCGAACATACATAGCTAAAGTGATCAGTGTTCATCGTCTGATTCTCTAACAAACTAAAGGAAAGTTCCTGTGCGAGAGATGCTGAGCTACGCGGGCCGCCACACCCGTGGGGCTGTGTCATCATCGATGTGATGGAAAAGTGGGTTGTTTGTGTCGAGGCCAAGGCTGCTTCAGTCGCAGTCGCAATGGACGCTGGCGCCAAGGGGGAATGACGAAAGGGGGTGCGGTGAGATAGGCTGGCTGCTAGGCCGCAACAAAGCGAAGGCGATGGGAGGGGAGAGTAGGACCAGACGTGCAGGCATGCATGAGGGACAGTTTGGTGGTATCGTACAGGGAGATGGTGTGTTGCTGCCACGCTGATCCGCTAACAGAGCCGGCGACCGTTGCTCCCGCTGCACAATTAGTGACGCGCATCACGTGCTGCGCGACTTGGTCGTGCCCTTCCCGCGCGCGAAACGTCAGTGGGTGTCAGCGGGGCATGTGTTTTGCCAATGGTCCACCCGCCACACCACTCACCATCCGTCTTCTCGACCTGGGGTGTGGATAATGACGAGATTTCCATGCACCAGGC
Organism: Shiraia sp. slf14; assembly: GCA_000498155.1. Classification (NCBI taxonomy): domain Eukaryota; kingdom Fungi; phylum Ascomycota; class Dothideomycetes; order Pleosporales; family Shiraiaceae; genus Shiraia; species Shiraia sp. slf14. Next base: position 125,864 of record AXZN01000040.1, read on the forward strand.
GCAAAATCCCATTCTTCTGGCCCGCTATGCTATGATACACCCAATGGTGGCTGCTGTGGCTGCGTTTGTCGGCAAACACCCCCGTTGTTCCACATGTGAAGGTGCTTTCGTCGAGCTTGGGCTGTCGCAACACCGCAGCTGCCTTGTCCTGTATATTACTGCTGAGTAAATGACGTACTGGTGTCGTAGGGCACAAAGTAAGTGAAGGCGTGCTCCTCAGGCTGTATATAAAACTCTTTCTTGCTTCTTTGCTTCTACTCTTCAACACTCACAGACTTGCAATTCAATTCAATCCAATAACCTCAACAACTTCAACCAAACTTTCCACTCAATCCTCCCAATCAACAAACATGTCTGACTTTGGACGCAAGGGTCTCGGCGAGCAGGCGCAAGAGAAGAGTAAGCACTCCTATCAAAACCATTCACTGATGAACAATACACTGACTTGGCCTATCAGTGACTCCCGACTCACAGAAGTCTGGCCTCGATAAGGCTGGTGAGACCGTCTCAGGACTTGGTGACAAGGCCGCCTCTTCTGTTCAGCCTGGTATGCCTCACTCCTAGCTCTTGTATAGGCATGAACTAACTCCATCACAGAGGGCCAGAAGTCCACCACCCAGAAGCTTGGTGACTCCACTCGCTCAGGCGGTGACAAGGCACAGAACCAGGGCTCTGGCATCCTCGACCAGGCTCAAGAAGGCCTCAGCAATGCTGGCCAGACCATCTCCGATACTTTCAGCTCCGCCACTGGCCAGAAGAAATAGACATTTTCGCTCTACAGTGATGCGCCTGCCTTTACGACCCTAAGAATGGACCAATCCTTGAGCTGAGGTGGATTTTCTGAGACGCCTTTTGTGGCTGTCACTCTTACATATACCCTATAGCCTTCATGAATGAATGAAACTTCAATGTGGACATTGCTTTTGCTTTTGAACTGTGATGTATTTATTCGTTATTGTTATTCTGAATGCTGATGCATTCTGGGTATCTTCGATGATTAAACCTTATTACCACCTGCCATTGAATCTTGAAAGCAAATATCGCTTTACATCAAAACGGCTGATGCCGTGAAACTAATATGACAGACAGCATGACATGACACGCTGTACGACTGTAGCTGTAGAAGTCTACAAGTCTTCATCTTCAACCTCTTCCATCTCCACATTGCGCAACTTCTTCTCCGCCACTGCTGCTTCTGCCGTCACACCTTGCATCTCTCCTGCAGCTTCGGCAGCCATCATTTCATGCTCTGCCTCTTGCATCATAGCATCGGCTACCTGTTCAACATCCTCTTGGACAGTCATGTTCTGAGCTTTCAGAAACATGTCAACATCATCGTCAGCATCATCCTTAGCTTCGACACGCTTCTTAGGCTCCATGTAGCCTTGGTCGCGTAACTCGTCAAACTCTTCCGGCTCCAGCAAGCGGCCCTCGCCTTTTGCCAACTTCATCTTGTTTGCAACAGCAGTAGGCATAAACCTTGTAGCTTCTTTGAGAAAGTCGCGCTTCTCTGGGGCGGCCTCGTACACAAGTGTCGGCTTCTTGGGCTCCTGCTGTTCGGGCGCATCATCGTTGCGCGATTTACCGCGATGGCGAGGGATTGGTGGGGGTGTGTCGCGGGGCATGGGAATATCTGCCACATCGTCGTCGGTGTCACTGCTGTCTTCCTCTTTCTTCTGGCCATCTCTGGTTCGCTTTCCAAGCGCGCCTCCTCTGCCGCCTCTGTAGCCACCGTGACCACCTCTGCCACCGCTGTCGCGATCATCGTGCCGTCTCTCTGGCTTGAACTGTCGGGCTCTGTCGCCAAGTGCTTCTCTCGCCTTGTTCACGGCTACGAGGGACTTTTCTAGCTCCTGAAGGCGTTGCCGCTCATAGGAATTAATCTCACCACTTTGCTCTGCTGCTTTGAGGTCATCAATATCTTTCTGTATGCGATATGGGTTGCGACGGGCGAGCTTTTCGTTACGCTGTGCTTGGACGGTCGCTTTCTGCTTCTTGATCTGCTTCTGCTTCTCCTGCTTCTTGTGCTCCTGGAGCGGATTGTAGTTCTTTTCTTTCGGCATCGCGGCTGTTCAGTCGTTTGATTGGGGCGCGACTGAAGAGGTGTATATTGTGTGTTTGTGGTGTTGAAGAGAATCTCAGAAAACGTAAGTGGGTCGAATTTCCATCGATGACGTGGGCCCGTGCTCAAGCTTGACGCGCGGAAACATTCGCGCGATTCGTTTCGTTAATTGCTCCACTTCTACAACACACTCCCTTACCGCACTTTTGAGCCTCAATAGCTTGGCCGAAAATATCATGTTCGTCCCCAGAGCCGTCAGGCTTAAGGGCGTCAAGGAAAAGCGTCCCAACCAATTGCCAGAGCCTGCATTGGAGAAGCCGCAGGTAATCAGCGAAGATGCACTGGTGGATGCTATGGAGGGAATAACCACCAGCTCACCTGGTGCACAGGTAGAAGACAGAGATTCTACGCCCACCGTTCGCGGGCCTAAATTCACAGTTGCCGCCGTTACTCCAGAATATATAGCTCAGGTGGCGGCTGCCGTCAGTCTAATATTTAGCGATTATGCCATCCAAGAGCCAGAGCGATCTGACTGGCTACAACGTCATTATAGAGATGTAGACGGAGAGGGAAAGTGTAGGCGGGATTCGTTGGGATTATGCCAGGCATTTGCTGATATTGCTCGCCAGTTGTGCATCTTAGTGCTCTCCTTGAACATCCTTATATTGCCAGTCTTAAACCTGCAGCAACTCAGATCCTACTGCAAGAAGCTCTGCGAACGCAACCCTCTGAGTACATTGAACTCTCCCACAACAAGTACTACGTACGCAGGGTGCCGTCATCTTATCCACCTAAATTTTTGCCTCATAATTCGTTTGACATCGTGGACGATGATGGGTTGAGTTTCTGGGACCAGCGTACCATATACGTCGAGCCACACATGCGGGCTCTTTGTCAGACTCCTGCCAAAGTAGCATACTGGTTACAACAACACGGCCAGTTAAAGTCAAAATGGCTACCTATTCAAGCCATACACACACTGTGGAATAGTTGTGCTTTTGTTGTGTTCAGTGGAAGCGTAATGCATGAAGATATCTGGTCAAAATGGAGAGCACTTGATCGACCAGAGGATTGGAAGATTATGACTAAAGTAGAGCATACCAAGCGTACCCTTGAGTATTTGCAACTCCTCGGGAAAGACAATCCCAGAGAAATGCGCAGATTTGTCGATAGTAGCAAACTACCACCAATTGCGAGACCAGCAGCTCTGCCAGCGAATCATGAGGTCGCTCAAACTATCGAAAAGCTACCTGCACAGCCGGCGTCTATACCAGTAAACATCGAGACTGTCGAGAATACGGAGGATGCGACTGTGCAGCCGAAGAAAAAGCGGAAGCGCAATAGACGCAAAGACAAGAATTCTAACGTTCAAGACGAAGACATTGAAAATCTGTCAGTGGATGCAGTTTCCATTTCAGAGAAAGCAGAGGAAAGTACAGAGCCGAGCCGTAAGCGTCGCGGATGAAATTCTCGGATCAGATCAATTTGGTATACAAGAACCAAGATATTAGAAAGGGCAAATGGTAGGTTCTTGAAGTATCAATGGTTCAGTCTTGCGAAAATGTGGCTAATAATATTTACGATTGTAGCGTGCTACAAGCTGCGCTTTTTGTGTTTTACCCCAGCTTTACCCCACTGACTCGACCAAATCGACCGATGAACGGATTTACCGAAAGCCTCCGAAGGAACACCGCCATTGAGAGTCTGGAACTATGCCGAGGAACATATCATAGCCATAGTTTCAATTCTACTACCGCGGTGCTCGTTTTTATTTACACATATAGTCTCTAATGCAAGAGAATTTAAGGAGTAGCTTGGCCAATAACTTCGCACTATCCTTGCTCCTTGACATATACATCGTCCTCACTTGAGCTGGTCTTTTCATTGGTGTATTTTCTGTTCTTTGGGATTAACTCATCGTCACGGCAAAATGGCTACGATTGTCGAAAGAACATCGAACGGCATAATCTACCGGGCCGCAAAAACGTATCCCGTTCCCAATGTCGATCTTCTGACTCTGCTGTTCGGTAAGTGCTAGATGAAGCACACCTGGCAACGAACTCGACTACATATTGACCATACTCATCACACGTGACCTTGGTAGATCAACAACGATACATTTTTGCTAACATGTTTTCTAGACTCTGAGCAATCTTTAGCGAAGCCCGATACAAAAATTCACATCTCAGCGGCGGATCCAGGTCTTTCCGTCACCATATCCCAAGCTCGCAACTTAACGCATGCAACTTCAGCAGCTCTGCGCAAGCATTTCGGTATTGGGGCCAACGGGAAAGGAAAAGACATCTGCTCCGTAATCTCAACTGGCCATTATCTTCTCCCGATTCTCTCTTATGGTATCATCGGTGCTGGTGGTGTTTTCTCCGCAGCTTCTGCAGCAAGTACTGCGGGAGAACTCAGCAAGCAGATCCAAGGTGCCCAATCAAAGATCTTAGTTGCAGCCGAGGCTACTAAAGAGACAGCTATAAAAGCTGCAGAAGAAGCAGGATGGGGAGCAAATGGTGGTGGAAGAGTGTTACTGATGCGCGAGGGAAGAGAATGGGCACTACAAGTTATCCAGAAGAATGGCCAACTTGGACCAAATCTGATTGACCTGAATGATAAGCTGCCATGGGAGAAGATTACAGATCCACATGAGTTGGAAAACAGCTTGTTAATCCTTATTTACAGCTCTGGCACAACTGGCTTGCCCAAAGGTACGTGTTGATATTCAAGCATCGATGTTATGGGCTTAACAGTGCATAGGCGTGAAGTTATCCCATCGAAATCTCGTTGCGGAAGCGGTCATTCCAGGAGACATGTTCAAATCCTGGATAGCAGATAATCGCCCAAACTTCGAGTACAAGACGATTGCTCACCTTCCCATCGCCCACATCGCCGGCATTCAAGGTTATCTCATCAACCCATTTTATATGGGTGGGCCTGTATACTGGATGCCGCGTTTCGAATTTGCACAGTTCCTTGAATACAACGCAAAATACAAAATTAGTTTCTTCTTCACCGTACCTCCCATTTACCTTCTCATCGCAAAATCACCAGCCGTCAAGGACCAATTCAAGACACTTGAGGTCGCCATTTCAGGCGCCGCCCCTCTGGGTAAAGAATTACAGCACGCAGCAAGCCAGAAATTAGGAGGCCCAGAATGCTTCATCAGCCAGACATGGGGACTATCCGAAACCACAGGCTCAGCAACGCTCATGCCAATGGGAATGAATGACGATACAGGCTCAGTTTCTCCCCTGATGCCTAATATGCGAGCCCGCATCGTCGACGAAGACGGCAAAGACGTCGAGCCAGGCAAACCTGGCGAAGTACTCATCACCGGCCCAGTCGTATGTAAGGGGTATTACCAGAACGAGGCAGCGAATCGGGAGAGTTTTACGGGAGAGTGGTTCCATACGGGCGATATTGCCGAGTTCCGCAATGGGCTTATCTACATCGTTGACCGAAAGAAGGAACTCATCAAGTACAAGGGCCTTCAAGTTGCGCCCGCGGAGTTGGAGGCTTTGTTATTGAGTCACCCTGATATCCTCGATGCTGCGGTCATTGGTGTGGATACAGAGGATGGGACGAATGAGGTTCCAAGGGCGTATGTTGTGGCTGATAAGAGCAAGATTAGTGGAGAGCAAATCAAGGACTTTGTGAAGAGCAATGTAGCAAGCCACAAGCAGCTAAGGGGCGGTGTGGTGTATTTGGATGCCATCCCGAAGAGTCCAGCTGGGAAGATTCTAAGAAAGGATCTTAGGGCTTTGGCGAAGAGGGAGAAGGGAGCCAAGTTGTGAGATGTATGTATGTTGTACTATTCTAGAATAGATTAAGGGATGTAGAGTTAGATACTTACAAACATTGTATACTTCCCATCAATATCCATTGGTTTCTTGGTCGAAAATACTCGTTCTCTATCTACGGATCTAGTACAAACAAGGATGACGTCGAACGGCACATGTCCATAGGCCGCGCAATGCGGTACATCCTAGTCGCATTCACCTCTATCAGGTCCTCACTCCTTGTCGAATCAAGATCATCATGCATTAGCGACCTACATCGCGACACAAGCTTCGCTTCGATCCGGCGCAATGGATTCAGCAGACCGACATTCTACCATATCCCTCATCCACCGGCCATACTGAAACAGCGGTCGGCGATACCGCGATGATGCGTCCCACCAAGCCTCTAGGTGGGCGGGTAGACATGTTCCACGCACCCCGCTCCCGTCACATGCGGGCCAGCGAGACCAATGAAGCAACGAGGCGGTCCGTGAAACGGGCCTATACGAGCGGAAATGATGATATAGGGGAGTTGGGCGATGAGTTGGCAAGTAGCGATGGTGTGTGGGCGTACACATGGCGTGCGTCTAGATGGGGGTTCTTGTTGCGATCAGCGCAGAGCCGCAACGAAGATGCAGTATTTGTAGCGTGGATGTTTCGTTCCGAGATTTGATTCATGACTCGATGGAAAGCAACATCTGTTTGTGATTTCGTGCCTAATAAAACGGTCAATATCATCCCCAAGACGACTCGAGTTAGTCCCATCCGTGCGCCCACGAGACCAAGTGCGGCCCGCTGTGGAATCGGCCGCTAAGCCTTACCCTTCTTTCCTAGCACGAACTATTACTACCTCATACTTGCCATGCCACGCTCTACACGAGCGTCGTCGCAACCGCAGGAACCTGCATCCCGTGAGTTCTGATTCGCTTGCCCTTTTAGCATCTGCTTTGCAAGGCTGTCCTACGAGGTCCTCCCATGGTACATATGTCTGTCCAATGACGAAGAGGCTAATGGAAGCTGCGCCACAGACCCCGCGTCAACTGACATGTCGCTCGCAACAAGGCTATCCAATGTCATAACTCCTCAAACAGACGATTGGGTGCGGGCGTCCACGCGGGAAGTCCACGCTCGTCTTGCGGGTGTCGTTGTTCACTTTGATTTGCCTGGCTCGGACGCTCACGAAGTCGAGTTGGAGGACAGCGAAACGGGGCCGTCGAGTCCAGTGAGAGAACAGTATTCGCGGTCAGCTCGAAGCGCTTCTATCTGCTCTTCGATGGCGCCTGCGTTGATTCATCAGTCGCCTACTTGCTACTCTGCACATCCGCCATCCCTGCGGTCGTGTATCACCGAAGCCACGCCGACCGAGACGTCGATTAGTACAGGGCTAGCGAGCCTCTTTACCACCGGCGTACCCTTACTGGAGGAGAATGATGGCGTCCTAGAAGTGCCACACACACAGGCCCGTCAGCCAGTGTTCGAATGTGCATTTTGGTTCTTGAGCTGCGGCTATATATCACGGAATCGCGAAGAGTGGACCATGCACTGCGAATCGCATTTCCGCGGAGAAGAGCCTCCTCGATCTGTCCAATGTCCACTATGCGACTGGCAGTGCTCACATGGAGATGGGTGGATGGCATGGAATTATCGGATGGAACACCTGGCATTCGAGCATACGATGATGGGACAAACGCTGCGTACATCGAGGCCCGACTTTGGTCTTTTTCAGCACCTGTGGAGAAAACGCTTGATTGACACCGAGGATCTGAAGGAGTTGAATGGCGGAAATCATAATCTGCAAAGACCTCCCGGAAACTTTGTCGAAACGAATGGGAGAGGGTCGAGAAGGGAACGAGATGAGAGGAGGCATCGCCGGCAGCATGTTCCTTCGGTACGACGAGTCGGCCCACAAGGAAGGTTACCTATGTGACATGGGTGGCCCGCCATTGGTGAGACGTAAAGTCTTGATTTTCGCCGATTCCTGTTATATCTCTTTTCTTTGCCACCCACTCAGCGTCGAAAAGCCTCATACCCCCTTTTCACCTTTCACCAAGCATTTCCCCTAATGATCCCTTCTCGTTCTATATCCCCTTTCCTCTCAGCCGCATCATATCCGGAGTTCTTCTTTTTCTTTCTTACACCATCTCTTACGAAATTGCATCCCATCTCAATCAACCAGGCATACAGGAAAACAGGATCACGAGTACACAAAAGGGCACAAGATACTAGACAACAACAACAATCGCGATGAAAAATCTCAATTTAATTCAAAATAAGCATTGGTGCAAAAGAAAGGAGTGATGAAGTGATGTCTAAATAACAACCCGGCTAGATATTACACCGAGCCCGTTGCGCCACCCAGCCATCCCAGTCTCATTCTAGGATCGCTTTATTGCAGCCTTTGTGTGCGAGACTAGGCCCGCCGAAGAGGGGAAATTCGCTCGCTTTGGTGGCACGCGTGAAACGCGTCTGCCTGGAGAGAGGCGCGTTACGGATGGGGTTAGTGCGGTTTGCCACATTGGGCAGGGGGGTGTGTGGTTATGTAAGGTGATGGAAGACAACATATGAAAGGTAGAAAGAGGTGGATTAGAATTGTCGATTTGTCAGACGGAAAACAATTTGTAGTATCTTGTTAAGCTTAATTGCCAATCTGGTCATCTCTAAAACAGACTACCTAGGTATTTCAACGAACTATGGACTGTGGGCGTTAAGGAATTGAGCCAGCGGCTTTTGTCATATTTGGAAGGCATAATTACTCGTTCAACCTGATATCTTAATTGGTGATGAATTACATGCTGAAAGTAGGACAATTTGTACGATGCCTTCCTTTTCGTTGACGATTTGCTCCTGGTAACTAGGGCTTACTGGATGTTGGGTGCAATTTATTCGAAGACATCTACTGAGTGTGCAATGTTTTGCCACTCAATAGGTTTGCTTCACCAGAAATTCCCTTCTTGCCTTCTGCGGCTTTTTGGATGGCCAGTGCAGCGGCCACTTCCTTAGCTTTTCGCTCCATTTGTTCTTCTTCCTGTTCCTTTTGCATAGGAATTTCTTGCAAACGCGTAAGTACCGAATCTTCTAAATCCTTCCTACAACTCTTTTCAACCGTTAATGTGGCATATGGGTCTGACTTTGGGGTATTCTCATCAACCCTGTTTTGAGTCGAGGTTGCCATCACATTACCGACCACCCTGTTCGACGCTTGGTCGAAGTTTGAAGCTCCGTTCCGAGCGGTGTTCATAGACCAATTGCGATCATCATCAAAGCTAACTTGCGCAAAATCAAGTATTGGAGGTCCACTTGCATTACCATTTGTGATTTGCGTCGCCATGCCCCCGATCCTTGTTATTGCTGGACGATTGATAGGCAGATCCGTTAGCAGTGAGGCTACAGTGGGAGTAGATTCGCTATTTGAGATGGCAGTTGTGGGTCCAGGCTGTGGTGTTGGCATGAAAGGTATTGCAGAAGGCACGGATCCAGTTGAGACTTTACTCTGAGTATCGGATTGACGTTTGGGTTCCTGAAATCATGGATTTCTTCTTCTTAGTCTCTCTTTAGCGTGCTTTCCACCACATGGTCCTAGACTGGCTCCGCTTGTTGCTTGTAACTTTGGGTTTCCGTGAACCCAATGCTGCGCCAGCCTCTTCAACATGTTTGCCAGCGTGACTACCTGAGGGAGATATATCAGTATATGCGACAGCATTATTTGGATCGTATGCAACGGCTTGATCGGGTTCGGGAGCGGAGCATATGGCCTCGTGTTTCGCATCATACGACTGCTCCAACGGGATCTGGGGCTCCAGGTCGAGGTTAGGAGCGCCTGGTTGTAATTGATCAGATGCCAAATAGTCATCAAGGTACGGATTTCTTGTTTCAGGTTCAGTGGGCTCTGAATCATCATTCAATATGTCCATAATACGCTGGGTCGAAACTCGCGGCGGAGTCGTCGTTTTGGAATAAATGGAGTCGTATCCCATCACAACACCCCTTGATTCTGTATTGATTGATTCGTGAACAGCCTCAGATGGATCGTCGAATAGTGAAGGCCCTCTTTCTTCTATGGCCTGTATTCCAAACTGTAATTTCTGGGCTCGTTCTCGGTTCAAAGGCCTAGGGTGGCAATCTGCGCACTCGTGTACGTCGGGTACTGCATATGGCGAGTGGTAAAAGCATACGATATGTTGCCATGTATCGCACAATTCACACAAAACGGTGTTGCCATCATCGCCTGTATAACCGCATATGCATTTGATAGTTGAGCTTTCCGTTTTGCTGTCTTCATTTATTATATCTTGAGATTGTGTCAAATTTGTGTTGATGACAGGAGCGATTGTATGAGCGGGATTCTTTCCTTTGCTGCCAATTTGAGGTTCTTCGCTAGCTTTGATTGTAACATCAACCTCGGTGGAGGTGCTCTGGGAGTCATCGCTCTCTTCATCTTCGGATTCGACATCGCGTGGAAGAGCACACAAGGCTATGTCTTCCATGTGCCTCGCAAAATGTATTAAAATTTTTGTTCTTCCGGCCCCAGTTAATTGCCTGCAGAGCGGGCATTCAACACTGACCCAGTCGGGGCCGTAGCCGTGTTCGAGCTCAAGATGGTCGCTCCAAAATTGCCTATCTGAAAAAGGAACTGCGCTGAATGCACATGCGGCGTGAATACATGTGTACGGCCGGAGGTCGAGATAGAGATGTTTTCTTTGAAGATAATGAGAAGAAGCCAAGACGATTAGAAGACATTGGGAACTTACCGCCAATCACGATTATTCGTAGCGCATACGTATCGCCCACATGCATTGCATTCGAAGGGCTTACCAGCCTTGGCCTCTGAAGTAAGAGGTGGGATTGTGACACGCTTGCCTTCTGTAATGCTTGTCATGTATGAGATAACTGACTCCGCGTAATGAGTTGGTGGCAGAGATGTACCCAGTCCAGAATCCTGGAATTTCGATCCGGTAAAATGAGATTTCGTCGCTGATACGACGCATGTTGCGCCATCATGAGAGTTTTGTTCTCTGCTATGCTGCATTCGTATATATCGGTTCCAACTATTCTTGCCCAAACACTCAATTAGTTCAGAACTCGCCTCTGGATATTTTGCCCGGATCAAATCCGCATGAAAGTCGTGAGCAGAGCGTTGTTCTACTCTCAAGAAGCTAGGTTCGTCGTTGCCTTCGGGATCTACAGCGGGAATCTCGAAAGCAACCGATAAATCAGTCAAACATTCAACAAGTATTTTCACATTTTCCGCAATTTTTCTGAGCTTGCCATCTTGAGTGGCTCCGTCATCGTCTTCATCCGATGTATCACTATCACTTCCGCTATCACTATCGTCTGTGCCATGCCCTGGCCGTAACAACAACCATTTAGTCTTGTCACAAAGCTGGGTGTTTTCGATGCATAGTTGTTCACAGACTGAGTTTTCTATGCCTGGTAGTGCATATTGTTTGAGTGCTATCTCGACATCAGCACATACTTGATTTGGATTTGTCTTTGGTGGTAATTACCATTGGTCAAGACCTTGCACAATGGATGCATGATAGATAACGTCATATGTTGGAGGTCTTTCGACTTCTCTAAAATGGCATCCAACTGCCCTTCGACAACTCTGTGGCCATTCATCCACAGTTTCAATGTGACCTGACTTCGGCGGAGAGAGCTTTTATCTCGCTTCGTCGCAGTGACACTGTCCAAGTTTGCAACAAGCCTAGTAAGAGATTGCAGGCAAGCTTGTGAGAATTCAACGACCAGCCCATCATTGCGATCTGAAGCCTCGATGGATGTGCTTTCCTGCCAACGTGTAATGATGCTCTTATTATCAAACTTTTGCACCGGCACTGATGACTCTTTATCAAGGGCTCTTTCGGGCTCGGACATCATGCCAGATTCGCATGTGTGAGTACTGATGAAACTAGGGGTTGGATGTTGCGAAATTCCTGATAGGCGCTGAGGAACTGGATCAGTTTGAATCCTGAACCTGTTGATTTCTCCACTTGCTAATGGTCGTTTGGTGGCTTTGGTGGAAGGACTCTGAGGGACCGACGAAGGTTCCCCGGCTGCACCGAGATCTGGGTGGTAAGATATGTTTTGTTTGTTGTCCGCTGATCTTTTAGGATGTGGCTGGGGATTTTCGCTTGCATTGCTGCTGGGACGATGCAATAATGCCCCTATATCATGCACAAAAAGTGGATATAGCTGATCTGTAATCTTTTCCTGGTTTGCCAATTCGAGCGCACGTTCGTATGGGATCCAGGTACCTTTTAGGACCATGGGGGCAGCCTCGATGACAAGTCGGGTTTTTTCTTTCTTCAAAAGATTATCTCTACGGCCTCGCGTCATACCGGCTACGTTCAATAGCTTTGTGCCATTGATCATATGATTATCTTCTCGACGAGCTACACACACACCTTTTGCCTCAACAAGGAAAATGAACGCATTCTCGTCATGCCAAATCATTGATCTCAAAAGTGGCTCCATACCATCTGGAGCTATCTGGCCAGCATCTTGTGGGCTAGACGGAGGCCGTGGTAGGTGAGACGTAGGTAGTGGGATTGCTGAGAATTGGGAATGCGAAGGTGCCAATCTCTTTGCATCCATCAACATGTTTGAACGGGCTGTATGTGGAATTCTGCTCGAACGAGTCCGGCGGAAAGTATGGCCTTGATCTTCATCTTCATCTGTCGGATGTGGAGCTGGTGACATTGTGAGATACAATGCGACGTTTGTGCGAGTTCGAAGGAACGAGCCCTTAGAAACGAGCAATAGAGATGTTTGTTTCTTATCGAGTATGAAGATGTCTGTTAAAAAGTGATGCGGGAGTGTAGATATGGTATTGTTGAACTTATGGGGTGCTCTCATCAGGCAAAAGCAATGTGTGTTGTGGCTGGGTGATACGGGGTTGCATGCTCAGCCTTGGTGGGGTAAGCAGTGCATCAGGCTGAGGCTGAGTAAATTCCCATTTCGCAGTTCTATAACTGACGGCTGAATCTCCAGTCGTGACGGTCCTTGCTCAACATAACATCATGTCTGGGCTGGAGGCCGCTGGCTTAGTGTTCGGCGTGTTACCAATCTTCATCGAGACCATCAAAGCATACTCAAAGGTTTCAGACGGTTTACATACGTTCCGCAATTATTCGAAGGAGGTGAAATCAATTTCAAGGCAATTTGGGGTTCAGCATTGTATCTTTCTGAATCATTGTAGGCTTCTTCTACGACTTGTAGAGGATGAAAACGATGTGGAAGTGATGTTGGAGGACAGTACGGACAGACGGTGGACAAGCAAAGAACTCAATGACAAGTTGACCGAAGTTCTTAAGGACAGCTTTGATCTTTGTCGTAATGTTATTGAGGAAACCAGGGGCACTATCGAGGGAGTTGAAACGCTATTGAGCGAATTCGATGTGCTAAAGACGAAGAAACAAGCGGTAAGTTATTGGCCCAGAATGAATTTGTCCCTGTTCTTCAATTAATTTGATTCTAGGATGAGAGCATCGGCTCTGCCATCAGAAGACTCAAGAAGATTATCAAGATCACTTTCAATAAGTCGAAATACCTGAGTCATTTGACCAACTTGCGAAACCAAAACGACGACCTTAGCGTTCTTCGTGCTCAGATCACTGCGTTCCAAACGCAGAGTGCAACTAGCACCATGGCCAGACACAAAAGGCTACCAGATGGTTTTGAGGCCATTCGAATCGCGTCTCTAAAGCTCCACGAAGCTCTCTGCGGTGCGTGGTGTTGTGATGACGCAGCGCATCGAGGACATTATGCCAAGCTGTGCCTCAACGCTGAGGTTCAAACGGAAGTGTGTCTTGATCTCGCTATCTCCTGTGACAAGAGCTCGACCGAGATGCAAGCAATGTAAGTATTAGCGGTAATGATACTGTGCATGGGCTTTTTCGTTGACTTTTCGTAGTCCAAAACAAGAACCACCAATCTGGCTTTATGTTCAATCCAAGAGCATGGCCAAGTCACAACATGTCCCAACTACATCAACCATTATGGAAGGATTTAAAACCTCACTTCCGACCAGTCCCACAGCTTCTTCGTCGCCCAGTCTCAAGAAGAAAGCGTCTTGTGATCTCGCAACACCTTCCCTCGGCCGCAAGAAAAAGAAAAGGGTACATTTCAGTGGCCCGTCCGCGAGTGGCAATCCAATGCAAGCAAGCGGGCCAGCTAAAACACAATTATTGCACAATGATATCAATCTCTGTCAAACCAAGAACATGTGTCATTACTTACAACGCAATTATCAAGCATCCAGTTCGTCGCTTGTTCGGAGGTGCTTGGGGTATCTTGAAACACCTTGCCATATGTACAAGCACGAATTCTACTTACATGATAGTACAAGGATGGCAGGAATTCGGCCAAATCTCTCCAACTCCACAACTGTATACTCGATTTCCGACGCCATGCGACAGGAGCCCGAGGACGTTTTACAGCCCGAGGATCAATTGAATTTGGCCTACAAAACGGCCCAAGCAATCCTCCAGTTTAACGACACACCATGGATGGCTGAGCGTTGGCGACTGAGCAACATGAGCTACTTTGGCAACCAACACGATCTTGATGAAGCTGCGCTAAACACTCTCCATCTCAGTTCGCAGATTGCATCGCCCAACCAATCAGATGCTGTTCAGACAGCCATGGACGATATACAGAGCGCGGAGAATGTAGTGAGTGACGAGATCAAATATGGCATCAATAACGTCACTCTCTTCTTCCTCGGTGTTGCCTTGCTCGAAATCGCTCATTGGAAGCCTCTCGAAAGCACAATGAATACCAAAGACCAGAGCAATCCCGTATATGCAGCACGACGGCTTGCTCATGGCCGGTCTCCACTCGGACCTGAGTATCAGAAGATCGCGCAAAAGTGTCTGCAGTGCAATTTCGGATTTGGCACAAAGCTCAGCAGCAAGAGCCTACAGACTGCAGTTTACAACGATGTCATATGCGAACTCGAGGACATGATCGAAAGGCTGAAAATTTGATATGCTTAAGCTAGCTTACTCGAATTCCGCACCATTTGCACGGCGCAACTTGCCATTTTGGTGGCTCCAGGCCCATTCTTCTCCCGCACGTTTGAAGTCATTACATTTCTCATCTACCTTGAGTTCGGCCAGAACGCCTTCCTTCACTAGTTCTGCAACTCTCTTCGGAAGCTGGAATTGTGTCCCATAGCCAGATTGGTTGAACCACGGCGCCGTTGGCCCTCCAATAACCACCAAGGACTTCTTGACCTCATACACGTGGTAATTCGCTGGAACTCGCTTGCCATTAACAATGGTGGAGTTCAGATTGGTGGGTGGAAGAGCGCGTTGGCTATAAGGACTGCCAGCAGGCGCGACAAATGTTCCTCCCTCACTTCCAAAACGATCGACTCGTACTCCAGGCTCCAGGGTCATGCGGCCCCTAATTGGCTGGTTTGAAGTGTCGTTCGCGAAACCATCCGCGTACGGGTATCTGAATTTTCCTGGTGCATTGCCTGGCGCGTCGTTGGTCCAGGAGGCGAGGAATTGGCGAGGACATAGGCCGCCGAATCGTCTATATGGTGATGTGCCGTCCAAGATGGAAGTTAACGGCATACAAGATGGTAGGACAATGGGACCAAGGCGAGGGTCGCCGCAGACAGCAGAAGTATCATTTTGATCGATGGAACCTGCGCAGAAGTGCGTTTTGCAGCGTTGGGTGTTCTGAAGATCAATCTTCAGAGTATTAATTTCTGTTACTGATGGAGGCATTGTATTAGACTTACATCGAATTGATAGTTTTCTGGTATGACGGCGCCTGGTTTCACGAACTCATAATCTTCCACTGGTGTATCCCGTTGATTGATGGCGCTGGTATCTACTGGAACAGCGCAGACATATCCGATAGCAAGGAATACAGCAGCGAAAGTGCGGCCAGCCATGTTGACTCAAGGAGGAGGTTGCTTTTTGAAAGTACGGCCACATGTTGGGTATTTATTCGCTGTGACCGGAGATCGTTACCCCTTGCAACATACAGAAAATGATGCATCGACCCATACTCTTGGGACAGCGACAGTTGTGACATTTCATGCAGGATGTCTGCTAGCTAGATCACGTAAAAATTTAACTCTCTTCAGATGTCACGTGCCAAGTTGTGCGTTGTGCGCTCCCTTTTCAGAAAGCCAAGATATTGCTCTCCTGAGAGGATAGCTGCCCGCCAATCAATGGTTTATTGTGGCACAACACATGTTGATGTACCATTTCGGTTTCGTACAACCCACTTCGTTGTAAGAGTACTATAAAATTCTGAATTCCGATGGACGGGGGAACACAGACAGTAGTTTACCCGGTGATTGACTCGACCTCTGTGGTAGTAGCGATTGCTTCATCAGACTGCAGTGTCTCGTCTGTGTACGCAATTGGTTCTGTTTGCTTGACTCTAGCATTCCTGACAGCTTTCTTGGGTTGCCTCTCTGCGCCAATGGGGAATCTCTTTTTGCAGCCACAAAGATTACAAGTGATAATTAAAATGTCTGCCTTTGGCTTCTTACCACCATTGCTGGTGTTTTCGACAATCTGTGTAGCTGTACGCCCTGGTACCAGAACTGCATTACAGCTCTTACACAGCGAGCGCTTAAGATTGACAGAAAGTCGGAGCTGTGCTTTGCGAGAGACTTGCTGCAAATCTGAAGCAAGTTGAAGAGCAAGAATGGGGTGATTGTCGGCCGGATTCTTGTCATCCTTGCGTCGATTATTTGTCGATGTATCATCAGAATCGATTGGAGTTGTTTGTGTATGTTGGAGGGTCAGATATGTAGCAGCTTGGTAAAGAAAGGTGGTCCTGGCATGGAGGTGTTTGCTTGGAATTCCTTTTGACTTTGGCGGTTTGACTTTACTCATTTTGTCCGGACAAACTTTGAAGAGCAAATTGAGATTGGAGTATAAATCACAAGTCAGGAAGACACTGTGACAGCAGGCAAATCTCCAGGGGCACAGTCTAGGTATGTTGTCAACCTGACCGCTATGTTCGCAGCAGAAATGTAGTGAATGTTTCAGCCCGCTCAGATATTGCGGGTGAGGTTGCACAGGAAACTCGCCAAGCTGCCTGCAGCCTAGCGCGAACTAGCACAGGTGGTCCAAGCTTTTCATCTCTATGACCGCGTCCTCACCTCCACCTCTACTCTTTCCTCACTGCAGTAGTGGCGTCGACAACGTGTCGCGCACATCTCGCAATTGAAAGAACTGCGCTAATCTCTCTTCTCTTCAGAACCTCTCATTCTCTATTCCACGACGTGTCTCTCGCGAGCGCGCCTTAGGTATCCTCTCTCCTCCACCCGCTCAATAGCGACCCCACTTGCGCGAACCCGATTTCACCCTCTACGTTCGCCATGTCTCACGAAGAGGACCTTATCGATTACTCCGACGAGGAGATTCAGCCTACGGAGGCGCCTGCCAACGGCAATGCGGCTGCGGCAAAGGGCGGTCTCGCTGCGCCTGATACCTCAGGTGAAAAGAAAGGAAGTTACGTGGGCATCCACTCGACCGGTTTCCGTGACTTTCTGCTGAAAGACGAACTCGTTCGAGCCATTACCGATTGTGGCTTCGAGCATCCTTCCGAGGGTCAGTCTAATTCTTCCCCTCAGCCTTGTCCTCGTTAAAGCGTCTGTCCATCTGCGCGGCCCGCGGTATCTGTTTTGCGGCTATGCGCATCTTCATGCGATAGCAGTGGCGAGGGATCCAGTCTCCTTCCGCTACGCGCAATCCTCGAACCAACATGCTGTATCTGATCGCGGTCGCACTGGGGTCCTGGTCCCGTTTGACGAAACGCATATCTGGCTTTTGAAGATTACACATTAGTGGTTTTGGATGACTGGTCCCTGCGAGCATGCGCCTCATTGCACTTAAAGAGGCGGAAGCTTTTCAGCCTACTCAAGACATGATACCCTGGGATGCCTTTTTGAAGGATTTCGACTTCGATTTCGCGAGATGGACGGACGCTTCGCGTTTGCGTTTTTTTCGAACTTATTAAAGATTTTTCTAACTTTGTCGTGCGTTACAGTCCAGCAAGTTACCATTCCTCAGGCGATTCTAGGTAACGATGTCCTTTGCCAGGCCAAGTCCGGTCTCGGAAAGACCGCTGTCTTCGTTCTTGCCACCCTGCAACAGATGGACGAGAAGCCAGAGCCAGGCGTCGCGACTATCTTGGTAATGTGCCACACCCGTGAGCTGGCCTACCAGATCAGAAATGAATATAACCGTTTCGCCAAGTTCTTGCCCGATGTCAAGGTCGGAGTCTTCTACGGAGGAACACCCGTTCAGAAGGATATTGAGCTTCTTGCCAACAAGGACACCCACCCTCACATTATTGTCGGAACTCCTGGTCGCATCAATGCGCTCGTCCGTGACAGGCATTTGCGACTCGCCAACCTGAAGCACTTTGTCCTTGATGAGTGTGACAAGATGCTAGATCAGCCCGGTACGTTTATATATAAATTATTCCAATTCTGGAAGCGAGATCTAATTGTGACAGACATGCGAAACGACGTGCAGGCAATCTTCCGCGCCACGCCAGCCCACAAGCAGGTTATGATGTTTTCAGCCACCTTGTCCAAGGAGATTCGAGGCGTTTGCAAAAAGTTCATGCAGAACCCGCTTGAGATCTACGTGGATGACGAGAAGAAGCTAACGCTTCACGGTCTGCAGCAGTTCTATGTCAAGCTTGATGAGCGCGAGAAGAACCGCAAGCTCAACGATCTCCTTGACAGCCTCGAGTTCAACCAAGTCATCATCTTCGTGCGCTCGACACTCCGATGCACCGAGCTCGACAAGCTGCTCCGCGAGTGCAATTTCCCTAGCACTGCGGTCCACTCTGGTATTGGCCAGGATGAGCGGTACGTTTACAGCGCATTGGAAATATTTATAACATTAACTAATGCATTTGCAGTATCAAGCGTTACAAGGAGTTCAAGGAGTTCCAGACCCGTATCTGTGTGTCGACTGACATCTTCGGCCGTGGTATCGATGTTGAGCGCATCAACGTTGCCATCAACTACGACATGCCGGACAAGGCTGACGCCTACCTTCATCGTGTCGGTCGTGCCGGTCGTTTCGGAACCAAGGGTCTCAGCATCTCGTTCGTCAGCAGCCAAGACGATGAGGCAGTTCTCAAGTCGATTGAGGAGCGCTTCTCCGCTCAGATTCCCGAGTTCCCTGAGGACGGCATCAACTCGTCAACCTACATGGATAACTAGGCGCCATCACGTGAGGTGGGATTTTGCAAAAAATCTCACGAGTGGGTGGTTCTAACGACCGACGACGAAATGTTGCTTTGCCATGGACGATTGGTTGAAAGGGGGGGAGTCTACTTTTCAGTGGAAGCAAACGCTTTGCCAATTGAAAAAAAGTTCAAAGCAACGGCGCAGGTGGTTGGGTTTTCACGAATTGTACTTTAGCCTGGGAATAGCCTGCCGGGCGGAAAATGAACTACTAAATTGACTCTGGATCAATGAGTTTGTTTATGAGTGTCTTGACTTGACGTGACTTGGCTTGACGTGACTTGACTTGGCTTGTGATTTTGCTGTGAATATGTATTAACGCGTTTTCCTGTCTCCAGTCATTCAAGTATTAATACCTGCTTGACTAGGACATCATTTGAATTACCAGTCTAGATATCAACACACTACCATCACCCTTCCCCAAAAAGTCAAAACCGCGCTTATTTTGTCTGACATGTTACACAACCCGCCCCCTTCCCCTTCCCCTTCACCACTCGAACTCGCCTCCTATCCTATTCTCCTTCCGCCTCCGCCCCTTCGCTAAACCATCATCGGTCTGTCAGTTTGAACTCTAATCCAATCGCTTTCCTTCCCTCATGAGATCTGTCTCCTCGGAGGGGGATTTCATCACCGTTACATAGGATAGGATAGGACAAAATAAGACAGGAGAGGACAGGAGAAGATAAAATAAGACAAGATAATCATCGTAACTCGGCATCATCCCAGCGACATCTCACCCTCCCAGCATTATCCGCGGACATGCTCTAACGCGAACGATTGGCCCTATCGAGAAAACACCTCCCTACCCAGCCGGCGCGAAGATGCTAATATCAAGGAAGAGTATAGCAGATGAGATGAGAATAGAAGTGCGATTTACCCGGTCCGGTGAGCGCTCAAGCTCGGTGGCTACATAGTATGTATGTATGTATGTGTGTATGTGTGTATGTAAGACGAAGCAAGACTAAACACGGCGCCTCCAACGAACATGTGAAACAAAACATGCCAACAACGACAAACATGCTTCAGCCCTGTCGTAAAGCGCGTACTCCCGTGCGCTGAAAAGGAGATGGGGACATGGTGTATTTGGCAAGATGAATCGGCGCGAGGGCCGAAGCGTCTTAGGTTAGGGGAGGGGGGATGATGAGAAAACACGTGTGTGGACGTGCCGATCGGGGGGTGAGGTGGGACGACGTAATTGCAAGAGATGAGACGACGAAAGGCCGATACGATGATGTGAGTGTGTGCACTGTTGTTGTTATGTGTGTGGATCGACGGCGGCAAGACCGGTAGGTAGGGAGTCAGTTGCCGGGCCGCGATAGCGCCACATGTCAGGAACCAGGAGAGGGTGGGGCGAGCGCTGGCCAGGAAGCACGAGGTGGGTAGGCTTGAAAGAGGGTTAGTGGGAGTGCGTCGGTTGCGATGGGGGTTTGGGGTTGGGGCTGGGGGCGGGATGGTTTGGGTGGCGATGCGATGAGGTTGTTGTGGTTTGTCTCTCTGTGCGTTGTTTATGTGTGTGAGAGGCAAGTTCTAGGGGGAAGGATTCGCTGAGAGATGACAAGATGAGATAGGAAAGATGTACGATGGAGCTATTTTGGTCCAGCGGGTCATCAGAGCGTTGACCCTCGCTTCCCGAGTCGGTACGAATGCCGGGTCGTATGGGACGAGGTTCATGGAGATCATCATGGTGGACACGGAAAGATCGCAATTCTAGTCACCTTTCCCATGATGCATGTTGTCGACTCCTGGCCTTCTAGGCTGGCTTTAACGGTTAGTTGGTATACGTCCACTCCGAGGAGCTGGGTTGAAACATGTCATAGAGTGTCAACCCTGTGCATATGAGATCTGACATTGAAGTCTTCTTTTGCTGGTCGATCTATGAGACGCTTCAGGGGCTACGGCGCTTGGGTGAGGGGCTGAGAAGACTCCTTCATACGTTGTAACGCTTGCTCAAATTGCGAAGAGAGACGCTGCTATGCAACTGCGCATAGCCATGTGTTCGGCTCATACAAGACTCATCTTGAGGTTCTTGATGCGTTGCACGTTGTCCTGTGGTGCCAGGATGATTGCAGTTCGTTCTGCTGAAAGAGTTTCAGTTCACTCGGAGGTTCGGCGCAGCATTAACATGCGGGGCATAATCTCCTAAGCCAAGGCGTGCATTGCAGAAGTGCAGAAAGCGAGAATGATACAGAGCGTCGTGCAACAGAAGAAGTGGAGGAGGGCATGAGGGGCGAGCCGAGACGAGGGGCGCGATGAGGAAGGGGCGAACGGGGCATTATCAAGATCTCGATGGAGGTGGGTCAAGCAACGACCTAGCGACGACGGCGTCGACATAGTCAAGTGAGTGGCTTGGTTACCTTAAGAAGGCGTGCTCGCACAAGGCAAGCATTTGAAACACAATTGTGCATGGCAGCACTCGATAACGAGAATTCGCAGGTTGAGTACAACAGTTGGGGGGTGGCATGTCACAGCTTGGCATGATTGCCCGGTTGAGAAGGATGCGCTGCTCACTGCATAGGAGGAAAATCAGATCATCGCCAGCTAGCGAATTGGCAGAGGCAGTCGAGTGACTTGCTGGTGGCAACGATATCAGGAGCAATAGTGACCCTGAGAATCGATATGTCTGTCAACCTAAAACCTGCGGTAGTGCTGGGCGGTTGGGAGCTGTTGTGCAAGTAGATGAAGCCGATAGAGGGGAACAACGCCGTCGACCCGCTTGGAATATTGTCAGCGGGATGGGGATCGAGGCGTGGGAGCAGTGGTTGAACTGGATTTGCAGAAATGGCGCCGGTGTGGAGCGGCCGTTAATTTTTTTCGCATCGAACGTGCAAACTCAATTCCCCCTAAGGCATTAGGAAGCAGGCGCTACGAGACTGGACGAGTATTGAAAGCGAATGCGGCCAGGCGAAGGGTGGAAAGCTACTATGGAGCATCGCGGAAGCCGGTGGCCTCGCAAGTTGCAAGCCAAACAGGCGACCAGGGGCACGAAATTAATAAGGCGTTATGCCGGCGGTGCAGCGAGGTTGGAAGCCAGGATTTGATCAGGCTGCCGTTGGGAACGCGACCAAGGCCATGGAGTGACAGCGGTTGCACGGATGGCGTTGAACAGCGACGGCTGTCTTGGCCGTGGCTACGCGAACGTCTACGTCAGACGCGTGGGTCTGCGGTGGCTGAGTGCTCATTGGTTGCTGGCCGTGCTGGCAGTGCTGTTGGGGTTGTGGTGAAGGAATCATTGCAGTTATTGAATAAGGTGATGGTACCCAGAGCAGAGGTCGACGGATGCATGTGCGGTACAAGCCGCGAGAGAAAAGCGCGTGGGCGTGCAGCAGGCAATTTTCGTGATAGGCGACCAGCTCATCAGATCTTCCCAGCTCTCTGCTGCCAGTGGGCCGGCCAGCCAAAAACATGCGGATCTCCAACAAGGGCCCGGTGCCGCGCAATCAGGGAAGCAGGGAAGCAGGCCAGGCCAGGGCAGATGGCCTGTTCTGCTGCCAATTCATGGGCTTTTTTCCCAATCCAAGAGACATTGGCTGATGACTGCGCACTGGCTGCTAATTACAGATAGGACTGCCTGTCACGACTTGTCACGAACACAGTGTACGGTACCGCGTCGAGAGAGGACATGGATGGTGGTAGGTAGGTAGGTAGGTAGGTAGGTAGTCAGTCATAGTCGTAGGGAGTAATAGTCATGGCCGTGGTGATGATGGCAAGGCGGTGATGATGACGAGAATTGCTTCGCTGTCGCCGCCACAACGCTACACGCCCTCCCACCCGCCAGCCAGACACGAAAGCGCAAAAAAACAATGACGATGCAGAGCACGGCCCCTCCCCATAATAAAATCAGAATCACGGATGGGTTTGGGCGGCGTCGGTCAGCGATAAGTGCAGGGCCTCGCTCCCCAATGCATTCTAGTGGCACGCCCATGAGTTGAGGCGGGTTATCAAAGCCAGCAAGCTCTACCTATCCAGTCCAGTCCTGTGCTATCCTTACTATCCCTCTCCTCCGCCGCTTGCTCCGCCCTGCTCATCCCCACTAGTCTACTGTCACTATCCTCGATACCCGCCAAATACTAACCTCCCTTTCCCTTCTCTGTCAGCATCGCCGCATTTGCCCACCTCGCTCTGCAAGTTCTGCATCTGCATTCTCTCCTCCCCTCCCGGCCCCCTCGTGTCTCTCTCTCCACTTGTCCCCCTCGCTCGCCGCCAGCGTCCACTCACTATTCATACTCGACTGTCGTGGAACCTGCGCCCAAAAGTCGTGCGCTCCTTCCCACGCTTTCCCATTCGTCGTGCTTGCTTCCCGGCCTCCGCAATTGCGACCACCACCACCACTCATCGCCTGTGCTTCCTCCTCTGCCCACCACCGCCTCTCACTTTTTTTAAAAAACACACACTTCCTATGACGCCGGCCTGATCCAGCTCTTGTCGGCCTCTCCACGCTCGTTCTGTCAGACCCCCGAATTATAATCGCTAATCCTCGACTGTCGCCACTCCGACTCTGGGCAGTCGCGTTCGCTCGTTTGTAGCGCGGCACCAATCGCCAACCTTTTGGCTTCGTCACCTTCTGCCGTCTCCTCAACACTCTCCGCCAACACTTCACAAGACCCTCCGCCATGGCGCCCGCCGTCCCCAGGTTACGCATTTTGTCAGGTGCGTCGCATTCCGCGCAGTCCCGCTGCGAGGACACATCCGCCTCCACTCTTGCTTATGTCTGCCCTGCCTGCGGGTACTGTGCGGCTTAGCATTGGCTTGGGTTGGGTCTGACCCGCTGTCGAGACTGCTCCCTTCCTTTTCAGTTATGAACTTGTGCTGATAACCCTTTATAGTGGGCGGAAACGCCGTTTCAGCGTTCTTGTCATGGCGGCTACAGGCGACCAACGCCTGCGATGTCACCCTCGTGTGGAAGTCAGGATATGAGAGTGTGGCTCAATATGGCATCTCGTTCAAGTAAGCAGTCCAGCGTCATCTGCTCTGTGGCATGGCTAACAGGCAGTAGATCTTCACGATATGGCAATGAGCGATTCAAGCCCTATGCAGGTAAGCTTCACACTCATTTTCTCGATTCTGGCAGATGCTAACACTACCCTCTAGTCGTCAGAACCCCAGAAGACGCCGCACATTCGTCAAAGCAGCCCTTTGATTACGTCCTCCTCTGCGTAAAGGCACTCCCCGACGTATACGACATCGCCAACATCATCGAGTCGGTCGTCTCCCCACAGCACACCTGCATTCTCATGAACACAACACACAGTCTCGGTGTTGAATCATACCTCGAGCAGCGTTTCCCAACCAATGTAGTTTTGTCCTTGGTATCTGGCGCTGAAATTTCCCAACTAGGAGCCAGCGAGTTTGAGCACAAGGGCGCTGCGGACATCTGGGTAGGTCCTGCCAACAAAAACGCCGCTATTCCTGCGCAAATCCAGTCAGATATGGCCGAGGCTCTTGCAATGACATTAAGCTCTGGCGATGTTGAATGCAAGGTTTCGCCCAATATCCGCCAGCAACAGTACGAGCGTATGATTGGGTAAGTGATCAGCTCATTCTTGCGGTTTTTTTTCTTGACTAACGCTTTCGCAGTCCTATCGCTTTCCATCCAGCCAGTGTCATTTTTGAGACACCCAATCATGCCGAACTCATTGAAAAAGTCGGTGTTCGTGCGCTCATAACCGGCGTGCTGGATGAACTATTAGCTCTCGCCAAAGCACAAGAGTGCACACTACCCGCGGACTTCCGGGAAACAACGCTACAGAGTATGCTACAGCCGCAAGAAACTAACAGCACAATGTGGCTAGACTTTGAAGCAAGACGTCCAATGGAAATCGAAACCTATCTCGGTTCTCCTCTGAAGCTTGCAAAAGAGTCCAACGTTGCGGTGCCACGCATCGAAAGCTTATACGCCATCCTTCACCACCTCAACATTGCGAACCGCAATCGGCCAGCTGTCCCCGCTGCGGCCCCACCCACCAATGGCACACAGCAGGGCCCACCACCTCCTAGGCTCTCGTCGGCTCAATTGCCGCGAGGTCCCCCAGGACCCATGATGAATGGTAATGGCCCGATGATGAAGGGCGGTCCTCGCCCTGGAAGCCGCGCTCCTTCCATCAATGGCGCTCCACCACCCATGCGACGTGGCCCTCCTCCAGGTCCAAATGGTTATCCTCCTCGAATGAACGGTGCCCCCAACGGTCAGCGACGACCTTCACTGGAGGATGCCAATCTCGAGGAGTTCTCTCACCTGATGCTCTACGATGATATGGTGGATGATGGCGCTCAGAATGGTGCTTATCCAAACGTCGGAAATCCGAACAATATGTCGATTCGAGAGCGGGAACTAATGCTGAGGCAGAGAGAACTTCAGCTTAGAGAGCAGGAGCTCGGCATGCGTCGTGGTCCACCAGGCCCAGGCCAAGGTCGGGGTAGACCACCACCACCTCCCTCTATGGGCGGATACGACGATGACGATGATGAGGACGACTACTTTGATCCTATGGGCGGTCGCGGTCCTGCGATGATTGACCCTGACAATTTTGACATGATGAGTGTCACCTCTCGTCGCAATCGCAAAGCCCCGAGTGCAAGCCAAATACGCAAGAACCCAGAAGCAGGCTTTGGCCCAGGAGGACCTAATGGAAGGTCAAGGAATCCATTTGGACGTCCTGGTATGAACAAGAACCGAGGCAGTGCAAGGATGATGGATAACCTACCCGGCTTGAACAACGGCTTGCATGAGTCAATCATGAACAACCCACTCATGGGCTATTCATCCAACCGCTATGGAGACGTAGACCGGGGAACTATGGGTGCACAGTCAAGGTCCAATTCACTAACAGCAGCTCGTCTAGATGAAATGGGTGGAAGCTATGGCCCTTATCCTAGCAACAGCCGTCGAGCAAGCCAGTCACCTGGTAACCCTCTCAGCCCTGGCCCACGACCAGGAGGCCGACCTTCGCCTCCCAATGGCTATGCTCCCAATGGCATGCCACCCAGTGGTCGCCCTTCGCCGCCCGGCATGAGGCAACCAGTTCCTAGGCATCCTCCTGGAATGGGAAATGCAGTGGCGCCGCAACAAGTTGAACAACATGCCGGGGTGAGCAATCTTTACCCACCCAAGTCTCGTCCCCAAGTTCGTAGTCTGACAGGCTCCGCTAGTGGTAGCTCATCTACTCCCCTAGACTCGGAAAACTCTGCGCATAGTAGCCAGAGTTCCCTAGGACCTCGCCCCCCGCTCGGCGTGCGGTAAAGGAGAGATTTATCAACATTTGGGGCTATTGAATTGGAACCATGTTGAGAGGCTGTATGGACAGCGTTTTCGAATCAAGGAGGCATACTAGGATTGCTTGACAGAAGCACTATTTATCGGTTCCCTCCCACGGTCCGTTTTCCTTGCAAGGCTGCCTGAAGTGCAGTTGTTGCTCACTCATCCTTTTCTTCTCAAAGCGCATACGCATCTTTCATCCTCCGTCGACCGCCGAAACATTGGATCGAAGAGGCTTTACGAATGGCCAAGGGCTGAAATTCTTGCTGCTCATGGTGGATACTTAATGACGAATATTAGAACTTTGGACGAGGGAGGGCATTTTCGCGTATACAGACCTACCTTGACTCGAGGTTGATACTTCAGGTTTCCTTTGTCTTAATCGTACATATTGTAAAACTTGCGACTTCTCTTTCTTTTTTCTATCTGCGCACTGGCACCCGTTAATCACGGTTCTTTGCATGGGATGCGCAGTGGGGTATGGGTCATGGTCACTTTTAGGAGTTTTTTTGTTCTTCGATACAAGCACACGTTTTTCTCTTTGGCTGTTCTTTGGCATGCAACGATGGCCAGAGAGAGATCTGCTTTTATTTGGTGCTGTATCTGCTGACAGACTGTACACTATTTTGAACCGATTGCGTGACACACGAGTGTCTTTGAAAAACAGCGAGATGCAGAAGATTTTGTGCGAACTACGTACGAAGTAACAACGATGCGTACATGGGTGAGAAATAAAAAGCAAAGATGATTGTTTGTCTGTCCCAAAGCAGCACATGTGCGAGTTTGTGATGAAGGTGACTTGTGCTTACGTTAGCACTTTACATTGATCGAGCACGAACCAGAGAATATTATCAACGGCCAGGTAATTAGCAAATGACTATCATCATTTGAATTGTGTTTACAGAAAATGTCAGCAGACTATGCATGTGTTGCATAATGCAAATCGAGCGTGTTCGCAGTGGCAGATGCAGGCTGTGATTGGCGTGGTGAGAGCCAATGTCACTGGGCCGAATCTGGGGAAGGCTCACAGTTCAGCCGCCGACGTAATGCGGCCTTGTTGGACGGGTTCTAGCTTTGACAGGCGATTCACGATGCGACCGGGCCCATTGCCTAAGTCTGAGACGCCGCAGAGCTAGGCGGTGCGGCCGAGTCGCCTCAAAAAGCAGAACCGCCGCTCCAATTGCGCAGCTGCTGTGCCCTCGTCCCGCCCTCAACGAGTTGGGCATGCAGCTGTGTTCCTGTGGATGCTGGTTATTCGCGCCCAGCCCAGCAGCCCAGCGTGAGCTTACCCCCCTTCCGTCATTAGATCGTACCACACAAAGGCGGGGCAGGCCATGGTTGTAAGTGCATCGAGTGCAGGGAGCCATAGGGATGTCGGCCCAGCTCAAGCCACCACCACACCCAACAAGAAGAGCCCCTCCTCCAGCACGAGACCAGTTCAGCGTGACTCTACTTCTTCTCATTCTTCGTCTTCTTCTTCTTCTTCTTCTTCTTCTTCTTCTTCTTCTTCTTCTTCCTCTTCTACCTCTGCTCTCGCGACTCCCGCCGTCACTGTCGTGGTCGTTCTTCTGCTAGCGCTCTGCCTCCAATTCTTCGCGCCCCGCTTACCTCCCACCATCCGCGAAGTCTTCATCAAGACCCACCAGCACTGGCGCGTCTCCCCACCAGGTCTGACCCTCCGAAATCCTCTCGTCTTCCAGCAGCCTGAAATCTGCCCCAAACCCCAGCAGCACGTCGAGTTCCAAGGCACCTTCAACACCAGACCCAAGCGCAGCATGGCTCTCGCAGACAAAGCCCAGAGCGTGGCCGCCGAGTTCGATTTTGGCAAGGATGACATCAACAAGGCTGTCCAGGAGTTCATACGGGAGATGGGTATGTGTACTGGGAAATTGACTGGGTGACAGCCACGCTGATGCCATGCAGATGAGGGTCTTGTGAAAGACGGTACCGAACTGAGCCAGATCCCAACCTACGTCACAGCAGTCCCCAATGGCACAGAAAAGGTGCGACAATAGCTGAAATCTTATGGCACGGGCATGACTGACTGATCTAGGGTCTATACATGGCTGTCGACCTTGGTGGCACCAACTTTCGCGTCTGTTCCATACAATTGCACGGCAATACCACCTTCTCCCTCACACAGAGCAAAGTCGCTATACCACACGAGCTTATGGTCGCAAAGACGTCATCGGAGCTCTTCTCTTTCCTCGCCAAACAGATCGAACTGTTCCTCAAGGCACATCATGAGGAGCATTATGCTGGCACACTGAAGCGCCGTGAGACAGGAGAAGGTGGTTTCACAGAAGAAGAGATCTTCAATCTAGGCTTCACATTCTCCTTTCCCGTACGACAGATTGGCATCAACAAGGGTATGTTGATGCGCTGGACAAAGGGCTTCGACATTGAGGATGCTGTTGGCAAGGATGTGTGCGCGCTGCTACAGACTGAGATTGACAAGCTGCATCTCCCCGTCAAGGTGGCTGCTTTGGTGAATGATACTGTAGGAACTCTCATGGCCCGCTCATATACCTCTCCTGGCAAGACTGGAACTCTGCTCGGTGCAATCTTCGGAACTGGCACCAACGGTGCATATGTTGAGAAGTTGAACAAGGTTACAAAGCTCACCAAGGCTACGGACGCTGGCGAATATGACCAATCTACTGGCGAAATGGTCGTCAACACAGAATGGGGTTCTTTTGACAACTCTCTCCGCACCCTGCCCAATACACCATACGATGCCGAGCTCGACAAGAACTCAGTCAATCCGGGCATTCAAATGTTCGAGAAGCGCGTGTCTGGCATGTTCTTAGGTGAACTCCTCCGACTGGCGCTGGTCCGGCTCATCAAAGACCCAGCAGTACCACTCTTCAAAGACGACAATTCATCCTCCAACGACGTTCACAGCACTACCCAGATCCACGACAACAGCCCCATCTGGAAGCAATGGGGCCTCGACACCAGCTTCCTCAGCGTCTGCGCAGGCGACACCAGCCCAGGCTACCGCATGGTCCGCCAAACCCTCGACAAAGAGTACGACGTCTCAGCCGTCAGCGCCGAAGACGCCGAAGCCGTCCGCGAAATCGCCCTCGCCATCGGCCGCCGCGCAGCCCGCCTCTCAGCCGTGGCCATAGGCGCCATCGTCATCAACACAGGCCGCCTCAACTCCTCCTCCACCAAAGGCACCGCCACAACAGAAGACAAATCAGGCATCAACCCTCCCCGCGGCGACGCCAACAACATCCCCGAAGAAGACGTCATCGACATCGGCGTCGATGGCTCCCTCGTCGAATTCTACCCCAACTTCGAAGACCACATCCGCCAGGCTCTCCGCGAGATCCCGCAAATCGGCGACTACGGCGAGAAGAGGATTCGCATTGGTATTGCGAAGGATGGTTCTGGTGTAGGCGCTGCGCTGATTGCGCTTGTTGCGGGTAAGGTTGCGGCGCCTGAGTCGTAGATGGTACTCAGTGTGTGAGCGTATCATACGATGTTTTTCTTTACTTCTCTTTCGTGCTTATTCTTGGTCAAGACGGGTGGGTGGGTGGAAATTCTCGGAAAGAATCATGAAGTGTTTGGGTTAGACAGATAGGCGGCACAAGACTTGGGTCAGAGCAAGACAAACCAGGGGTTGTAACGGACGATGTATGTCGACAGAGAGGACTGGGGAGTGAATCTATGCATCTAGACATGCTTGCATGTATGGTTCGTTGGATGGATAGATGAGTGCCAGGAAGGTAGGAAGGAAGAGAGAGAAGCATTCTCGAAACAAGATTCATGTTTATGATTATTTTATGAAATACATTACAATTTTTCTGAAAACTTTGGCCGTACTAGTCTGTGTGTGAGACAGAGAGTATAATATGATGTGATGTGATGTGAATGATTCAGTAACTGAATAAATAAAACTAACTTTCGATTGTATAAGGATGTGGTGACTACGAAGTATAGGGGAAGTTGGTAGATAGTATACGTAGAAGATAGTGGTTGTGGTATGCGAGCCATGTGTATGGTATGTTTTGGGATGCTCTTTGTATTTGTGATTGAAAGCGTGTTGATTGCATTGATGGAAGCTGGTATGTAAGGAAAGGCTGATAGCGTGTATGTAATTAAGCGCAATTATACTCGTGGTGCGTAATATAGCATGTACAAGTACAGTTATGACATACAACCCCCCCTACTCAACAGCCAGCAAGACCGATCAACCACACCCTCACTCACCCATCTAAGTCAAAGAGAAAACTATCAGACACAGAAAAAAAAAATTCTTATACACACGCATCACTCAATTAACTATGAGTGGAAGCCAAAGCAAAAAGAAGTGGTGTCGCCAAAAAAGGCAAAAAAAGAACAATCGCCCGATGTGGGACTCGAAGGTCGTTAGTCATATGTTCGAAACACCAGGTGCTTGTTGAGAAGGTCTTACCTCGAACCCACAGCCTTGAGATTAAAAGTCTCACGCGCTGACCAATCTGATTGCAGATGTTAGACAATGAACGGATTTCATTGACTGAGGTGGTAGAACTTACTGTGCCAACCGGGCTTGTTGATGACGTTGTTGGGGTTTAGATATATTATATAGATGGGTAAATGGAAGGCTTGAAAGGATTGCGGGCTGTGTGGTGGGATGGGAGGGGTAATTTTGTTAGGGCGAGGTTAGGTGGGGCAGAGTGCAGTCTTTGTTCGGGTTTTTTAAGGCGTAATTGTGTGTGGGGCGGGGGATTGGGGATTTTGCGGACGTGTGGCGTGGAGTGCGGATATCACGAAATCGGGATCATTTGCTCTATTGTTTGAATTTTAGAAGTATACTCGTTTACCTACTTTTCAGATACTCTGTTGGCAACTTTCGATTAAGCAAGTATAGTCATATGAATGCATCTATTCCATACTTTGTGAGGCGCTAGGATCGGACTAGTCTGATCTATACAGCCGATCTATATCGCTATGTCATCATTGATATTCGGTTCAGCCCACTACTCATGTCCAGCTTGTACACTTTGTATATGTACCTGAATATGGCTTGCCCGCTATCAAATCCCCCAAAATGCCACCCTGGTCTTTGATTTCGCCTGCCTCGCGGGGCATTGGCTTCGCACTTGCACGGCGTGTTTTACAAACAACCAATGCGCCTGTGGTAGCAACAGCGCGCAAAGATGTCGACAAGATGAGGGAACAACTACTAGATGGCATAGATGTAGATGAGAATAGATTGACTGTTCTTCAACTTGATGTTCTAGGTACACTCAAGTCTCCCAAGCAATACTAGCAATATCTAATCGTAAACAGATGAATCAACAATCACATCCACAGCAGAAACATGCAAGAAACAATTCGGCCCTCACCTCCACCTTGCACTCATCCTACCCGGAATCCTTTACCCAGAAAAATCCCCCTCGCAAATCAATGCCGACGACGCGCTCTTAACATTCCGCACAAACACCCTTGGTCCAATGCTCATGCTCAAACACTTTTCCCCTTTCTTGCCTCGAAAACACGCGTCTTTGAACACGAGCGCGCACGATATGCAAGGTCTTCCCGCCGTGGCCACCACGGCACTCATGTCCGCGCGCGTAGGCAGCATTGGCGATAACAGGCTAGGCGGCTGGTACAGTTATCGTGCATCCAAAGCAGGTGTCAACCAACTCGTCAAGACATTCGATAACCATCTGCGCACGGCATCCGGTGAGAATGCCATAGCGGTCGCATTGCATCCCGGCACTGTCAAGACGGATTTCAGCAAGGAGTTTTGGAGCAACGTCAAGAAGGACAAACTGTTTGAAAAGGAGTGGGTGGCAGAGCGGCTTTTGGATGTGATCGGGAAGTTGGGACTGGATGGGCGAGGCAAGTGCTGGGATTGGGATGGAAAGGAGGTTCCACCATGATTGCGCGTGGTGAAGCAAGGGGGGAATGACAACGCGGTAAGATTTGTTTATCGATGTGTTGTGTAGGGGCGTACAAACATCCCTTTCTGGGGGAATTATTTACAACGATATTGTCGTTTGTTATTCTTCGCTCGCTTTGCGTGGGGTACTTTCGTTTTTCTTCCTGCTTCTTACGCGCCGTCAACAGCATGCTCTTGTCCCGACGTCTTCCTTGTTCCCCGACGCCTGGATTTACTTCTTCCACGGGCGATTTCATGCATGCAGATTATTCGAGCGATATTTCTTCGGCTGTAAACGATTAGCAGTTATTGATCCATCGAAGTACCCGGCAATGCGATGACATGATTGTGCAAAACGGCTGTACCGACGATGCACGGCTGCAGCCAACCCAGCCGACCGAAGATGATATCGATGCGCAGCTGAACACAAACCTTTGGCACGAGTTTGATTTCGCGTGGGAAAGTGATGTGGATGAGTGTGATTCCGAAGAGGAAGAGTTGAGCGACGAGAATTCGACAGATGGTTCTCCTGAGACACCTCGCCTCAATGCTAGAGCCAACCAAAGACTGGCAGATCTTTTGAGATCAGATAGCTTCATGCTCCCCGATAGACGGGAATTTCGACACTCGAAGATTTACAGAGAACAGAGCATCGTGTCATACCTTGAATGGGTCGGAAGTGATCCTGTGGAAATTCATCCAACTCCTGTCGCGAATGAGAATCTCAAGTCACTCGTTGTCCGGCGTCTTGATAAATATGATGCTCTGTCTACTATCCAGTTCATTCGGGGAGTTGGAGAATTACTTGCTCAGCGATTGATGGCAGAAGAGAAAGAGTCTAGTGGTGACAAGAAGAAGAACGAAGGATCAGCCAGGTCAAAGAGTTCACGCAAGCCGAAGAAATCTGGCAGGAAGAAGATTACTATACGAATGTATCTTGGATATTGTCTGGATAAGTCACTATGGTATATGAGAGGGTGGAGGATTCGCAAACGTGAGGACGGTGTAAGAAGGGATTCGACAGTGCTGCAAAATGGCGGGAGACCGGCCTCGGTACGATCATTGAAATCTATATTGAAACAAGTCAGAAGGAAAAGCAGACAACAAGTGTGGGAATCTTCTGAGAAAGCAGAATCGACCTCAAGCGCTGAGGACCTTGAAGAAGTACATCCACCTCCCCACGAAGAAGACGATGCAATCTGTACGGAATCAGCTCAAGTGATTTGGGAGGATGACTCTCCATTTGATGCACCGGGCAGCTTTTATCATCATCCCGGCGCTGATCTTGGCGAGCGTGCCTCGACCTGGGGATACTTTGAGGAAGGCCTTGAAGCTACAACGCCTGAACCACTGTCTCGTCCCAACGGAGTGCTCTCCTTACCAGAGCTGCTTTCGCAAGCAATTCCACCCAATCCTCCTGATACTTCCCGCCTCCCCAAATTTCAACGCTCGCTTGACAATGTTGGGGAGGTAGAAGAAGAAGGTGAGGTATCGTTGCCGTTTTCGACACGAAACCTGACTGCACCACAAACATTGGCTAGTGTCCCAGAAGACTCTTTGCAGCCTAATGTTATAGAGGGGCAGCACAGAGAAGATTCTATACACGTTGAGCTTGTCCAAGAAGACAAGGACGGCGAAGAAGCCACCCACTCTCTGCCAACTGATCAAACCTTGAGTATTCAGAACCTGGCCAGCACGTCAAACGCAACGACATCACGCTCAACAGACATTCAAGCTCCCCTGTCTGCAGAACTGTCTCTCTCTTCAGCGCCACTGCCTGCAAGCTCTGTACACCCTTGCGGCGTCACTCCTGCAATTCGACAGCGCATCACCCGCCTCGAACGCTTTCCAGGAGAACTTCCCACACTGAACATTATTCGACCGCACGAATATGTGATGGATCCACATCTCAGCGCAGTTTCTACGGGCACAGATGGAAGTATGAATCGATGCAGCGAGGAGTCGTCGGAGGGACAGAAGGAGAGTCAAGCGTCGTCGCCGGATACGGAGTTTGAAGAGGATTTGGAGAGTGAAGGACAGAGTGTCAAAGATGATAACGTGGACGATGGGGAAACTAACGGGCGGGCACAAGTGTGAAATAGATGTGAGGAGTGAGAGTAACTGAGGGGCTTGAGATGGATTGTTTGTTCTATACACGACCTTCTCTTTATGACGTCAGAAGGGAGGGAGTGTCTGAGTAAGACAATAGCATATTTTGTAACAAACGATATTAAATTTCGAAATTCTATGATTTGTCTGTTCATAATCTGTCTAATGTATGTTAATCAAGTAGAGGATCTCTACTTCATGTTGCAGCTCGGACTGCGGCAGTCTTGAGAGAACGATTCGTCTGCACACAAGAGTTTCTGCTTGATGCAACAGTGCCTTAATCAAGACTGAAAAGGATCAGCCTTGCAAGTACATCATCCAACGAAACGGCATCTTCTTCACACAAGTATGAAAGACTACATTTAATGCGAGCGATGAACTCTTGCACTGAAAAATGTCTGGAAGATTCCACATCAACCGCAACACCAAGACCTGCCCCTCACCGTGAAAATCAACAAGGCATCGCACAGGCATTGCAAATACAAGGCAAAGAATCTCACAGAATCACTAGCATATTGCCAAATAACATATGTGTCCATTTTGACACTTGAACCAAGCTTGCATCTCTCTTGGCCTTGAAGTAGCGGCGAGTCCAGGTCCTTCCCAGGCATTTCTCCTTGACTCACTCCCGGCTTAACCGGGGGCTCTTGCCTTTGCCGATGACAAGTACTCATTCCTAAGTGACAGCGATGTTTGGGGTAAGCATGGTAAGCTAATTGACACGTTGTTCCTTGAAAAGAGGGTGAGATTACAAGCAAGGGGGTGAAGAATGTAACAAGACACCCCATTATGAATTACCCCATAGAACTGTTTCATACAGTGATGAGTTTCTTTCTCACAGAAGTCAAGATCCAAAGGATCAATACAACTGAACAGAGCCACGCTCTGTAATGCCATCGCAACAGCACAAAACACTGCTGCTTATTGTTTTATCTGAGTTGACCTGATTTGCCAACTCCACCCACACCATACAACAAACCCACCTTCCTAGCGCCTTGCATGCGGAAACTCACCTTCCTACAAAGTAGACAAACAAAGCCATTCTCTACAAAGCCCCATTCATAGTTCACGCTTGGATTGCACTAGAACAAGCTCAGTAAGGGAACATATGTCACTCTCTCCATTTGACCCACACCTCATAGGCTCATTGTGGCAAAATGGAGGGAGCACCGCTCTAACAAAGCCGAAGGTGTTCTTTTGCTCAACAAGGTAGATCAGCCGATTGGCAGAGAGAAAGAGGGAGTATACGGGTCTTGCCAAGCTGGCTACTTGTTTGTTCATCGGCTGTCGGGGGGTATGAGTGGTTAGTGGCTGGATGGAGACTATTGGCAGAGCGGTTTTGACTGAGCTGATGTGGCTTTGTTACGGAGAGGGTTTGCCTGAGCTGGAGCTGGAGCTGTGGAGGGGAAAAGGGGGTATGAAGATGGCGATGAGCAGGAAGGACGATACAACAGTGAAGATAGAAAATCAACAAGTATATTTCCTTCGGATCTTGAATCTGCATCCCCTTTAGAGGAGTCTCCCTCGAGGCAACACCACCACTCCCCTCCCCTCCACTTCACCTCTTCCAAACCCCCCTCACCCTCACCACCCATCTACGCACCCCCAAACCCAACAGCACCCCTTCACCATCACCAACCTCGGCCTCCCTCCCCTCCTCTCATTCGCCCCTGTCATCCCATCTCATCTTTTCTCCGGTACCCTAGCCTTACCACCCCTCCGGCCCAACCGCACCCATCCTCAACCCACGGTACGCTAGTCCGCCATCACCCATTTCGCCTCCCAGGACAGCCCGCCCAAACAGCGGTACCCTAAAACCGCCTTTTCCCCACCCCTGCCCACCCATCCACCCATCCACATCCACGACCCAACCACGCCTTACCCAACGTCGTCAAGTTTGCAGCTCGCATGCTCGCACACCCCCTGTCAAGCCCCCCAAGGGTAGGGAAAAAAGGTTTTTTTTTCTCTCACATCCAGCTTGGTTTGGGGGCCCGTGGGTGTGTTCGGCGCGCCCTTGAGCGAACACGCCTTACGGACGGGCTTACGAGGCCCGGCTTTCGGGGGGACCTTTCGGGTCATGCGATGTTGCCGTTCGCTCCGCCCGCTGCTGCGAGGCTAGATGTGCGTTAGGTGAGGTAGGGTAGCCGGCGCGGGTCGCGAAAGAGGCCGCATTGTGTGGTTTGTGGGCTAAGGGGTGGGATTGGGTCGGGGGGCTTGCGGGCATGACACGTTGGACATGGGAGGTGTGGAATGGGTCAGGGGGGGTAGGGCACATGGTGAGATGGGTTTTTTTGGGAGGCGGTGAAGAGGGTGAGGTGTAGCGATGGGAGGTAGGTTGGTTGGTAGGAATTGATACTGGCAGATGTGTAAAAAAGAAATCTAGACAGGTGACAGGTGTATGTGGTGTGGACTGGACTGGACTACACACTACTAAAGCCATACCTCCTCTATCCGCTCATCATAATTTCCACAGTCCCAATCTTACTTGCTTGTTTCCCACATGGTTTTCCGTCCGAACCAAAGGGCACTCAAATCCCCGAGAAAAGCCATCCCATCATCCTTGCCATGTGGGTGGGTCGGGTGTAGTTAGGTATCTGACAAAAACTCCCTCACCCACTTACACACTCCCATTAAAAAAGTCTCCATCCAATCGCATCTCCCCAAGTGTAATCCCCCCCCCTGCCATACCACTGTCCAATCCAAAATAATCCCGTCACTTCCCCTTCCCCTTCCCACCCATCAGTTCATTCAGCCCCAGCTAGAAAATCCGGTACCCTAACCTTCTCCCAAGAGTCTACACTCCACTTACACGCGCACACCCCGTCGCCATCACTGTCCGCTTGTCCACTTGTCCACTCTGTTAGTTACCCGAGCCATCGAGGCGGAAAATTTCCTGCTTGCTGCTTTAACGGCTGGCGATCTACCTACGTGCGAGACGCGTGTGCGGTGTGTGCGTATGTGTGGTTCTAGAGCGAGGGCGCTAAGGGGGGGAGTGAAGGGAGGTAGCGGTAGGGTAGGGAAGGGAACGGCTGGAAGGGAAAGGGAGGGAGGGGAAGGGGAAGGTATCGTACCGCGCCGTAGCCTCCGAGTACCTCTTTCGTTGACTTGCTTCATATGACTCTTTTCGATTGATTCTGTTAGTTTGTCTGTCTGTGTGTCTGTCTGTCTGGATCTGTTTGCTTGTCATTAAAAAGCGAGGACATAACTGGGCATGTGATGGCTCGTGACCAATAGATACCTAGATAGGTAGGATGGTATTGGATTGGTTCGTATATGCTTACTCTCACTTGCTAGGCTTGATTTACGTCTTACTTCCTGCAAATTTCCAATTTCCAATTCAAGTCTGGATGCTCTTGTTAAAAATACTTCGTCTTGCTGTATTATGTACACAGTACACAATAGTGTAATTTCCCATAGCGGGGCTTTCTTTTCTTCACATACACATACATAGTAGGCAAAAATGCTGACTCACCTTACCTTACCTGACCTGACTTTCATGACTTGCCTTGAATGTATCAGCAGCCTTCCAATAAAGCAAAAAAAAAAAAAAAAAAAGGACGACATGTAGATTTCGAACTTTCTACTCTGTACATCATTCATCCCGAGACACTCAACACTCATCCATCTCACGCGCCACACACGCGCGCATACATCCCATGTACATCCACTCCAAGCCCCTCCCACCCATGCCACATATCTGCACCTCACCAATCCTTCCTTCCTTCCTCGCATCCATCCCTCACACCTATCATCCTCCCATCCTCCACGCCCCATCCTTCAATCCACCACCTTCCAGAACACCATAATCTCGCTTACCAACCAGCGGTGTCACTGATGTAAGACGCGCAGCGCGGAATTCCGTCGAAGGATTCTGATGATGTCTTGGCGAGCTGACGGCATGGGGTAGGGGGGATGTGACGAGGTGAACTCTGTCTTGCGTTGTACCTGTGCTTGTGCTTGTGGGCGGGAATATAGATGATTTGAGTAAGTGAGTGATGAGAAATTAGATTGTACTTTGCGTAGTATGTGAGCGATGTAATGTTGCTGTATTTTATTGAGGAATAAAACGTAAATGTTGTTGATAGACTACATAGCATGTTTACGAACTTTTATCAGAGTAGTACGATTTCGGCAATTTCATGGATAGTCAGGATAGGTAGATACTATGTCTTCGATTCAAGTACGCGCTCTGCAACTACTTAAAAAGTTCCAATAAAACGAAAAAACAAGACAAGACAAAAACGTGCTCGAAAAAATGATTCAGATTGCCGCCCATGATTTCCAGTTTCCGTATAATGAACCCCTCCCAGGTAATTTGGTGTTTGAGAGAGAGATAGAGATAGAGAGTATAATATCCGAAAAATGAGAAAATGGTTGGTGGTGAATGAATCCGAAATCCAAATCCAACAAATGCGGTAGAGACTGAGATAGAGGAAAAAATGCGTCCAAGTTTTTTTCTTTCCTGGACACACCTTTTCGCAAAAAATGAGCAAAAGTCCAAGCCAAACCAAAAAAAATCCAGGTACAAAACATGCGCAAGGGAGAAAATCCAACTTTGCGGGCAGGCAATAAAAATAGCACAAGCAACCACTACCCCTTTCCCAAGCAAGGTTGCATTGAAGCAACTGGTTTTTGCTGGGCCCAATAATCCAATCTCGTGCGTGAATGATGCTTTGAAAAGTCATGTTTTTCCAAGCAGCCTCCCTACGAGATGCAAACCCCCCCTTTGCCATGTTCTAAGTTTGCGGGAAAAGACAGAATTCCACCCAATTTCGTGTGTAAGAATAGGTATAAAAGTCGAGCGCTTGCCACCAATGGAAAGACCAATTAAAACGACCCTCTGAACTTACAGGTCCTCTTTCCCCTTCCAGAAATGATGCTTTCGACTTTGTTTCTTTCAAGGAAAACGAGCTAAGGAAAATGGACCCGGAAAGGACAGATAAAGATGCGAGTATTAGGAAACATTTGATGCTCTTTGTCGCTATAGATTTCAGATATCCGCCCAAAAGAGGCCAATGTCGACCAAAATTTCTTCGAGAGAAAAGCTGATACAAGACATGGCGAGGAAACGCGAGTTTATACAGGGGAATGTAAAAAGGACGAAATGGCCGATTGATATATGCTTGCCCTGCCGTGCTGGTCGTACGCTGAGGCTCCAAAAGGCCAGCTCTGGAGCGTTTTCTCTTTTTTTGTGTTTATTTCCAGGTTGTGTATTACATGGGGCGGCGATTGAGCATGTTGAGCATGCTGGAATCAGTCGAGCTGCGTCCATTTCCATTGTCGCTGACAAGGTCATTGATGCGCATGCTGGGCCTGCTGGCGGCCTGCGTGGTAGGAGGGGGAGTTCTGCCGTCACTGCGAGCTGGTGGAGGTGGCTGCAATGGAGGTTGGTAGTAGGTCGAGGGCGCGGCGCCAGGGGTTGTGGGAGCCTGGGAATGTGGCGACGACGAAGTGCGGCTTGGCTCATAGCGATATCCACTTTGGGGCGAGCCCTGGCGAGGGGGTTGCGCGGTGTAGTACGGCTGGGAGGCAGGTGGAGGGGCAGACGAGTAAGGAGCGGTGGGAGGAGCTGTTGAGGAAGCCGATGTTAGAGAGGGTGGCTCGGGGTAGGCATAGTCCGACCCAGCGCCTCGATGAGGGGCGTGTGAAGCTGTGCCAGGAGTAGGCGGAGGCAGGGTGGGAGTATGAGGCTCTGGATGAGGTCTCTTCCTGCCATTCAGCTGTTCACGGCTTGCCTCATCTTGAGGGGCACTAGGTGGACCATATTCAGAGTGAGCTGGGTACGGACCTGCAGTGGGGCTGGGCAGATATTGCTGCGGTGGGGGAGGCTGCTGGCCTCCTCCTTGGCGGGGTGGCTGCTGTTGCTGCTGCTGCTGCCCATAAGGTTCGGCATGGTTTGCAGGAGGCAGAGGTTGACCGTATGCGCCGTACATGGGGGGAGGCTGTCCCACACCGCGCCAGACAGTGTGAGCAGGAACGAAAGCTTGTGTCTGAGCCGAGACGGGCGTAAAGATGCAGTCTTGGTTGAATCTCATGCAGTTGGAGCAGCGACCGTCTTCTGTTGCCTCGAAGCCCGAGCATCGAATCTAACAAATAGTGAGCGGGGGGCTATGTTCTTGGGTGTTGTGATCCAGTCATGGAGAATGAAGAGGAAATTACCTTGCGGCGTCTGCAGTAGCGGCAGGCAATTGCAGTACGTTGACGAGGAGCCGGCGGTTGGTGGTGTTGCTGGACATATTGTGGTGGAGGGGGAGGCTGCTGGCGATATGGATCTTGAGGAGGGCCCCGATTCCACTCATTGGGACCTGGGAGACGGTAGGGCTGCTGGTATTGGGAATGTTGATGGGCAGCCATGTCGGGTCGAGGCTCTTGAGGTGGTGGAGGAGGGAGGGTGGTACCCATCTAGATGAATAAATGGTCAGTCATGCTGTCTTACGGAGGCATGTCGGTGAGAGTAGTAATAGTCATATGCAGGAAGCAAGCAAGCAGCAGAGCAAAGCAAAGCAGGGACTTACATGGGCGGGAGGCGGGTATGCACCGTTTGCAGGTTGCTGTGAGGTGGGAGGTTGCCAATGGGTAGGAAGCTGGCCTTGACCGCCTTGGTGAGGAAACATGGTTTGTGTGTGTGGTTGTAGTAAGAAGAGGCGAAAGAGTGGTTTGACGTGTGTCTAATCTAATCCCGCCCAAAACACGTGGAGCTGTCACGGCGTCATGAACCAGTGCAACGCAACAGGGAAGGGAGAGTCGAGACAAGACAGGTGGTGGTGCGGGAGATCCTCTGGGGCGGGTGAGGTGTCACAAATACTGGCGGGCCGTAAGGACGGCTGCAGGTCAGCGAAGGCAGTGCAAGAAACTGGGCGCCAATTGCAAGGGCCTGAGCAGTCCAACGAGCGGCGAGCGGAGTAAGAGGAGGAGTAGCGTTGATGGAGACGTCAGCCGCGAGAGGTCAGGCTGAGCGGGAGAGAGAGAGGCGTGGTTGAGAGTCGGTGAGAGACAGAGAGAAGAAGAGGAAGGTGGGATGTGGGATGTGTTGGTCGGGCGTGAGAGAGGACAGGAGAGAGAGAGAGAGAGAGATTGAGAGAAGAGTGGAGGATTGGAGAAAGCAAGTGGGGTTGGGAGTGGCAGGACGAGAGACGAGAGACGAGAGGATGGGGGTGAGAGAGAAGGGCTGCGGTGTGTGTGTGTGTGAAAGGCTTCTCGAAGCGCGTGGAGGAGACCCAAGAGCGTGGAAGCGAAAAGGAGATTCAGGTGGGAGCGGGATGGTGGCCGCTATTACTACCCACCGCGGGCGCCCGAACTGCCCAAACCTTCTCGCCGCTTTCTCTGCCATGGCGTCGCTCCCCTGCTCGCAGGCCCATGCAGAGGACCGCGCCGTAGTGAGCTTTAGCGCGGTTGGCGGTTGTCGCACCGAGTGCAGTGCATGCGAGCGTCTTTCTTTCTTGTCACCCCCCCATTGCTTAGGGCCTTTCACTCGCGGCACCCCCTCACACCCACACCCTTTGCTGTGTTGCTGTGCTGCTGTGCTGCAGTGCCATGAGTACGTACCACCGCCTTTGCCTTTACACGAGCGATGTCCCTGGCCTTGGTACCACGGTTGCACAGCGGCCACGCTTCTTCTTGCTGCTCTGCTCTGCTCTTACACAGTACACAGTACATCCTTACTCGCCGTGCCACCACTCGCCAAACCCATTCCAGTCCATCCACTCGCTCCCCTCGTCGCCGCCGCCGCCCCAGCGCCAGTCATAGCAGCCCCCTTTCAGCGCGCCGGCTGCAACCTGGGGCGGCGGATGACTTGGTTGCTGGGGTCCATGCATGGCGTGTGCTGCTGCGGGCCGCTCTCAGCTTCATCATTGAGCCTGCCAAGACCCGGCCGGGAGGGTCCGTTTTCTCGCGTGTGATCTGCGAAAGGCCTTGGGAATCGCCCATCGCACACAACCAGACGCTGCTGATGCTGTTGCTGTTGCTGCTACTTGCTGGATGCATCTTTCTGCTTCTGCTTCTGCTTCTGCCTCTGCTTTCTGCCTTTGCCGCTGCTTACCACAGACACGTCTTCTTTGTCATCTTGCCCCCTCGTGCGGCTACCACCTCCACCACCACCATCTAGCTTCGTTTCCAATGCTAACCACCCACCCACTGCCTCCTCGCTGATCTACTACCTACCTATGTCCATGTGCACACCCAAATAAAAACCAATTTCCCTGTCATTCGGTCCCTCTCTTGTCCTGTCCCTTTCGTCTTGTCTGCAAATTGCAGTGCCATCATCTTACTTTCTGCGCTTGGGCTGGCGTCTGCCGCTTCCATCTGGCGTCTGTCACCTTGCTGCCACCAGCCCAAGCTGCGTGCGGCAAACGAGTCGAGCGCCGACGTGGGATCACCTCGGGCAGTTAGTTTACCTGCACCATTCGTCCACGGGCCGTCTCTGCGTCGCGTCCCTTCCTTTGCACTACGCTGCACTCGCTCTCACACATTCTCTCACTTGTCTCTGCCTGGCTTTTGCGAACCATGGCACGAGCCTGTCAGTTTCGCTTGCTTGCTCTTCATGTGGGTACAAGCCACGCTGGCGCTGCTGCAATCCTCCCTCTTGGGCCACTGGCCTGCTTCGTCCGGTGAAGCCTGCCCTGCACAAGGAAATCAAAAAAGAGAGATCCAAACTTGGCAGACGTGACGATAGCCGTTCCATCCACGCTTTCTTTCCCACCCCCCCTCCCCATCCACATCAACCCACACAGAGCCCTGTCTACTTGTGCATTTTTCTGATCAAATCGCCTGCAGGGTGATGCCTGCCCCCGTCTTCATCCGCCGCAGGCTTTGAATATAGGGCTGTTCCGCTCTTGCATCGGTCATTTTTCTGTTGGAGGACATGTCAACCCTGCCCTGGCGAACCGTTGCGGTTGCTGTTGGTGTGCAACCGTGACTGGTGACGTGAGCAGCCTCGCTAGACTGCAGACAGGGTGAGCACGCTCACTCTGCGACTCAGTGATGTGAGGCCAGCCATGGTCAGCGGCCTACTGTGACAGGCAAAGCGGCACACCTTGGCCCTCTGGCGGAACCGCCGTTTGCTCACAGCATATGCCATCCTACCTAATGCTATTCCTGTTGACTCTTGCTTTGCTTTGCTGTGCGTTTGCGAATACGTGCGTTGCTCGCGCCCACTTGCCCTTTGGAATGATGCTGCCGATGCTGGCCCGGTCCAGAAAATATCGGCGTCACAAAACGTCCTTCCTTGCTTCGTATCTCAGCTCCCATGGCACGCTGTAGGGCCAGCGGCCATGCAACGCATCCCCACCGCGTCCTCAAATCACCGCTCGTAATCTGACATGCACTATTTGGCAGATCGTTCATCCCTTGCGCCGGCGACGGCTCGCGTCCTGCCACCCATGGCGAAATGCTTCTTTGCGGCTCTGATTCGTCGCCTTTTGCATCAGGCCGCGCGACCAGAAAAAGAGCGGCGAACGACTGCTCAGTGCCGGTAAGCCCGCCTGGTGACGAAAATCGGACAAGAGCGGATACGTGCAGGCTCGCCCGCCGTGGAGACATGGCGAAGTAATTTTTCGCCGCTTTTGCTAATAACGTGCTCTCTCCAATCAGCCAGGCTAAAAGGGCTCGACGTTTGCGACGGACTGGCTCCGCAACCACTAGGAAGAGGTCGCCGAGCAGGAACAGCTGTTTCCTTGGTTCGACTATCGATAAACACCAAGCCACTGGTCTTTGAGCTGTGGCTCTGCTCGGCCCGCTTTAAAAAAAAATCCAATACGGATCTCTTCTAGGTTCAATAGACACATGGCAGCCAATCACTTGTTTTTGCCATCCATGATTTTTCTGGCTTGCAGTCCTGACTTGCGTCGGCTTGTGCCTTGCATTCGTCGCAAAAACGATCCACGACGGGTAAATCCTCGCCATGCCATGCGCGCAGCAATGAAAACCTTGCATGGTCATGAGGTCACAGGACGTGCTGGGACTGGACAAAGTTGCGATGCCGACGGTTTTTTTTCACTTTCCATGACATAGGAATTAAGTGTCTCTCCCAAGCGGTCTGACTGTCGGAGCCAATCGCGCTCCGTACGTGCTTGTTATATTTTGATTGACTGCCACACCGTATTTTGGCATCCGAGGCAGTCACAAGCGCAAACAAGGAGCTGGCCGCACATGTTTTGTGAGCGGTCTGAAGCTGTCAGCATGGAGCATCCCCCCATGCCATGCTTGCCAAGTCTTGTTGGCCACACTGGGTATACAAGTCCCCATGTCATGTCAGCAGCCTTGTATTCTTGCACGCTGTCCCGAACTGCCGTCAAAGTACCGCCCACGGATGTTTAAGACATTGTCACACCGACTGTATGGTGCAGATTGTGGGGTAGAAGGCCTAACTCAGTAAATGGATGGAATCTTTTTTTTCAGCCGC
Organism: Shiraia sp. slf14; assembly: GCA_000498155.1. NCBI lineage: Eukaryota > Fungi > Ascomycota > Dothideomycetes > Pleosporales > Shiraiaceae > Shiraia > Shiraia sp. slf14. Next base: position 170,589 of record AXZN01000040.1, read on the forward strand.
CCCCGTGCTGGGCACACATCCGTATAGCACATCCGAAAGGGCGAGTCGTTGAAACCACAGCATGTTCGTGAAATGTGATTTGCAGCCGCAGCACGAACCGGGGCCCAATCAGTCACAAGGCAGCTTGTTTATACATACACGCTACTGTATTACCAGGTGTGAAATTGAGACGGGCCGGGACGAGTTGTGGAAGCCGTCCGTCAATAATTTAGATTAACGAGCCTTGTGTCACCCCAAGAGGCTTTGACCCCCCGGGACGGATATGCATGGCATAGATGGAAAATGCGGAGGCTGCCCGTCTGTCAGACTGCAGTCAGTAAACAGCCACTAAGATTCGCTTGTTCACATTTTGGGTGCCTCGACAGCTGCACATGAAACTCAATGGAGAGAAGGCCTTTCGGAGGGATAACATCGAAGATGCTGGTCATCCCGACTCCACGACTCGCGCCACAGTCACCCAGCCCAGTGTTTGTGCACTGCCTGGTCGGTTTGTCAGACAAGAGGAGGAACAAACGGGCAACAGGCCTAGCAGTGCAATGTACGGGCGATAAGACCAAGGTTTCCTCACCGATGTTCGAGGTCTATTTTAGCGCTAGAACATGACGAGTCTCGTGATGGTAGGTAGTGCATTGCAGTGCGTCGTGTTGTGCCCTGATATAGAATGGGGGGATTGCGCCGCGCAATCGCAGCAGAATGGCCCATCTTGAAGCGCAGTCAAGTCCTTGCTTGCAGTAGCAGCAAGTGAGGCATTGCAAGCCGCTGGGCGCAAGGTACATGTGGTACAGATGGGGTCACGGTGGTCAGCAAGGTGTCAATCGCCCGGCACGGGATGGATGCGAGAGAGAAAGTTTTGTGCAACAGGGCAAAGCGTAGATTAATGCACGTCGAGGCAGTAGGCCGAGTCTTTTTACGACTTGGTGTCGGTGGGTTGCTGTGTAACCTGGCTGACGCGGAGCGAAGCTTAGTACCTAGCGTTTGTCATTCAGCGACGTACACGGTACACGGTAGTAACTTCAGAAAAAGGCAAAATGCAGACAGGCGGCCACGCAGTCAGGGTGGGCCGCTGTAAGTAGGTACATAGCCAGGCAGGCAGGTATTAGGCTCGTGTCATGTCGTGTCGTGGCTAGGGACATTAGATGCGAAGTGGTATAATCAGAGGGAAATATGGTGCCCAAAGCGCAGGCTGTCATCATTTTGTGATTACAAGAATGGCGAAACGAGACACGGGAAGGATGGGCGTGGTCGCAAACAGCTGCCGTTGGTTGCGATTCCTTCCAGGCCCAACCGCGGCGTGTCAGAAGCAGCAGCAAGCAGCAGGCATTAGGTGTTATGAGACTGACGCAGGCCATGGTCGAGGTTTGTTGCCCTGGCGTGTTTCTGACTGCTGCCGCCGAGTCGCCCACGATTGCACCGTGGGTTGAGCAATGGCATCTGCCGGTCCCCTGCCATGGTGTGCATAACGCGGGACGGTGCGGTGCAGACCGACAGCGCCGTCGCCCCCAACGGCGTCGAGCAGAAGCTCAACAAAGGCCGTCTCTTGTTTTGCACACGAAGCAAGACGGGAGTCGATAGTCGATGGGGCGCGTTAGGCGGATGTTGGAGGATCGCACCCATGCGCTTCAACGAACGAGGGCGCCACGGCCCGTTGCGATCATGTCACAGCGACGACCAGGGCTGTGTTTGGAGGAGGGAAGGGGGCAGTCCCTGTCGCGCTGCACTGTCATCGTGGTGGCAGTACGAGTGGTAGTAGTAGTAGCGATAGTAATCGTGGTGGCAGTCGTAGTCGTAGCCGTAGTCGCAGTGGCAGTCGCAATGGCAGGCTGCTGGCGCTGGTGCTTGGCTGTCAGGCGCTGGCTGGTCCCACCCACCTCTTCTTAGAATCGGCTGCTAGGGAAGGCGGCGGCCCGCCTGAGGTGCGCAGAGTTTGGGGATTGGGACTGGGACTGGGACCGGGGGGTGGTCGGAAACACCTTGCCTGTTGACGTCTGGCGCGCGCTGGGATCTGGGCCATGCTGCATTAGCCCCGTCACATGACCAAAACCTCATGCACGCTGCCTCGCCCCAAGACGGGCGCAGACGCAGCTAATGCACTCTTTGTTCGCTTTGCCCAAGCTCCCCACAGCCCACCACTTAGCGCCACTGCCGCCCGCCTGCCCCGCCCGCCTATTGGCCGCCCACCCGCCGCCAGACCAGGGCCCCCGATGCCTCCATCACCACCAAGCCCACCACTCCAAATACCCGACTGACAGCCTGTGATGCCCATACCGATGCCATAGTCGCGCCGCACCGCTGCGTCGTGCCGCCCAATGCCTCCTCCTGCCACCCGCTAGTCGTCTTGGTCAGCTGCTCCTGAGCTGCCATCGTCAGCACCATCGCCCTCGCCATCGCCCTCTTCCGCTTCGTCGTCGTCGTCGTCGTCGTTGTCGTCGTCGTCCTCGCTCGACTCCGACTCCTCCTCATCTGGCATGACGACGCTGTTCAGGTAGGTGATCTGCACTGCCGTGTTAGCGTTTGCCTATTCTCGAGCCATGCATTCTGCCAATAAATCACACGCAACCTGCCACAGTGTGTCCTCTGCCTGGATGACGCCGGCGCAGCCACCAGCTATCGGTGAGCTAGCCTAGGTTTGCTGCATTGCCAACACATGGAGCCAGCAACCAGCAGCCAGCACGTCTTTGCCCCTCGCGTGCATCCAGACATGGTCACCCCTTCACTACGCCGACTTGCCATTCATTCCACCCTACCCGCCCTTCCACACGGCCTCGGACAATCAAAAACAAAATGTGTCCACTTACAAACGGCACCATAGCTGCTACCACTTCTGCCACTCGTTGCAGCCCGTGTCCTCCCGTAATCTCTTCATCTTTCAGCTTCTTGCCCACCGTGAAGTTCCGCAGTCGAAGGAGTTGAATATCTCTATGATCGAGATCGTATCCCTAATGTTTCCTGTCAGTCCTGTCGGGCACACTCCGGTATGGAGTCCGTTCACGCTGCAGTGCAACAGCCGCTATCAAAGCACAACATAAACTTTAGCATCGAGTCTCCAACAACTTCCTTGTTCCATGTCCATGTCCATGACCTTGCCCAATATACAACTTCGCCATCAGACCACAATTTGAAATGTTGTCATCGATAGTCTCACACCTCAATCAGTCAAGTTGGGCTGTACTCGAACTGTAAGTTCAAGTTGAATAGCAACCTATCATACCATCGTGTGCGGGGAAACGGCAGGCCTCAAGGTTTACTACCATCATCCTAGTCATGCCGCACAACCATCGCAGGACGCTAGGTATTGACTCGTCTTGCTGGCGCTGTCGTTTGCCCTGCCTGTTTCGTTTCGACAGAAGCAATAACAAGCCATGCTTTGTGAATTTCTGCATGGGCGCAGTATCAAGCCATCGCTTGCTCCTGGGATCCAAACCCAATTGCTGTCTGATTCTCCAAACAGTCCAAGACTATTGATGCTTTTTTGTGTGCAATGAAACCCAAGAATTCCAAAAACTGCCACAATACAACACATGGCCAATGCAGGGAAACGAAATCATGATGTAAAGAGTAAACTTACCTTTGGATTCCTCTTCAATGCGTTTGATTCGTTCATGGGAAGATTCACAAACGCCTTCACAACTTTCTTTTCATTGTTTGTGACGCTTCCCAGGAAGTTTTCCTGAAATCTTGCTTCGGTCAAGATACGCTTAATCTTGTGCGGTTTGCGATCAATGTCTTGTCGCAATTTGTTTAGAGCTGCAGCTTCTGGCTGCCAAAACCCTCCACCTGATGGGGTCAGCGTGAAACACTCCGTTTGAATATGAAAAAACAAAGAACAGCAACTGAACATCACGTTTCACGATGCTGCATGGCAAGCTCGTGCCAGTAGTTGTAAGGGCAAACACAACCGACCCATTGAACCCTGAAGCATGGGTCTTCGTCGATCTTGTTGTTCATGACACACAGAGCCTTTCCCAGGTCGTGTAACGAGCTGTATCTTGCCGAAACTACTATCTACAGCCTGAGGATACTGTAGGGGACAACAGCAGGTGTCATAGTGGCCGGGTTGACGCTTTTTGCTGAATTGGTCGAGCTGCTTAAGGCCAGAGACTCTATTGGCTTACTATGATGGCCATGTTCAGCGGGCGATGCATGCGCTGCAAGGGCCAGTATCTGCTGTTCGAGATGGTGCTGGTGTCTCCTGAAGACATTGATGGCCACAGTAAAGAGTTTTCAAGTCGTACAGCGCAAGAAGCATCGCCGAAGTGATAAGTAAAGTCGCTTATAGCCTAACAACCCCAGATTCAGGCTCGCTCCCCTTGCGTCTAGTGCTGGTGTTACCCTGCCACCTGTAGCACACGACTAGAGTTGAACACATGCAGCATTGTTGAACACATGCAGCATTGTTGAACACATGTCGGCGATTGCCGGACAAGTTTGCAGCTCGGCCGGGCGATTTACGTGATGGCCAGCATGATTGTCTCGTTGCGTGCGTTATAATGTCTCCACGTTCTGTGGTGAAAAGAGATATCTCGGAACTTACCGACAAGAGTACCCCCATTAGGTTGAACCTGCATGTAATAATGCGCGTAAGGACCCTTCCTGCCCGTTCTTGACCAAGCGGCGGAGAAGTAAGATTTGTAAGGTGTTTGATCTTTTGAGAATCGCACATCTGCAACGATTAGCTACGAGTTTAGTAATTGCGGCATAAACATCTTACCCCTATAGATACGGTAAATCTACATGATCAGCATACATATACGCAGATGCAGTGATGGCAAACTCACAACATCCTTGATTGGTAACTCAGGTATCAGGCCATCAGCTTCAATGACCTTCTCAGAAACCTTTTCGGTAAAGGTCGTGAAATCTTGCAGCGCCGCTCTGTAATCGGGATCATGCACTGCAGCGCTGTCAGTCGAAGATGCCGATACCCGTAACTTTATCATGGCTTACATTTCAGCCACTGGCGTTCATTGTTAGCGGCCAAGTCTTTGAGGAAGAGCATCGTGTTAGGATGTATCGTTTCATCCGTGTAAGGTGTATCGCCCGCTTCACGGGCCTTCGGTTTCTTAATGATGACCTGAGTGCCAGGTGCAAGTTTCGCGCCTTGCTTCCAGAGATCCTTTTCTTCTGCTTGCTTTTTGCGAATAGACAGTGCCTTCTTCCCTGCTTGGCCTCGAGGCGTGGATTTCTTGCCTTTTGCGTCGTCATCGCTAGATGGTTCTTCTGGAGGCGAATCAGATGACAGCTCTTCGTCACTTGGGTCGTCGAATTCTGAGGCATCGGAAGCTGCATCACCTCCTGGACTCTTCTTGGCAGCTACTTCTTCGTCGGTATCTGGTTCAATATATGATTTCCTGGTTGTTGCCTTGGCTCTTTTGGACTGTCTCGTAGGCGTTTCTGATGCTGGTCGTTTGGACGAACTTCGAGACACCGAAGCAGACGTGTTTTTAGTTTGTTTCCTGGGCATGATGAAGCAGTGGTCCTATCTCTATGACAAATGTAGCGTTCCAAGGTGGTGTGGATGCGAGTCGTGGCAGTCAGTTATTTGGCAGGTGCACGGATGCCAGACGGTGAGCAAATGACGCACGCGATGGATCGGAAAGCGCGATCGCGTCGCGCAGTCACGCGAATCAAAGTCTTCTACACACCCCGCCAAGCACAACTATGACCACCCGCTTCGTTGCCCGTAAGCACAAGATCCTTGAACAACTTGATGCTCCAGATACCGAATACCATGATCTTTCTCCAAAAGGTTCTGTAGACGAGCCAATTCGTGAATTGATTGGAGAAATTAATGCACTGGATGGTCTCGTAACCACTAGTAGCTGTTCTGGACGCATCAGCGTTTTCCTTGAAGGCCGCAAAACAGGTCTTAATGACGCTACTGAAGAGGAGGGCGAAGAGTCCCGCGCTGGGCCTGGTGGAAAAGGAGGGGGAGGTGCATGGCTCTTCATATCTCACACTCCAATTGAGCGATCGCAAACTGAATCGACTCCCACTTTTGCAGCTCAATTTGGACTCACAGGGCTCGACATAGGCGATGAGAGCCCCATTAGTGTAAACAGTAGATATATCCATCTGAAATTCGAGCCGATGGTAAGCTGATACTCATATTCACTTATAAGTTCTGACCAATCGCAGATCTTGCATATTTTAAGTGCGTCTCCAGACCATGCCCAACGCGTACTCACTGCCGCGTTAAGTGCTGGCTTCAGAGAGAGTGGCAGCGTAAGCTTGGGTGTGGCAAAAAACGGAGAGTCTACACCCATGGTCGCTGTTCGATCAACTGGGTACTCTTTTGATTCAATCATTGGCTGCCAAAATGGCCATGGGCAGAACATTGCTCTTGTGGATGAGAAATATTTGAGAATACTCGTCGATATTGCCAATGATCGCTTCAGGATCAATTCTGAGAGAATAACACGCTTCCGAGACAAGCTCATGGAAATATATCACCCCACAAGCGCGTCCTTGGACGATGCAAGTAACGCAGAATGGGAAGATCCAGAGGTTAGGAAACGGCGAAAAAGGGAAGAAGGCCTTGCAAGACAGCAAGCATTAAGAGCACTCAAATCGAACCAAAACGCTCAAAGTGTCGATACAGAAGATTTCGACAATGTTGAAATCATACAGGGCCAATAGCATATTTTAAGCCCCTTGGACTTCAACAACCCGAATCCGATTCTCATTACGGATTTCGATGGATATTATGACTGAACGAAGATTCTCAATTATCTCAACCATGCCAACGTCGAGCACAAACCAGGACCAAGTTGAAACTCTGGCTTATGACCCAAAATACATTGTATTAGCTGCATGACAAAAACTTGTCATTGGGATAGCCACACTAGTAGATAAACTCGACGCATGTAATATGACTCATTTCAAGTCAATATGAAAGGCAAATGTTATCTCCGGAGACAATTACATTCGCCTTGCAAAGTTTCCGAGCCTAGCAGAAGAATTGCCAAGGCAGCCAAAGGAGTCAGACCAGTAGTTATTCAATTCCGAAAATCAATCTGCAATTCTTGGCTCACATCATGGAGACATTTCATCCTTACTTTGTTTTTTTCTTCCGAGTTGTCAAATATGCGCATGTTGAGGTACAAACCAATTGAATCACTAGCGCCACCAAAAGTCGCCGGGACCATCTCGGAGACATTGCATTATTGTAATACAATAACCTTCACTTACCTATGCACACAAGAATTATAAAGACAGCCTCGGGCCCTCACAATAAGAGTCACAATCCTCAGTTCCATCTGTTTACCACTCTGATTCCGAACAAAAAAGTTCCTTCACGCAACCCCTCAATTACATCATCCCCAAAACCTAAACATGTCCACCCTCGCAGAAGCCAATCGTCGTTACTTCGAGTAAGTCGATTTCCCAAGAAAGAAGGCCATTCTTCTGATTAACCATCCTCAGCTCAATGGCTGATTCTTACGACACCAAACACTGGTTCGCCAAAACAAACGAGCAGGTCTCCACCTTCCTCCGCACCCACCTCTCCTGGCTAGACATCCCACTGGCAAATACCGGGTCTCCTAGCGACGCCGCAGAAGTGCGATTACTAGATTACGCCTGTGGACCGGGGCCGATTACTAGGGTACGTCATGTTCAATCTCTCCAAGCATGTCACGTTTCTCAAGATATAACGTCGTCGTCGATATAGTATAAACCCCATGATTAACAGTGCGAAACAGTCTCTAGGACCCTACGTAACCCTCACCCGAGGAATCGACATCTCGCCCAACATGGTCTCCACATTCAACTCGCGCATCTCTTCAGCCGGTCTATCTCCCTCCACCGCCCACGCCGTGCAAGGAAACCTTTTCAACAAAGAAGACCCGTCGCCCCAGGAGTTCCAAGGCAATGAGTGGCACGATTTCGACATCGCAGTTGTGGGCTTTGGGTTCCATCACTTTGAAGATGTGGTGTTTGCTGCGAGCCAGTTGAAAGAGAGGTTGAGGCCTGGTGGGGTGTTGGTTATTAGTGATTTTTTGGAGGGTGGGGATCGGTGGGTTGATGAGGAGGGGAAGGAGGTTGAGGGGAGTTGGAGTGGGAAGGGGCATGGTCATGGGCATGGACATGGACACCATCATGGCCATGAGCATAAGCATGGCCATAGCCATGAGCATGGAGGCCTTGATAAGACTGACACGCCTGAGTTCAGGAAGAAGATGAACGACTCGATTGCTGTGTATCATTTCACGATCGAGGGAGTGAAGGAGTTCTTTTCTGAAGCTGGGTTTGTGGACGTTGATGTTGTGACGCTGGATGAGAGATCGTATATGGAATTTGCTGGGAGCAAAGTCTGGAGAAGAATTCTGTTTGCTAAAGGGCGAAGACCGTTTGCGGAAGAAGTCAAGGAGCAAGAGAAGAGTGAGCTATGAATTGGCCGAGTAATGTAATGTACAAGTTTTTTTACATTTGCATTGTAATTCATTGATTGATCTATTTTCACATCTTACATCATTGTCTAAAATCCTGTCTCGGTGTTACCTTCACCCATGCTCTTGCTTCCTGAACTTCCACTTTGAATGCTACCAAGGATACCATCAATATATCCAGCGCCACTCCACTTCTGGTGGGTAAGCACATCGCAGCCAAGCTCCTTCTCCCTCGCCTGAACAAGCTTGACGTATGCCAACATGCCTTCATCCTTGAATGCTCTAGAAAGCTCGCATGTTATTGTTGCAGTGGAGTGAATTCCAGCAAGAGAAATGAGTTGGAAGACGAAGCCATGTTTGGCCAAGTCCCATACAAAGGACTTCAGTGCTTCTTCGGTAAAGCCCTGGCCCATCCAATTGAAAGAAGGAGAAAGATTATAAACAAACTTCTTGCCTGGGTGTTCTTCCCTGATCTCACCGGCAAACTTCGCGGCCTTCTCTACACTTGGGTCACCAGTCTCGACCCATAGGAGATCCGCATAGGGAGCGTATGCCTTGCCACGCTTAGTGGCGGCAGCCTCGCCTGCCTTGTAGTGGTAGAAACCTTCGCGAGTGCGAGGGATGTCCCAGTTGAAGTAAACAGGCGACTTAGTGTAATTGGCCGATACTTGTCGGCGTTTGAGCAAAGACCAGTCGGGGTTTTGCTTGACCTCAGCGAGATATGCCTCAATTGAAGATTGTGATGCACCTTCTTTCTCGAGGTGTTGTACCACAGCTTCATCGAAGGTGACGAGCTTGTGTTTCTTCACCCATGCTGCCTCGTATGCATCAATCTCCTTTCCGGGTGCTCCTGCAGCTTCCATATTCTGTAGTGTTTCTGCGAGTGGTTCTGTCTCTTCTGTAACACCCTTGATGAACTCGTGATCACGAACGTCAACAGCGCTGGACAGTAGTTTACCACTCTCGGAGTCGGTTCGGGCAATGACGAGGTTCTCACAGCCCATCATGTCCCACTGGAAGCGGGCGGCTACGAGACGGTTGATGTGATCGCCGACAGGTACAAGTACTTTTCCTGCAAGATGACCGCACTTTTTGCCGCCATGGAGCTGGTCCTCGAAATGTACACCCGCCGCACCGTTCTCAGCAAACAATTTGGCTAGCTTGATTACTGCTGAAAGGCCGCCGTGACTAGTGCTTGTCAGACCAAAACATTTATACGTCCTTCCGGTACTTACCCTGTGTCACCATCAGCGATGATGGGTCGCATATAGTCTAGATATGGTGTCTTTGCCCGCTCTTCTGGCGACATTTTCCTCCTGTTATCCCAGTTCTTGCGGTCGTGAAGTTGCTGCGCTTTGAACAAACGCTGCACTTGGTTTGGTACGGTATTGTATGGGTAGTCGCCAAAGTCAGCAGAGACTTCGTTGGTGGTGGTGAGCACAGATGAGCATGCCCAACCAGAGACATATAGTACTTCCTGGTTTGCGGCTTGCTGGGACATTTGAATGGGGTCAATAGCGCCCACTGGAGTTCAAGAAATCATGATCAGTTATTGGTCTAGCTATACGGCATGAAGGGAACACACTGGTATGTACTGGCTCGCCTTTTGCAGCGCGTTCCTCAAGCAAGTTGAAGAGCTTCCTGGCCATCAACGAGCTGGGATATGACTGCTGCAAAGCACCACGTTTGCTGACTACATCCTCCGCAGAATATGGCCGCTTGATGCCCTTGTATCGTGGTGACGCCCACCAGTTCTTCACAGCTTGTACCTGTTCATCGAAGAGGGCATCTTCTGCCTGGCCTGCCTTTGAAGCTTCTGGGAGTAGCTGAAAGGAATCGCCTGGTAGGGCTGTGGATACGGGAGGATCTACGGCTTTGAGTGTGGAGCTCGACATGCGGCATGCACTGGTGGAAAGTGGGCGTAGGATTTGTGGTGTTCGGTTTGACACCCGCAGAGATGGGTTACGACGCGCGACGGAGCGTGAGACGGTGCGGAACATGGTGAAAGATTGTAGAGACGAGGCCCTTTCCAGCAGAGCCAGCTCTTTTCCTTAGTTTCTAACCGTCCAATTGTGGGTTAAAAGGTGAGTTTGTCGTGGATAATTAACAATCGAAAAGTCCCTCTGCCCGAGTCGAACCTCGCTTGGTTACGATGTTTGCCACGGCGCCTTTTCCTTCGTCTTACCAATCTCCAAAATTCTTCTCGCACGCGGATTGATTGCTTTTCCGGCGCATCAGCGGCGTCTGGAGTCGTTTGTCTCGTTCTCAGCGGCAATGCTGGTCCTCCCCGCCGGTCGAGCCGAGGATAGCCAGCAAGCTAGCCGACTTGAGAGCTGCCCCTCGGTAGCTTGACGTCGCTGTTTGCATCTCAGGCCTGCGCGTGTCTGCTGAATTCTGGTGGCCGAGCGTTTCCGTCTAACTTCTTCCTTGCTTCCGTCTCTTGTATTCTGACATTGTTGTCTGAACATTCCACTTCGCAGTCTGGTGCTGTCGAGTCTTGCAATCATATAGACTTTCCCCGCACATAGCTACCCCACATAATCATGGCATTGAGTGCACGTACAGCTTCACGCGCTCTGCGAGCTGCTAAGGTATGCTCCATATAACCGAATGGAAGGTTTCGAAAACAATTGACAATTGTGCAGCCCTCTGTAGCCCGCCCTTTTGTCTCAGGTATGCAATTGAGCACTGTAGTTCAAGATAGCAGCACTAACGGAGTACCCATTTAGTACAAACATGCAGCTACTCTTCCTCCTCTGAGCCGGATCTCAAGGAAACTTTCAAGAAGGTGCTTCCTGCGAAGCGCGAGCTTCTCAAGAAGGTCAAGGCCCACGCCGACAAGAAGCTCGGCGATGTCAAGGTTGAAAATGCCTTGGGTGGAATGAGGTACGCACTCATAGTCAGGACTCTGAAGCTGTAAGCTAACCATCTCCAAGAGGCCTCAAGGCTATGGTTTGGGAAGGATCTGTTCTCGACGCAAATGAGGGTATCCGTTTCCACGGCAAGACCATCAAGGACTGCCAAAAGGAGCTTCCTAAGGGTACCTCTGGCACTGAGATGCTTCCCGAAGCTATGTTCTGGCTACTCCTCACTGGCGAAGTCCCGACCGTATCACAAACCCGCGTCCTCTCTCGCGAACTTGCCGAGAAGGCTGGTATCCCCAAGTTCGTCGAGAAAATGCTCGATGACTTCCCCAAGGACCTCCACCCAATGACGCAGTTTGCTTGTGCTGTCTCAGCTCTCAACTACGAGTCCAAGTTCGCCAAGGCATACGAGAAGGGTATCAACAAGGCTGATTACTGGGAGCCAACCTTCGACGACAGCATCAGCCTGCTCGCCAAGTTGCCCACTATCGCAGCCAAGATCTACCAGAACGCCTACCGTGGTGGAGGTGCTCTGCCTGCGCAGGTCGACCTGAATCAAGATTGGGCCTACAACTTTGCTGCCATGCTTGGAAAGGGTGGTAAGGAGAACGAGGGATTCCAGGATCTCCTCCGTTTGTACCTTGCCCTGCACGGTGACCACGAGGGTGGTAACGTATCTGCCCACACCACTCACTTGGTCGGATCTGCGTTGAGTGATCCCTTCCTCAGCTACAGCGCTGGTCTGCAAGGTCTTGCCGGACCTCTGCACGGTCTGGCTGCTCAGGAAGTGCTCCGCTTCATTCTCGATATGCAGAAGTCCGTCGGTGAGAAGTTCACAGAGAAGGACGTCAACGACTTCCTCTGGAGCGTCCTCAAGTCTGGACGTGTCATTCCAGGATACGGCCATGCTGTGCTGAGGAAGCCTGATCCACGATTCGAGGCACTCATGGACTTTGCCGATGCGCGACCAGAGATTGCCGCTGACCCTGTCTACCAGCTGGTCAAGAAGAACTCTGAGGTTGCTCCTGGTGTGCTTACTGAGCACGGAAAGGTATGGGAAATATTTTTGAAGTGCTTGTCGAAAACCACTAACCGTAAGATCAGACTAAGAACCCATACCCCAACGTTGATTCCTCCTCAGGCGTCCTCTTCCACCACTACGGCTTCAAGGAGACACTGTACTACACTGCCACCTTTGGTGTCAGCCGTGGTCTTGGTCCTCTCGCACAGCTCATCTGGGACCGAGTGTTGGGTCTCCCTATCGAGCGTCCCAAGTCGATCAACCTGCAGGGCATCCTCAACCAGGTTGGCGCATAGAATGGATAGGCATGATGATGACTACTTAGACAAAAGCTTAGTGTCTTTTAATCTGTCTTACGACATTGTGAATATCAAATTTGAATTTAAACTTGTTGTGTCAATCTTGCAGATGCAGTTTTGTGACCTGAGAACGCTTTTTCATTCATTACTTAACATGCAACGACTTCGTTGTATGTACCCATAGTAAGCCATGACGTGACGGCAATGTTTCCAAATCGAACAACAAGGCGGATATTTTGTGGTGCGGGTGGCGGGTCCACCTGAATGGGGCCGATCGGCAGGAACGGCCGCCACCCCATCCCTGAAGCTAGCATTTGGGCCGCCCAGCATCAGCCACGACTGTTGCTGATTGTGTAATCGTACCACCAGCTTTCTTTCTGTTGTTTCTTTTCTGATCCAATGTTTCCTGCTGGCAGTCTGTGAATGACTTCCGGTAGTCAAGGCCAACATCGTCACGATATGATACGTTAGATGGACGTTTATAGGGCTTATACGCTCCGCATTTGTTTCAAGAGCAGCTTCACTAGGCGCCACCTGAACTACTCAACATCACTCGATTCTGCCACTGGGCAATAGAATAGAGCAGTGCAAGATGCCGCTATACGAATCCCATGAGTTGCGCCGTGGCAAATATGCCCGCCTCGATGCTCCCGCCGACGACGATGTCGATACTCCCACGCGCTTCTCGTCCGAATCCTACGCTACACTCGAAGATCTCGAAGAGCACGACCCCCTTGCATTCGACAGTAAACTCAAGCGCAAGAAGAGTGCTGGCGATCTCAAAGTGCGCCGATCGTCTTATAAAGACGCCGAAAACATCGTCCCGTTCGAAAATTCAAAACAGAAAGCCCGATGTGCGCCTGGCAGGTGGTGCTGTTGGCTGTTGACGTTTGTCGCTGCAGTCGTGTTGTTGCTTGCGACTGGGGGAATATGGGCTTGGAAAGCGACAGCGCCCAAGGACGGCCTGAGTCCACCATGGTATCCTACGCCAAAAGGAGGTACCGATGTACAATGGGAGCAGAGTTACAAAAAAGCTGCAGAGTTGGTAAGGCAAATGACGTTAGTGGAGAAGGTCAATATCACAACTGGAACGGGATGGAGCATGGACATGTGTGTGGGCAATAACGGAGCAGTGCCTAGACTGAAATTTCCTTCGCTGTGTTTACAGGATGGGCCTTTAGGCATTCGCTTCGCCGACAACATCACTGCATTCCCTGCTGGCATTACTATCGGTGCAACCTGGGATAAAGAGCTTATGTACCTACGTGGTAAGGCACATGGCAAAGAAGCACGATTGAAGGGTGTCAACGTGCTTCTCGGCCCTGCAATGGGTCCTCTCGGACGCATGCCAGCCGGTGGCCGCAATTGGGAGGGCTTTGGAGCAGATCCTGTTCTCCAAGGAATAGCTGCAGCCCAAACTATCAAGGGTATCCAGGAAGAGGGTGTCATGGCAACAGCCAAACATTTCCTGCTCAATGAACAAGAAGCATTCAGGCAGGCATGGGAATGGGGCCTTCCGAACGCAATCTCAAGCAATATCGATGATCGCACCATCCACGAGATATATGCATGGCCCTTTGCCGACTCAATCAAGGCAGGTGTAGCATCTATCATGTGCAGTTATAACCAGGTCAATTCGTCGTATGCGTGCCAAAACTCAAAGCTGCTAAACGGGATATTGAAGGACGAGTTTGGTTTCCAAGGTTTTGTACAAAGTGACTGGTTGGCTCAGCGGGCTGGTGTTGCCAGTGCTCTCGCAGGTTTGGATGTGACCATGCCTGGTGATGGGCTTCGATGGGCGAAAGGCAATAGTCTTTGGGGCGCAGAGCTGACCAAAGCTGTGCTCAATGGCAGCGTACCCATTAATCGCCTTGATGATATGGTAACTCGCGTTGTTGCTGCATGGTACCAAGTCGGACAAGATAAATGGCCCGAGGATAGCAAACCCAATTTCTCTTCCTGGACTAATGATAGAATCGGGAAACTGCACGAGGGCAGTCCCTCGGACAAACAAATGGGCGTAGTCAACCAATATGTCAACGCGCAGGGCGAGGGCGAAGAGTTCCACGGGCATCTTGTCCGACGGATCGCCGCTGAAGGCACGGTGCTGCTCAAAAACGAGGGAAAACTCTTACCTTTGTCTCGCAAAGGCTGGAAGAGAGGACCAAAGGATAAGAGGCAAACCAAATACCGTGTTGGCATATTTGGTGAGGATGCTCGTCTCCCTCATAAAGGTATCAATTCATGCCCTGATCAAAGCTGCAACGAAGGCACTCTCGCATCAGGCTGGGGTTCTGGGGCTGTAAACTTCACTTACCTTGTCGAACCAATGTCAGCTATCCGAGAAGCGTTCGACAATGAGACTGTCTATGTGACTGACTGGTTGGAGAACAAGCTTCCAAGCCAGAAGGAGATTCTTGAGGATCAGGATCTGTGCATTGTATTCGCCAATGCGGATGCAGGTGAGGGTTATGAGCGATACGAAGATATTCGCGGCGACAGACCCAACCTCAACCTCCAGAAAGGTGGAGATAAACTCATTCAAGACGTAGCTAAGGGATGCGGTGA
This sequence comes from Shiraia sp. slf14, assembly GCA_000498155.1. Taxonomy (NCBI): domain Eukaryota; kingdom Fungi; phylum Ascomycota; class Dothideomycetes; order Pleosporales; family Shiraiaceae; genus Shiraia; species Shiraia sp. slf14. Next base: position 185,728 of record AXZN01000040.1, read on the forward strand.
AGGCATGGGAGATGTGATTGTGGTTATCCATTCTGTCGGTAAGTAACGTTTAGCAATGCCTGTCTGATTTGTATACTCATTTCGTGTAGGACCGGTCATCATGGAGAACTTTGTCAACATGATGAACGTCAAAGCAGTGCTTCTTGCCAATCTCCCAGGAACAGAATCGGGCAATGCAATCGTTGATGTCTTGTTCGGTGATGTCAATCCATCCGGCCGATTGCCATATACGATTGCCAGGAAAGAAGAAGATTATGGACCAGGAAGCAAGGTCAAGTACCTTCCAAGCCCATCTGATGGACTTTCTCCTCAGCAGAACTTTTCAGAAGGCCTCTACATTGATTACCGCTACTTCGACAAGAAGGACATCGCGCCACGATACGAGTTCGGATACGGACTCTCGTACACACAGTTCAAGTTATCATCACTTCTCATCCAAAGCCATTACACAAAGAAGCCACTCCCTGCACCCCGCCCAGCTGGCCTTACACCACCAAGCTACTCGACTGAGCTACCAGACCCCAAGTCAGCACTATTCCCAGAAGGTTTCTACAGAGTTGAAAAGTACATTTATCCTTGGCTCGATTCGATCAAGGATATCGGCAAATCAGAAATTCAGACATCGCAACTACAAAGCCCTCTCAGCGACGCTGGTGGTGGCCCTGGCGGCAACCCTGACCTCTACACAACCATGGTCACGGTTTCAGCCACGGTAACGAATATTGGACCAGTGGATGGATCGACCGTGGTGCAGCTCTACGTCTCTCTACCAAAAGACTACAAAGACCACGAGACTGGCGAACCCGTAGATTTCCCTACTAGGGTCTTGCGAGGCTTTGAGAAAGTTCATATTCCAGCCGAGAAGCAAGAACATGGCATAGGTGGCAGTAGGAAGCAAGTGACTTTTGAACTCACCAGGAGGGATTTGAGTTATTGGGATGTAAAGAGGCAGAATTGGGTGATTCCCAATACTGGAGAGATCAAGATTAGTGTTGGCTTTTCAAGTAGAAATCTGGCATTAGAGGGGACATGGTAAGAAGTGCAGGCTTGTTGCTTTACCCACAAGGTGTTTTTGGTGTTTATACTTTATTTGGGATTGGATATACCTTTGGTTGTTGCTTTAGACAAGACTCGAAATCTATAGTATATACATAATGTCAAGCATGGATGCTGATGTCTCTGCAGCGAATGCATGTACAACTTCGCCACTCTTTCCATCCATGGTCGGGCTTAGCCTTATGTCATGCTCTTAGCGGATCTGAGACTAGCGCGCGAAAGAGAAAAACGTGCGGTGAACAAGCGCCTGTGGGCCTTTGCCGGTTCTGCTAGTGGCCGAGCGAGGGGATAAAGATAATTTGGTCTCCGCCCAACCATTCCGTTACTCAACGCTCCCCTTCTTTTTTTGTTGCTGTTTCTTGTATACACTCTCCACTCTTCGCTGGAGTGTCTGTATACCCACGATACCCTTTTCTTTTTTTCCAGGTTGCGCCTGTTGAGCGCCTCTTACGCTCCAAGCCGCACTTTATTGGGCCGTATCGATAACGACTAAACCCCTCCAAAACCTGCGCTGTTTAAAAAAAAGTTATCCTCCGCATGCCTCACTCTGAATCGCCGCCCATGGCTCCTGCTATTGTCGTCGACAAGGCTGGTGCCGCGCCTCCGCCTTCATACGACGATGTGTCGGCTTTTGTCACCAGCATCGTCACCGCAAAGACTTCGCATGCCTCTGTCGACGCAGCCTATGCGCTTACTACGCTTCTGCAGAACTCGGTTGGCTTCCGAGGCCTCCATGGATACGGCATAATAGATGAGATCAAGAAGTCGGCCACAAACAAGAAAGATGCGGTTCGACGAGAGGGTGCCATGAACGCGCTTGGTGCGCTGTTCGAGCGCTTCCCACGCACACAGAAGCTGAGCGAGGTCATTTTCCTAGTACAGGAAGAGACTCTCATTCCCCTGGCGCTTGATGCGCTTTCAGACAAGACTGGCTCCGTCAAAGAGTCAGCAAAGTATGCCCTCGATGCGCTCTTCGAGAACCTTGGCCCAGAGGCAAAGGTCTTTGGCCTGTTGCCCGTCCTCACCAAATACCTAGGCAAAAAGTCTGGCAAGTGGCAGGGCGCTGTTGGCGCCTACGAGCTGATTGGCCGCATGGCCGACAAGGCCAAGATGGGCATGGAGAGCTTCGAGGTGGAGAAGGAGAAGGACATTGTCCGCGAGTCCATGGGCAAGAAGCTCGAGGGCCTTATTCCCATTGTCGAGTCTGGCATGCACGATCTCAAGTCTGAGGTTGCCAAGCAAGCCCTTAAGACCATGAACAGCCTCACTACCCTTCTTCAAAATGACGATATTGCGCCCCGGATTCCGCTGCTCGTCAAGTCCATTGAAGACCCATCCACACAGAGTCTGCAGAAGGCCATTCACGCCTTGTCTCAGACCACTTTCGTCGCAATTGTGACATCTCCCGTTCTTGCAATGGTTACTCCTCTTCTAGAGCGTTCTTTGAATTCCCCTTCAACTTCCCAGGAGGTTACTCGTCAAACTGTCGTCGTAGTCGAAAATCTGACCAAGCTCGTTCACGATCCAATCGAGGCTCGTGCATTTTTGCCCAAGCTCAAGCCTGGTGTGAAGGCCGTTCAGGACCGCGCATCTCTTCCAGAGGTTCGAGAGATTGGTGCTCGTGCGCTTGCTGTCATTGAGAAGGCCATGGCAGACAAGGATGGCAACGTTGACAGCGGTGCCATTGCTCGCACCCAGCCGGCAGATGTTGTCAAAGTTATTGAGAAGGAAATCAACGCTGTTGGTAGCCTGTTTGGCTTCCCTGGTGATGCTGAAGTGTGGACGGTTGCGAAGAACTACATTTCAGAGATGATTGCCGAGGATGTCGATCAGCGCGAGCTGAAGCGCATTCCCCAGCTTATCGCTCCCTACTTGGAACCACTTATGAACCCTGGCGATGCCGAGAAAGTCGCAGAGGCAGTTCACCAATTTTATGTCGCTGAGGACCACCGCAAGTTTGGTCAGCCTGTTGTCGAGGACGATGGCGAGGTTGAGATCGTCAATGCTACCTTCTCTCTGGGTTACGGAGGCATGCTGCTCCTTTCCCATACCAACCTCCGTCTTCTCAAGGGTCACCGTTACGGTCTCTGCGGCCGTAATGGTGCTGGAAAATCTACACTCATGCGCAGTATTGCCGACGGCAAGCTTGAGGGTTTCCCGCCTCAAGATCAGGTCAAGACATGCTTCGTCGAGCACAATCAGGGCGAAGATGCCGACCTGACCATCCTCGAATACATTTCCAATGATCCCCGCTTTAAGGATGAAAGCAAGGATCGTATCGCTGAAGTCTTGGAGGAAGTTGGTTTTACTGCTGGTCCTGAGGGCAGGCAATCGCACAAGGTTGGCTCCTTGTCAGGAGGATGGAAGATGAAGCTCGCTTTGGCGCGTGCCATGCTGATGCGTGCTGACGTTTTGCTTCTCGACGAACCTACCAATCACTTGGATGTTGCGAACGTTGCCTGGTTGGCACAGTACTTGAAGAAGCATACCGAAATCACTAGCTTGATCGTTTCTCACGACTCTGGCTTCCTTGATGAGGTTTGCACAGACATCTACCACTACGAGCAGAAGAAGCTGGTCTGCTACAAGGGCAACCTTGCCGATTTCGTGAGGGTCAAGCCAGAGGCCAAGAGTTACTACACACTCACTGCCTCGCAAGTGCAGTTCAAGTTCCCTCCTCCTGGCATTCTTACTGGCGTCAAGTCCAACACTCGGTCCATTCTTCGCATGACAAATTGTACATACACCTATCCTGGTGCTCCCAAGCCCTCTCTTACCGACGCATCTTGCAATTTGTCGCTATCCTCTCGAGTTGCTATTATCGGCGCAAACGGTGCTGGCAAGTCTACACTTATCAAGATCCTCACTGGCGAAGTCATTCCTCAAGAGGGCAAGGTCGAGAAGCACCCTAACTTGCGTATTGGTTACATCAAGCAGCACGCTCTCGAGCACGTTGAGATGCACATGGAGAAGACACCAAACCAGTACCTTCAGTGGCGTTATGCAAACGGTGACGATCGCGAAGTGCTCATGAAGCAAACTCGCATTCTCACCGAAGAGGACAAGCGTCAAATGGAAACACCAATCGACCTTGGTGACGGCAAGGGGCCACGCAAACTTGAAGCCCTCATCGGTCGCCAGAAGTACAAGAAGTCCTTCCAGTACGAAGTCAAATGGCTCCATATGCTGCCAAAGTTCAATACCATGATCTCTCGCGAAACTCTTCTCGAGCGTGGCTTCCAGAAGCTTGTTCAGGAGTTCGACGACCACGAGTCTTCGCGTGAAGGTCTCGGTTACCGTGTCCTCGAACCCAAGGTCATCTCCAAGCACTTTGAAGATCTTGGCCTGGATCCCGAAATCGCAAACCACAACGAAATCTCTGGCTTGTCTGGAGGACAGAAGGTCAAGGTCGTGCTTGCCGGTGCCATGTGGAATAACCCCCATCTTTTGGTCCTCGACGAACCTACCAATTTCTTGGATCGTGATTCCCTTGGTGGTCTTGCTGTCGCCATTCGCGACTACAAGGGTGGTGTCATTATGATTTCCCATAACGAAGAGTTTGTTGGCGCGCTTTGCCCCGAGCAATGGCACGTTGCTGATGGTCGCGTGGCGCACAAGGGCCACTTGGCTGTGAACATGGATCGCTTTGAAGACTCGCGACCTGGCTCGTCAGTTGCTAGCAGTAACGTGAGCTCCGCAGCCCCCAGCACAACTGGCACACCAGTCATGAGTGATGCAGAGGGCAACAAGGACGACATGAAGTTCAAGGCCAAGAAGAAGAAGAAGATGACCCGCCAGCAAGTCAAGGATCGTGAGGTCAGGAGGAGATTGAGATATATCGACTGGTTGAACAGCCCCAAGGTAAGCAATCTTTGTACCCGTTTCTTGCTCATAGCATGTTTATTAATTTGAATTACAGGGCACTCCTCAACCACCCAATACCGATGACGAGGCTGAGTAAGGGATGTTGGCATATTTAGAGCATAGGCATCCTTAACTCATTATCAAAGAACATGGCTACAAGGTTTGTTAGAATTGCATTTGCTCGGCGTTTTATAGATGGGTTTTGCTGCGCCTGAAGGGTTGCGCTCGACATAGATTATGACTCTGGGGATATAGTCCATATTAGGCATATATATTTGCGGATATCAAAAGCATTCTTTACACATACTCTACATGACATGTTGCTCTTCATCATGTGAAGCATGTTCACGTTGCCCTTGTGTCATGACCCTACAGATATGTCTAGCATGTAAAGGCTTGGGTCAGGCACGACACATACCTAAAGTTTGGATGGGACCAGAGTTGTATCCTGGAGCTGATCCGGTCCATTACTTCGCTCGAAGCCTGTCAGGTATCCCTTTCGATTCGCTAATTTGTGATTTTCTCCTCAACGTTTGTCTTTATCTCCCTCTCACCGCTCCTGCCCTCTGCCGTTTGCTCTTGACGCTCAGACCAACACGTACAACATTCACTCTCACTTTTACCCCACTCCCTCAACTTCACTCTCTCGCTTACAAGGCGCTAGAAAGCTGGAGCCTGGAGGGCAGCTATAAGTTTTTCTTCTGCTCACTTCTAACCTTCCTTCCTCCACCTCCAACCTCAACTTCTCTGTCTCCGCTTCTTCACACAAACTGCGCATACAACCTTCCCACACTCTACTACTGCTTCCTCATCCAAGATGAAGTGTTTCCAAGCTGCCCTCGCAGGCGCTCTTGCCCTGGCTGTTCTGGTGGCAGGCGCACCTCAAGATCCCACTGTCCCAGGTTACAAGCCTCATCACGACAACAAGGCCTTCACGTATGTCGCCACCGTAGTGTGGCACGACTAGACGTGTCGAATTGCTAATAACCCAAAGCTATCGCTGCAACGCCCTCGACATTCGCGAGTGCGATGTCTCAGGCGGTTGTGCTGTTATCGAGACCTGCCAATACAACTGCGTCAATCTCATGTCAGAGGTTGGCCCCGTTGGCGCAGGTTGCGCTGGAAAGAAGCCTTTCGAGATAACCGCGGCTCTTGCTTCTCTTGCTGGCGATGCTGGCGAAGAAGATATCGGCACTGGCTCTACTCAAGGTTGCGGTGACGGCAACAAGAAGTGCAAGAAGTGCTCATCTGACAAGCGCGGCGTCTTGACTTGCCAGTATGGTTTCTGCTACGTTGTCCCCGGCCAGTGGTGCAGCCTTGATTCGTCTTGTCGCGATCAGTGTGCCTGCTGCAAGAAGCCTCGCATCGGCAAGCGCGAGGTTGAATCACATTGTACGCCTGGAGAGTATCGATGCTACTTCAAGCTGGGTTCTCACCTGCAAGTCTGCAATGCTCTGGGCAAGTGGGAACTCTCCGCAGATTGCGGCATTAAAGATGGCTGGTCTTGGTAAGTGTCTCATCCCATCCCGCATTTCTACCCTTGGACTTGCAAGCTAATACATTGCAAAGCTGCAAATCTCCATCTCCCGGCATCGCCTTCTGCGATTGCCGTCAGCCGGCCGAGCTCTCTACATAATTCTCCATCGAAGGCATCAAGAACAATTGAGCCCTCAGGTTACCTCAACTCAATGACTACTCTGAGATAAGAGCGAAACAGCAGCTCAGGACATCTAGATGGCTGAGTAGGAAGGCAAGAACTTGACATGAAGAAAAACGAGACAAGATAGATAAAATCTCCTGATAACATGAAATCTGAATTCACATTACATGGTAATTTTGAGTGTTGTCTCCATCAATCCTTATGCAGTGTGATCAACAAAATGAAGACAAACTTGCCGTGTCAACAACAACACATCATCCTACCATCATTTCAAACTTTCATCGTTCATTGTTTCAATAGTCAATGTTGTTTGCACTGATGTTCACTGAAGTCGTGGGGCTTGTACAGCTAGTCTCAGAGTAGTTAAGATGACGCCGTTAGCCATGCAACCAATCGTCATACATCGTCTGCAATTCTCCCGCGAATACCCACCCCTCTCACGACCAAGAATCTGGACAAACGTTGTTGGCTCTTTAAAACTCTTCCCTCTTCTTCACAATTCCAACCATGCAGCTGTAGCACCATTTCTATAATACAACCCTTCAACAATCGTTCTACTCAGAACGGTCCATCAACACAACACCATGTCACTCACCAAACATCTCCAAAATGCCTACTCCTCCAAACAAACACAGGTCGTCATCTTCTCCGCTACAGCCATTGCCCTCTATGGCTACGACCAAGGCATGATGTCTCTCATCAACACCAATCACGACTACCTCTCCACCATGCGCATCTCCTCGTCTTCCCCTCTAGTCGGCGTCATCGTCGCAGTCTACTATCTCGGCTGTGCCGTAGGCGCCGTTCTCTTTTCCAAACTCGCCGACACACTCGGCCGCAAAAAGAGCATCTTCTTTAGCCTTGCGAGCGCAAGTTTAGGAAACCTCATCATGTTCTCCGCAGGCTTCAAATTCCCCAATGCAGCGCTGGGCATCATGTTAGCAGGGCGAGTGATCATGGGTCTCGGTGTAGGAGGCATAGATGCTGTTATCCCAACGTATAGTTCTGAGTTGTCGGCGGATGAAGCTAGGGGCAAAGCACTTGCGCAGGAATTCCAGAGTAATATTTTCGGCTTGCTCATGGCGTTTGGTATCAATCTAGGTGTGACGATTGCGTTGGGGAAGTGGTCGCAATGGGCGTGGCGGACGCCGATTATTGTGATGCAGATTTATCCGGTGCTTTTGATGGCGTTTGTTGAGAGATTGCCGGAGAGTCCGAGGTGGTTTATCTTTCATGATAAGAGAGATGAGGCCAAGGAGGCGTTGGAGGAGATTTTTGGAGAGGATGAGGCGGGGAAGAAGATGGAAGAGTTGGTGGAGCAGCATGAGAAGGAGAAAGAGGATACTGTGGGGTATCTGGACATGGTGAATCCGTGGCATGCACAGTTTCATCCTACAATGGTGACGATTATGTGTCAGGTCAATCAGGCGTTGACGGGGTATGGGGCAGTATCAGTTTATGGGCCTCAGATATTTGGTGTGAGTTTATTCACTCGGTATATTGGAGTCTTTAATGCTGACTTTCCGATTAGCTTCTTGGATTCGATGTTCGTACATCTGAATACCTTACACTTGGCAACTACACTTCCTACTTCCTTCTGATGACTTTGGCTTGGATACTCATCGATGCACTGGGACGTCGCCAATTGCTCGTCCAAGGCTCAATTGTACTGGCCTCTTCATTCGCCTTACTCGCGCTATTTGGTGGCCTAGCAGAAAACTCGTCTAAGCTTCACATACCGATCTTCATCCCTGGCACGATTGGCACTGTCATCCTGTTCATAGCCACTGGTGCGTTTGGCATTGGGTGGCTGTCCACAGTATGGCTCATCCCTACCGAGATTTATCCTACCTCTGCCCGCGCCCAAGGAACTGCCATCTCAGTCATCATCTGGGGCCTGGCAAACTTTGCAATCACCTTCTTGACGCCAGTCATGTTCAACAACCTGTCCTATATGATCTTCCTTGTCTTCGCTGGCACTAATGCATTCGCTGGACTGTGGACCTACATCTACCTTCCCGAAACAGGCGGCAGGAGTTTTGAAGAGAATCAGGATTTTTTCAAGGAGGCGAGTGAGGCAAACACGTGGAGAGTAAACAAGGTTGCTGGTGGCGATTGGTCAAAGATGAGATATCCAGATCCAGAGGCTGATGGCGAAGTTGTAGATGCAGAACGTGTCCCGTTGTTAAGGAGAGTGGAAGATCAATTACCTAGCACGGATTAAATCTCCTAGAATCTTTTACACATGGCTTAGAATGATACCCTCCAAGACAATCGTAGAATTAGTCTAGATCCAAATCTTACAATTGCTCCGATGACTCAAAATCACCAAGCTTCCAGACAATCAAATCTGACCATCTCTGACGCAAAACCATCATATCTTCGCCACAGAGTCAGAATTCTCCCATGGTACCGCGCCTTTACAAACACCCCATGTCTCGAACTCTCCCTCGGATTTAGCCGCCACTCATCGGACATCTCGTTCGGAAACCGGTCTTAGCACCGACAATCGCCTTTATTCTCCGAGACTACGCCTACGCAACCCCATCTCACTCGCCCCAAGGCAACCACAATCTCACTCTCATCGCCACAAAATGATGCATCTACGTTCAAGGCGACCAACGAGCGGTTGTCGCGGATCCATTCACAATGTGGACCCTGCACAGACGAGCATGGCCTGATTTGTTCGTGTGTAGTCACATTATGTCCGATCAAGCCGCTAGCGCTGTGCTGGGAAGTGCAGCGAGTACGTAGGGCCGGGCTGAGGGAGGGGTACGGGAGCGAAAACACGTGCATTACATAGATAGTATGTACATAAATTCTGTATATCCCAAGTAAAACGAAACGCATAACTTGCAAATACCCCATTCCGAACCTTGTGATCTATTTTGCTTGCGATACACCGCTCTAACCGCTTGTGTCTGACGACTCTCCTGTTGTGTCGTGAGTAAGCGTCCAATCAAGACGAGGATATTTGTGAGCAAAAACAGGGCCCCCTTTGTGCTACTCCGGGTTTGGAGCGGGAGATATAAGGAGCGGGGAGACTACTTTGGATCCCGAAGAATTCGCTGTTGTTGTTATTACTTGGAAGAACCGGAAACGAAAAGAACGCGGGAGTAAAGAGGTTAACAATGTCGACTACGTGCCTTACTATTCACGATCTGCTGCGCATCACGTATACGTATGAAGCGCAGGCTTGGGAACAGCAGGCTAGGAAGAGGAAGGATTCTGTGTGTTCGGTGTGTATACCCTTTCTTTGCAATTGCAATCCCGAATCCAATCCCGAATCCAATACATCCATATACAACTCCAGAAAAGCGATATAAACAAGGGAAGAAGTATCCGTACTAACGATTCTCACAGACTCCAGAAACATGCGCCCACCTCTCACCACTAAATCCCCTCCCTCCCAACCTCTCCCTCGAAACAGACTTTACACACCATTACAGCCGGACCAAGCGATAACTTGAACACCACTTCAACTTCAAATTCACTTCAACTTCATGATATGAATATTAATTACCGGAAACCTACTTATCCTTTTCCTTCTAACGAAATAACGACATAACGACCCAACACAACAACTCAGCTTCTTGCTATTCCAAACTGATCGGAGTCCGAACTATTTCCCCTCTCACATTCACATTCACATTCATTCACACAGCCCACTCGCCAACTCCACTCCGCTCCCCGTCTCTGCACCCACATGCATACATGCGTGCGCGTGCCGCATGTTGTGCAGGAGGTGTGTATGAGACGGACCGATTTCTGTCGAATTAGAGTTTTGCTTGGCGGCGGGAGGGCGAATTGTGTGAGGGGGAGGACATGTTGCGTGGGGGAGTGGTACGAGAGGGGAGGAAGGTGTGGGGTGAGGTGAGGTGTGCATTGCATACTACATATGTAAGGAGGAGGAGGGGATGGAGTGAGATGAGATGAGTTGAGATGGAGGATGGGATGGGGTGGTTGATTGGGATGGGATGGGATAGGTTGTGAGATTGGAGATGGGCTTGGGAGAATTGCGTAGTACGCTCAATGGGGGAATGGATGGAAGACGATTGATTTGTGTGAGAACTTATTTTATGTACGCTTTCACTGTCCATCGTCATAGCTATGTGATCGGGACTTTCCTCAATGTCGGACTTCTCCGTATTCTCTCCGCTCCGATCATCACCCCAGCCCAGCTGCTTTCAACGCGAATCATAGGTGCGGTAGATCGTTCCTAGCGTGGTATATCGTTGTCGTTAGCTAGACAGCAGATCCAGCCGCCATGGTCGGTTGCTGCCTTGTAGTACATGGGGCTCTGATGTCTTGTGTTAGACATCACGCTTGCCTTGCACCATTTAGAAGGTTGGTCTAACTTACATAACGTTCTGGGCAGTTCAAGTCTTTGCAGAAAGTCTTTTTCATCATTAGGCACATATGTCCACCGCGTGAGTGAAAGTTGTCTTCGCATGTGAGCACCTTCTCACTTTGCGTATCATTAGAAGCTGCCGTTGCAGCTGCAATTATCGAGAGGATAATGCTGGAGATGGAAGAGTAGCACATTTTGGGACTTGCTTGTTGTTGACCTTCTATGTCGAAAGTGTGACTAGTTTTGAGAAGGATTTACGATCGGACTCTCATACGTGATGGTTTTTGTGGTCTCTTATATCCTGGCTGCGTTTTACGCAGATTGTTGTCTGGGTCACATCGTCGTTGTTTCCACGGTTGGTCGACCCCTTCTCTTCGGCGCGCCTTCTCATGAAAACCCCAATTCTCTCTCTGGCTCTTGCTTACGAATACTCTCCGTCTCTTTTGGCTCAATGGCAGTCACGGCGGACCTTGTAACGTTCTTTGTTGGCTCATCGCATTGCACCTTGATGACTGTTTCGCCCCATATAGAGCAGCAGCGATAACAAGAATCACTATGTTCTTTCCACTTCACATCATCAATTTAACATCAGCGAGCCTGCGGTTGCAAACTTACAAAAGCTTCAGGACATTTCAATTCCGGCGTTCCGCATTGTTGTAAGCATACCTTTTGGCCACGTGGGTTGATCAGCGCATCCTTTGGGTCTGCTGCAGCCACGACCTGAGCTACGAGGAATGCGATCACCAAATTGACGACCAGTGGAAGCATGATGACGTTCTTTTGGCAATGCAAGCATCAAGAATGTGCGTTGTAGGATCTTGGGCGCGTGATGCTCTTGGGACAGGAGTTCGGGCAGAATAAGGCTAGCAAGGGGTGCGATCCTTCGCTGATTTGATACTGAAACTTCGGTAACGGTTTACTGGAAGCACCCTTCCAACTTTAGTGAATTATATGTCGCCCAAGAGTTCATGAAACCGGCGTGTTTAAAGTTTAAATATTTCGTTACCTGTGGTTGTCATGGAAATGTGATTTCAAACATTTGTGGACATATTTGTGAATTATACACATACAGTCTTTCACTGGAACGACATGATACTTGAGTATACTCCGTATGGCCAACTCACATACTGCTTGAATATTGATATTTCGATTATTGAACGTCTTATCAAATGATTAAAGCAAGCCTCGTGACTCGTTAATAATTAAACTATCGCACAAAAGAAGCTTGGAACAAACAAGAATGCTTTGGGTATCCGCAGAATGCTGCACAGTAACCAGGATATTTTTCTCCTACCATCACCACTCAATTTTTAAACTTGCCCACCCAACCAGAACCCTCCAAACCACAAAGCTCCCCATGCAGGTTGCGCGAGGGCCCTCAACACAGCTGGGCCAGGACACGTCCCAGTCAGTCCCCAGCCCACACCAAAGGCCGCAGCCCCCGCCATGAACCTCAAATCAATGTCCTGAACCGTCTTCGTAGGGATAGAGAACTTTGGAGCGAATTTCGGTGGGCTCTGAAATCCCTTGCGTTGGATCTCGATGAGGTTAGGCAAGACGCCAAAGACAATGACTAGCCCAAGTGAAGGGTCCCACTGGTTTAGCACTGGAAACGAGAGGAATGAAGCTACTTTCGCAGGGTGAGACATTTGCGTAATCTGAAGGCCAAGGGCGAAGAGAAGACCGGAGAAAAATTGCGTGGCTTCGCGAGCGCGGTTGCGAGGGCTGGTAGCTGGCTTCTCGTTGGTGCTTTGTGCGGTAAGAGTCTCCTCGAGGTATCTGGGTACGAATCGAGCGGCGAGCACACTGACGGTGGCTAGAATGAGGAGCGATACGGTAGTGGTTGATGAAGGGTATACAGGCGTATAGCATGGGATGTCGCCAGGGCATGCCTCTGTGTAGAGCGTAGGATGGACGAGATGGTGAGTGAGTATTGCCACTGGAAAGAATGTAGCCACTGCGACGGTCGATCGCCCACTGAGTCTTGAAAGTCCACACAGCATGTGCCCAGATGTACATCCGTTTGCCATCTGCTTTCATTAGTGTTGTTCCGGCTCAGTTGTTCGCTGTCGACGTACCTTTGTACCAAGCCCGATTATAGCCCCAACGCCCATTGTAATCAAAGCAGTTTGCAGTGACACTGGCACAGTTGGATAGTTGGTGATGAGCTGCGGAGCGAGAACTTTCAAAGGGAGCCAGCTTGCGGCCATGCCCACGAAGAAGGCCAAAGTCTCTTTCGTAGGCCCAGAAAACAGTTGTCGAACAAATCCCGATAAGCCCAATATGTTGCCATTTTGATAGAGTAAGTTGCTGGTCGCTTGGTGCAGCAAGAATGCACCAATGCTCGTTTCGACCGGTGTGAACATCCTTCTTCTTCCTGTCCTTCCTGCCCACTGGCTCTTTCAGCCTGAACCGAACCTCGACGTATAAAGAGTGAATGACATCAAAGAATGGAGGAAGAAGCGACTTTAAAGTACTATATAAAACACGAATACATTTCAACACTACTACACGGAACAAGCAGAACTCCGCTCCTAGTTCCTTCTCAGTGCCTGCGCGAAGGCCATTCCATGCCCCTAAACGGCCGTTATACACGTTCCGAGTGGCAGACCATGTTTGCTTAACTCCCGAAAGCCAATCAAAGAAATGTAATCCTTTAATCGGCGACTAGATCACCCAAAGCGCTATATTAGCCAAGTTCGTGATAATTAGAAATCTGGAGAAGGCTGAAGGAAGGTGGCGCCGCCACACCACACGCACTTTGCTATATAGAGTTTAGTGAAGGCGTGAACGTGGTCCGCGCATGGCTTATTGGCGACTCGGCGATGGGAACAAAGGGATCTCTACGCGAGAAAAGCATGGTAAGGCTGGCAGAACATGAGCAAGGTGGAGATGATGTATAATCTTTGCAGATATTATGATTGTTGCTGACATGTATGTGGTTTCGTATTGCGTTTTCTCGTATGATTGATGCGTCGTTATGGGGCAGGGAGCAGAGTGAGCTCGCCGACCTGAATGACGACGGCGACTTGGGTGCCGGAGCAGCGAATCCTGCGCATGGTTGTGCGAAACCAACGGCCTGGTGTTGGTACTAATGGAGAAGGTTCCGAAGCATATCTTGGGTCTGAATCTGAGTGCCGGATGCCAGGGTTGCTTAAAACACTCTACTGGGAGAGATTTGCCATGGTTTTGGCCACAACGTGGTAAACCTGAACCTTATATGCCTTCTGATCATGTTTAATGAGGAGCATTTGACGTTAATGTTTTTCGTGAGGCTTGAAATGAAGCTTCTCCGTGCATGAACTTCCATCTGCCAACTGGTGATGCCCATTGTTGTCTTCGCCCTTAGCTTCCATTCCTGATTCCTGTACCATACTAGTTCGGCGACTTAGCCTCACTGTCGAACAATCAAGGTGTTCTCGAAAACGCGCCTATATGCATGCCAAGCTCTGGATTGGAGTGCAAATTGGATTCTGTGACGAGTTGCTTTGGTCCTGGAAAATGTTTTCTTTGTACACAATGAATCGCCGAAGTTCCAATGCCCCGCAATATCCGGGCCACCAAAATCTGCCAACATCTCAGCTGACGGGTCACGGTCAACATGATATGTTTGGTACGCGGGCTTCAAGTTGCGTGTTCCTTGCTGATATTGATAGTTGTTCGTTTTCTGGCTTCAAACATCTTGTGACTCTGATTGCGCGTCAGCAGCACCATTGCATGCCGCTTTCGCAACAACTGCTTGATAAAAAGTAAGGCTATTTAGCCACTTCATAAAATACATTTACATGTTGTCAGGAATGCAGAGACGATATGGTAAGCGTCATGTGAAGTCCCTGAGCAACTTCTCAATTCAGCGAGGCCATATTAATAACATTGTTAGCTTATAGTTTAAAGCCTACCTTGGACATTGCGAATGGATTTAACCCGAGTACCGGATACGAAGGTAGAGCTAGCAGAGAGAAGGCCAACTCCATAAGCAGTCGGCGATTACCGTCGTATGGCCTTGGCCAAATTCCCCAGTCTTTCCATCTACGGAGATTCCTTCTACATGTCCGACTCTGATCGCTGGCACTCGTATCATCGTACTCAACGGCGTATCCGATAAGGCCCTTGTGCGCCGCCTGCCGCCGCGCCCGCCGTGGCTAAATGTTAGCCTTGCATTGACGTTCGGAGGAATTACGCATTTTCGCAAGTCGATGTCGTTATAGGAGTTGGATTCGCTCGTGATTCGTTATGATGACTACAGTCGGCGATTACAGTGTTCAATGGGCAAACTTCAAGTTCTCCATTACTTGCCTGTTATGGAGAGTTACGAAAGTCAGATTTCGCCGCGTACTCGGATTTATGCAAGTAAATCCAAAGAAAATATAGTCAATAGAAGCTCAGGTCTCAGTCGGCGATTACAGTGATCCACGGCCCCAAATAATCACCTCTTCTTACCCATTGTAGTAATAAAGAAAGCTATAAACACTTTTAATATATCGTCACTACATATTGTCGTGGTGATTGATGCTCAGTTATCGTACCATATGTGCATGGAATCTAATTATGCTCCACCAAATAGTCGCTGCTGACGCTAATGCCAAGTGGCTCCCTGGGTACAAATAGACCTCTCAGAGCCAGTAAGTGACAGAGCAGTGCTCTCATAGAGATTCAAGGGGGGATTGTGGCATGCATCAGGTACCCCTTCGCCGACTACAGTGATGGATACCCCAAACCATGACTGCGTTTCTTTCTCAATCAGGCAGTTTGACGAGACAACAGTGGAACATTCAAGCACACGCGTCAGCGATGGCGGAGATGTCCAGGTGCCTAACAAACGCTAAGGGAGCCCACCATCATGGTCCCCTTAACTAGCCACATTATGTGCCAGCCTCCACACCTGAATGGGGCCATAACTTCTGCCTCTGATGCACTCTACGTCCTCCTTCGGTCTGTCATACCTGGGAATGCCGCTGATCCATGGGGAGGTTGGAACCCGAGTACTCTGCACAAGCTATTGCAAATCTTCTAATATGCATAGTTCGCCGACCACAGCAATAGATGGCTCGGGATCAATACACCCGACTTTCCTGTTATGGTACATTGAACCTAGGCATATCAGTATGATACATTAGTTAAGCTTGGCTTTCAAATGACGCTCTCAACAAGAATATTCAGTAAAGGCTGATCAGGTGTTGCCAATGTTTTAGGGTGATCGAGTCTACTCATGATTAGGTATGGAAGAAATTCCTACATATCACGAGACCATCCCTGATGGCCTAAGTTGGGTTGACTGTTTATGAGTTATCACATGTTCATTATATTAACATTATTAGATTACAGCATAATTATTCGTCCTAGTGATACAAGGCCTCATGATTCATCCGTTGCCAAAGATGCTGACCACTGTACCATTCTCACGGCCTGGATTCGAAGGCTCGCCATTTCCTGTGGAGAGGCTTGTAATAGCCCCGGCAGGTGCGCTCACACTCTGTACGGCAAGTTCCTTCGTTTCCCCAGATTTTGTCTTATTGGGCGTTTTATTGATCTTCCCTGTTTTTCTCGCTTTCTTTCTCGGCTTCTCCGGTGAGTCCGCATTCGCAATACCATACCGGTGGAACTTGTGACGATTTGGCCTTCCGAACACTTGTTGTGGGGTTTGAAGCTTTGCAAACATAGCGTCGCCTGATTCTTCTCCGGGCATTACAGGTAGGACCTGGGCATCTTGTATTATTTTGATAATTCCCTCATCGTCTTCTAATTCTTTTGCTTCTAGATGCTGCGTTCGCGACATTTTCTTTGCATGGTTGAAAATAGCATGCTCAATTGTGTCCTCTAGAACCAGGGTCTCTACCAATACAGGCTTTGTCTGTCCAATCCTATGCGCTCTTTTGATTGCTTGGGCTTCAAGGCCGGGTCGGTTGATTGGGTTGACTATAAGAACTATGCTGGCGGCATTTAGGTTCAGACCCAACGCACCACAAGCAACATCAATAAGAAGCACTCGAATGTCGGGATTCCGGTTGAACAGTGCAACATATTCTGACCTCTTAGTGTTATCCAGTGTTCGAGCGTAGATGCGATGGTTGATGTAGAGCATTTCCAGGCACTGTGCGATATAGAATGCAGCATTGTCACCATCATAAAAGATAATGATCTTCTCAGTAGCTTGATGCTGCATAACCTTATCTAGCAAATAGGTCAGCTTGGCCGACGTGGTACCGATGACTTTTGTATGAAGCAATGGTGAGTTGGCGGGTAGTTCAGCTTGCTCTTCAGCAAGAGTGAGCTTCCGCTTTTTTCGAATCGTAGGTGACGTGGGAGGTATTGGCTCCGACGGGTCATTTTCTTTGTCATTTTTCTTAAGCTTCAACGGTAATGCTTTGCTACCAAGTGCTGGCGCTCGTCGACTAGTCAGAGGCTCATGGGTTTCAACGCAAGAGGATGGCACGCCTGATTTGGTGAGTTGCGGGTCGTTGGATTTCCCTTCTCTACCAGCTTTGTTGCCGTCTTCGGCTTGGGCCATAGCTTCGATTCTTGCTTTGGCTGCTAATCCAACAGGTTCAAGACCATGAGCTGGGTTCTGTGAAACAATATGACTATCAACATGTAATTGGCCGGCAAGAAGCTGCGTGATCCCAATGATTGTAGGCTTCATTGGATACGCCAGAGAGAACGCGGGCTCTGACTCGGCGGGCCAATTATCGATAGCCATGCCTACTTCGTGCGCTTTACTCAATGCTAACCAGCTTTCTGATGTTGTCAAGTTTGAGACTAATCGGCTGCTTTCAAGGAGCAAACTTTCGTCTTCAGGGGAGCACTTTCTGTCCTCCTTGGCAAGGTACTTGGCTGTTGTTTCTAAAGTGTTGATCACATCCTCGAGCCGAAAGCCTGTCCAAGTGAAGTTTGATTGCCGTAAGTTTTTGATCAAACTGTGACGTGCTTTCACACTATTTTTATGAAAGAGGTAATCGACATCGGCTCTCTCGGATGTGACTGCATTTGACCGCAGCACTTGTATGAACAAATTTGCTGTCATCTTGTCAAACCAACATGGTTTCAAGTAGACCACGCGATGACGCATGGGTGGTAAAACGATATCCTTTTCGACATCCTCAGGGCGTGTTTTGACCACCAATCCCTCGAGAGTGCGCAGAAAACAAGATGAATACCCTGAGTACGTTTTCCTGTACTGATGCTCATGCCGATACACGTACTCATCCCATTCTAATTTGCCTTCTGTTAACGAGTCACACCATGGGCGTACCATGAGAAAGTTGGAAGCCAAAGAGCCGAGAGCCTTAGTAGCTTTGATACCTTCATCGTTGTGATTGAACGACTTCTGCTGTTCAATGATTGATTCTCGGAGTGCATGTACGTCGCTATCGTCAGTCTCCAATGTAGTAGCATCGACTTCAACGCCAACCAAGTTTTTGGCAGGAGTACCGGAGACGACCCAACGCCTTTCAGCCTCAATTTGTTTGGCTAACAGCACTGCATTAGATACGGAGCTAGAAAAATTATGGCCTTCGTCGATGATGATTCGAAGCCAATGAAGTTTTTTCAAAGGCGACTCGTAGGTTGTTTCGTTAGCCACGCAATTGCAATCACGAATCCGTGTTGCTCCAATACAAGGGCAACAACAGGGTCCAGCACCCTGAACCTGTCGCCTTTTTTGTTCATCGACGCTAACGATCTCCTGCTCGAACCTATTTCGAGTAAATAGAACTACATCGAACTCCATAAGTCTAGATGGTATAGGTATCTCACTGGCGAATACCAGAGCATCATTATCTTGTGGTATCGCCTTGGCTTTGGGACCTCGCTTGCTAATGGAGTCGAGAATGAGTATCTTTAATCCATCTTTCAAAATATGCTTCCGTATCTCCGATTGCCATTGGTGTAGGAGATTCCTTGGTACTACAACGATAGTGCCAGAGCACAACAAAAGTTGGCGCGGCGGTGGAACTATCGTGGTCCTGTTCATGCGTGGAAGGTCGGGGGGTATTTCGTAAACTTGCAAGTTCCTTTGCAATGCGGTTTTGAGATGCGAGAATTGAGTTTCACCGTTGAGCTCAGATTGCTCTATGAGGGCTTTAGCCGGAATCGATTGGCGTCCAATTGTCGAAGCTGCCATGTCCGAGAGGCTCCCAACATGATTTCTGATGGGCGGGAGAGGAAAATAAGCTGCTGGAATGCGAGGATAGTGGCCTTTAGTTGTGAGAATAACAGCAAGGCAGATGATTGTCTTTCCTAAGCCCATGGTCTCCGCTAGTATGCCGCCCCGACCGGCCTCGTAGTAAGGGGGGTCCTGTAGAAAAGAACCATCTCGCGCGCCAAAGTAGAAAGTCTCTCCATTTGGAGACTTGCGCAATTCCAATCTCGGATCTAACTGCAGTTGTGGCGCAGCTTCGCGTTGAATCATAAGGCTAGCAGACCGTGCTTGGTATGGATAGAGTCTAGTTCGTAAACCTGCCAACGGTTGTTCACCATGATCCTCCCACTCTGAGTATGCTGCAGAATTAAGAAGATCGCGCACTGATGTCCTGGTATAGCGACTTCGTATCAATTGTGGATCAGGTGCCGGTGAGGGAAGTTTGTTGAAAAGATAGTACAATGAAGAGTTAATTGGTGTCGCCCATGGGTCGAAGTACTGCTTCCCTGCTTCACGATAATTGCCAAGCCAAACACTTGGAGATGTATCGATCTGGTGAAGCACTTGTCGCAATGCTGCTTTTAAGCTTTTGCTGCTTCGATCAACAGTACGACGTCCCCAATCCTCTGGGAGCAGATATACGCGGATAAGGCTATATGAGGCCTCTTGTATAGAATTTCGTTGATGTAAGAAGAGCCGTATCCAGCGTGCATCCAATAATCTTGTGGCCTCAGCGCCTATAATGAGCTTGACCTCGTCCGGTAGATCAGGAAACAGTAATTCTGACCATTCTTCTTCCAAAGTCGGCCCAACGCTGACTAGCACTGTGATGTTAGAGTGAAGGCAGCCCAATGCGATGTAGCGTTTAAGATCCTGAAATCTCTCATCGGCATCAACGGCAGGAGATGATGCGGCAGTAACAGGTGTGGAAAAGGCGTTCGCTGATGAATGACCTGTGCTCAAAGTTGAAGAAATAGACATGCTGTTATAGTGACTAGGGATCACTTCTTTAGAGGCTGCAATGATTCCGACTGGGCTTGCTAGGTTGTGCATGCTTCTCATAGGTTGTCACCGAGTTGGCGATCCGAACACCGAACGGCATCACCACGTTCACGCAAAGCTTCACAAAACCCTGCAAGGGCAGGATTAAGACTTAAGAGATTTCCTCGGGGAAATGGGCGGAAGCGCGCATGGTATGTAAGTGTGGAAGTTGACATGTCCAGGCACCGGCTGACAAGGATGCATTCGAGCAAACGACGCTAGAGCCGTTAGCGCCATCCGCATTAGTGGCAACAGAACAGTGAGAAAGACAGGATCACATGAACAAGATCAATTGATGTTTACATTATATTCATGCCAATAAGTATATACAATTCTAAAAACTCCACAGAACGCTATGCTAAGCTTTTGCAAGATGATACTTATGCTAGCCTAGTTATTGCATCTCTTGCTGCCCTGGGGTGCCCTCCACCTTTTCACCTTTACCCCATACACTTTCCATTGCCGATCCTAAACTATTCATGCCCTCCTCGATCTGTGCTTCAGTCACAATCAGCGGTGGTACAAACCTCAGAGTGTTTGTGCCACACGAAATGACCAATAATCCCCTCTCTCTTGCAGCAGTGATGATGGGAGTTGGATCAGAGTCGAGCTGAAGACCCAGAATAAGTCCTTTACCTCGAACCTCCTTGATCTGGTTGGGGAAGCGGCTTCGTAAGGCATCAAAGTGCTTGCGGAACGCCGCTTCTTTAGCTGGTATTGAATCTAATATTTCAGGAGACGATAGACGAGACAAAATATATGATGCAACGCGGCTTCCAAGAGGGTTACCGCCAAACGTTGTACCATGGTCTCCGGTCTTGATGTGGTCACATACAAAGTCATTGACAATTGTAGCGCCAATTGGGAATCCATTTCCTAGAGCCTTGGCGGTAGTGACAATGTCTGGATGGCACTCCTTGGGGTAGCCAGCATGTGCCCAGAAAGTGCCAGTCCTGCCCAAGCCGCACTGAATCTCGTCGTATATCAAGACGGCTCCAACTTCAGTACAGCGTTTTCGTAAAGCTAGCAGGAACTCTGGAGTTGCGACATTCACACCTCCTTCGCCCTGAATCGGCTCAACGATAACACCACATGTAGAATCCGTGACCAGATCCTTGACTGCAGCTACGTCATTGAATGTGCCATACTTGAAGCCAGGAACCATGGGGGAGAATGGTGTCTGGTACTTGGGGTTCGGTGTGGCGCTAAGAGAACCCATCGTCCGACCGTGGAACGAATTCTGGAAAGATACAAACTCATATTTGTCTTTGCCCTGGCCGATTGACTTGCCAACCTTTCGCGCAAATTTAATCGCAGCTTCATTAGCCTCTGATCCACTGTTACAAATGAACGCGCGAGTTGCGCTGGCGAAGCCACCGGTGGCATGCGTGAGCTGGATGAGCTGCTTGGACAAGAGTCCAGTGTGGGGGTTGTGGTATAGGTTAGAAGTGTGCATCAATTGCGTAGCCTGTATGATGTTAAATGGAGGCTCTGATAAGGAGAGCAATATGATTACCTGCTGCGCGATGACCTGTGCAACACCTGGATCGCAATGTCCCAATGCGTTGACAGCAATTCCAGCGGTCAGGTCCAGATATTTCCTGTTTTCCACGTCCCACATATAGCATCCCTCTCCCTTCTCGAACATGGGTGGAGGACGGACATAGGTCGGGACCATATATGGGAGTTGTTGGTTTACGAGACCTGCTGTCTTGGAGCTCGCGGGCGGGTCAGGGGTGGGCAATGAAGCTTCCCGCTAGAGGGGTCAGTATTCAAGCTTTAGAGGAAAATTCGGGCTATACTCACTGCTATCGAATCTTTTACATCTTGTGGGAGACTAGAATCTTTGAGTGCAGCAGTCGCAGCAGACGCAAAACGGCGGGGGGCATAATTCACGCGAGGAGCCCGCAAAGCAGCGCAAGCCCTTTTGGAAGATATGCGCAAAGCCATTGTCATTTCCCAGAACGTCTCAAGCACGAAAAGAAAGGACGTGGCCTATTTATGCGGCATTTACGATGACTGCAAGTTGTTGCATGACTCCAAATTCTCGGCTTGGGGCCTATCGATAACGCCAACTTTCCGCGCCGACCTCGGCGGAACAACATAACCTTCATCAATTGTCAGTATATATATCATCTAAATTTTGAAAACTTCATCAAGTCTCGTTGGTGTAGTCGGTTATCACGTGGGTCTCATACCATCACATATGACTGCTCTTGGAGTAGACATCCCAAGGCCGCCAGTTCGAATCTGGCACGGGACAGCAGTTAACTTTTTGCCTTTTCTTCATCCATGGCACACTTTTTTTTTGCTCTTTTCTTTTGGCTGAGTGAGGGCAAGAGATGAAATAGGGATAGAGCAGGAATGCAAAAACGCTGTCATGCTCTCTGGACGTACTAGTAGAGTAGGCATAATGGCCCATACAGCTACAAAAATCTAATGCTTCTTCGCCTCCTTTTCTTTCCTTTTCTCTTCGATCAACCCATCCAATCTCCAGAACGAAGTGATCCCCTCTACAAACGCACTACCCACCCAAGGCCACCATAATGCATCAAGAGGCGTAAGACCATGCTTGGCCAGCTTCTTTGCCATCAGTACCATCTCAGTGAGGTGAATGGGCAGCATGATTGCAAAAACAATCCATCCAATCTGCGCCACAAATCCCGCAAACGAAGGGATTATGTAGAGCAGGTTGTCATATAACAGAGATCCTGGCCTGAATTGAGATGGTTGCGGCAGGAAAATGTAACACAAGAAGCATTGAGTGAAGTTGAAGAGATGGCCAAAATGGACGTATGGCGGTATGTACTTAGTGATGGAAATATCACTCCGTCCAAGAATCTGGAGGGCATCTTTGTCCAATTGCACAACCCGCTCCCGCGCTTCCCGGAGTGACTTCAGGGGCGGGTCGAAGGGAAGAGTAAGTTGCTGTCCGTTGCAACTGAATTTCATCTCAGCAACACTGATATCTGTCATTTTTGCAGCATGAGTCTTGAATTGTGACTTGTTGTTATATGCCTCGAGATAGCGCCGTATCTGGAGATGTTCATGAGCTGCTGAATTGCGATTCACTTTTGTCACCTTACCGAATCCTGATGATCTGCATTCATGTGTTTGATAATCCGTTGCCTTGCGGCTTCCTCTGGGTCCCCTGAAGCTGCCATGGTGCTAAATCGTTGTACTTTCGTCACTTCTGATGTTGGATCAAGCACAATGTCGAGAAGCCATGTCTGGCAATCAATGACGAATCAAAGCGTTGGAGGCGTTCCGGCTCGGCAGCGGAGAAACACAGCCCGCGTGTGACTTCCATCGCCGGTGCATGTTAGCTTAACGGTCGTTAGACTCACGCATTTCAACATCAAATTGTTCTAACAAGCAAATTATTTGAATGATCGCTACTTCGGAAATCTCTAAACATTCGAAGTTTGTTGGAATGTGTCGACACGCAAGACACTGACATCAGTGTGGAACCGAACATCGACGATTGGATTAGCGACTAAGGCCCTGCCGTCCCCAAACCGGATATTAACCAGTCCACACGACGCCACATGCACGTTGCGTTCCCGAAGTGTCAGTGGTAATCTCAATCACGGCTCGATCCATCAAAAAGGCTGGGAGTAGTACGAGCTCCAATGATGTAAAATGGATCAATGCTGCCGTGCAAACTAATGCACAAAAGGGCAAGGTGGAACGTTTCATCCCCGGAGCACTAAAGTGGCCAGACCAAAGCAAATCCTACCGGGATGGGGGCAGGATTTAGCGGCATACTGAGATCATGTCTTGGTAAGTTACGGGTGTGGGTTCCACTGTTGCGTCAGTTTGCATGACAGGTGGTAAGCTGTGAACAGGGGTGTAAGTTCCCTTGGACTGTCAAACCGGTTCCTGTGCTTTGAAGGCTTCCTTCTTAACAATTTGTCTGGTCGCGTTGACTAGTTTCTGTATTTCCCAATCATAATCTGCACGCTTCTCTGTTCTGCGATCCCGAAACTTACCCATACTTCTAATCTAAACAACTTACGACACACGACACAATGGCGGACACTGTTGAGGAAACCAAGCAGTCCATTTCTGGAGAGGGACAGGCCGATGCCAATGCTTCTTTGGGAGCAAAGGGCAACGCGGAATCATCGAGTAAGAAAACCGAAAGGAAGACGCCGAAGAAGCTGGGCGGAAAGAAGCCTCAACAGCAGCCCACTCCTGAAGCCACTCCTGCCCCCGAAAGCGATGGTGAAGGAGAGGCTGAGCAAGAGGACGCAGGGCGAAAGCAAACCACCACCAATGACGCCGACGACTCTGAAGGCGAACCTCAACCACAGAAGTCCAAGTCCCAATCCAGGCGCCGCCAGTCACGTGGAAGAGGACGACGAGGTGGTGAATCAGACGCTGAGTCTGGTGCACGATCTGATGTCTCTGCTTCTGGGGGCCGCCGCAACCGCCAACGCCAGAAGAAGGGCGGAAAAGGTGGGCCTCTTGGTGACATCACAGAGAACGTCCCTGGAGGAGAGCTTGTTGGCGGTGCTGGCGACATGGTCCAAAACACTGCTGGCAATGCTGTCAACCAGGTCGGAAACACCGCTGGCAAAGCTCTCGGGGGCTTGACTGGAGGCGGCGGTGGTGACGAGGACGAGAGCAAGGGCGAGCAGCTCCGTCTACGACTTGAACTCAACCTTGACATCGAAATTCAATTGAAGGCCAAGATCCATGGTGACTTGACTCTCGGATTGCTGTAAGTTTGTTTAAACAGGCACACAGGATGAATTGTTGACGATAAGTAGGAACTAAATCCCCCATCACGAACGAGACGAACAGCAGTTGTAAATTTTCGCATCATTTGGAGCTCTTTTTAATCCTTGTATAACTTGGATGGCGTTGTTGTCAATTTCACCTTACGTAGTGTAATCATATGTGCTGCCTATTGCCTGGCGAATTCAGAATTTACACTTGAACATTAAACTCTGCCATCTTGTTTTTTTTCTTCATCTGTGACCTGCTTCCCAGAATTCCTCAGAGGCCTAAGATTAAAAAGTGAGATAGCTTCCTGCAGGAAGCTATGGCCTTGCCGCTTGTCCCGCCCCGCACACCCATAACGTAGTTCCCTGTAGAATGTGGCAACTTGGCCTGCCTATCAGTCACACCAAATACCCGGGGCCGGGAGTAAGCTCGAGGAAGGAACACGACCATCTCGACCACCTTTACCCCAATCATGTCAGTAAAAGTCAGAATCAACTACAGAAAACTCTCTATACCCCGCGCTGGTTATTGCAAACAACTTGCGAGTGTTCAAATCTTGGTTCGGTGTTATTGTGGATGTAGTTGCGCTTCGCTTATTCCCGACTATTTCTCGTGATCGATCGAGTTCCTGTTCTCTGCCAACTTTCAGTTTCAGTTGTCGTCGTCAGCCGCGCGCTAATCTCCAATTAAAACCCATCACACCCCAAGCACATTTGCATGGCAGAGTCAGTCATGCAAATGACATATTACCATGCTCAATCTGTACCCATAGTGACGTCAAAGTCCTGGGGGGTCCTGGTCTGGTGTGTCGGGCTGACAGTGGCGTCTCGTGTACGGCAGGATAACCCGTGTTACACATCCCAGCCAAACCATTGCATCAATCTTGTTTTCTGTGGAGAGGCTAGGCTGATGAGTTCACTGTATCCTCGGCCAGGCCTCGATTTCTGGAGCTGGAGAAGTAGGCACATCTTTTCTACTACTCTTTGCTTTACTACAGTTTGAGAAACGTTTTTCTCTATTGACTATACAACTTTTGTTCAATCATTGAATGATAGCTAAGTTACCGCCCGACATGGCCGACAAGGAGAACAATGACCAGAACTCCGCTTCGGATTCCGAGCCACATGAGAGGTCGACGATGGCACAACAGAAAGCCATAGAGAAGAAGAAGAAAGCAAAGCGCGATGCAGGTCTCCAGTCCGCCCGTTCGCGTTCTTCATCAAGAAGAGCTCGTCGCCAGCGTCTTGAGAAGGACCTGCGTGACGGGAAATACATGCACACCACTTCTCTCGAAGTCCTAGAGGAAGCTGATGCAAACGGCGACCTTTCCAAGATGGGCATGTTCGAACGTATCGGCCCAGACAGCACATCGATGGATGGCCCTGTTACACATGCGCGTGCCATGCGTGGTGAGATCCCCATGCGAGGCACCAATCCAGACGAGCCCTACATGATGCCCAAGGAAGAGAAAGGCAGCGAGCTGAAGGACCAGGACGGCCTGAAGTTAACGCTCGAGGCGAATCTGGAGATTGAGATTGAATTGAAGGCCAGTATCCGTGGCGACCTAACGTTGAGCTTGTAGTAAGTATTTTACCACTTCTCTTTTTACTGATTGGCATGACGTCCATATTTCTTTCAGAGTCAGAGATAATAACGGGGCTTAACAGCGAATAGTGCATAATGTTTTTGAACTTGCGTCCTGCCGACCTCCTCCCCACCGACCGGTCCTACCAACTTAAGTGAGCCTTTTTTTGTCGCTCCAATCTGTACGAATCGAGCACTGTTACGAGCGTTGGGCGTTGATCAGTTGCATTGTATAGCCTCCTATAGGCTTTTGGGTTATTATAATTATGAGGAAAGAAATACCAAATCTACGAGTTATGTTCAGGGCTACTGCCTTCTGTCCAGTTCATCAATGGTGCGATAAAACTGAGCAGATATGTTCCAAACCTAGCAATTGAGAATTGATCTCGTTATTTTCGAAATTTACCTTTGGAGGAGATTTTCAAACTGGTCTTCCTCACTTTTCTATCCCCTATTCTTACCTATACTTTACCAAGACACTTAAATCATGAAATTAGTTGATCTCCAACAGCTCAATCGACCTTACAACCCAAACGAATTCGTTCTCTTCATCAACTTACCAAAAAACCTACCAACCCTCCACCTCACAATTCCAACCGCCAACGCCTTACACCGCCCCAAACCCCCCTCTCAAACCCTCCATAACCCACTCCACCCAGCACTCACCCTCCCACCCACGCCCTCCCTCCCAAACCCCCATCTCCCAACACCCATCACCACATGTCGTCCAACGCCTCCACCGCGGCCCCGCCCGCCCGCCCGCGTTTCGATCCGATCTCCAGATCGTACCGAACTTGTACACAATGCAAGATCTCCCTCAGAACATGGCAAACGCATCTCAATCTTCTCGCCCAAGCGCAAATCCCCATATTTTCTCGTCCGACCACGTCTCGTTGCGAGCCTGGCTTATCGCAGCGACCCTGGGCTATACCGCGCGCGCTGAGGGAGAGACCCGCTCGTTGGGGTAATGATGTGTTGGGGAATCGGGCCTTTGGCGGGGGCGGGTGGCGTGAGGGGAGGGGCGTGGTGAGGATGGTGAATAGATGGAGGGTGGGTTGGGGGGAGGGAGAGGGAGGAGGGTGAGGGTTTGGAGGGGGGATTGGGGTGGGAAATGGGATGGGAAGGAGAGGGAAGGGATGGGGGATGGTGAGGGTGTGGAAGAGATAATGATGCTTCGCCGAGGAAATGAGATCCACTTATGTGGGAGCAGGGGGAGGGACGAATGAGACGAGGGGGTGTGAGTTTGAGGATCATCAAGTTGAATGAGCAAATGTGAAATGTGAATAGTTTTAATTGAGGAATAGATTTAAAAATTACGATTGTGTTGGAAGATATCACGATCGTGAGTGGAAGCAATGCTTGGACCTAGAAGCATCCCACGGCGGCTCCCTCCCATTAACGAGCTCCTCCTGATTCTAAACGCCATGAGTATTCAGGCTTTCCCGATTAACACCAAGTTTCCCAGTCATAAAAGTCGTTAAGTGTTTGCCGACGTTGTCAGCTTTATGAATCATTATGCTTTTACCACCTCGTCCGTCTCTATACTCTCCACCACCGTTGCTCCACAGGTTGTATCTGTATCATCAATAGTGGGATCTGCTGAAGCTTCACTAGCCTCCCTTCCTCGTTGAGGGTCGCTGTCTTGCGACGGCGACTCTGCTCCTTCTGAGAAATTACCTACGCTGTTTTCGCGTACTCTTTGGGCTACGCTTGCAGCAATTTTTTCGTCAAGCATATTCACCAATCTCTCAGAGTATTGGTCAAGTAGCTTCACCATGACTGTTTCGTCGAACTCTTTCGATTTGACACGTTCCCCGATTGCTCGGGCGGTCGTCGCAAGCTCTCTTTCGACATCTCTAGCAAGCTCAGAACTCAACGTATCCGTGCTATTTGCAAGTCGCTTTCGAAACGCACGTAGCGTTCGACACAAGCTCTCGGTCGATGCACCGAGGCTGCCAAACTCATTTGCAGGACCTTTGGTCCGCGGTCGCACATCCATGGATGTACGTCTTTTGGCAAGTTGTGGGTTTCGAGGACTGGGTGGTGATGGTGAACGGTTCTTATTTCTTCGAACCGAGCCCTGTCCTTGCCAGCCCCCTGCTCGTCCTTCTCGAGCAATAGTGGGCATAGGCGATGGGTCAAGCTTTGGTGTTGCATTGAGGGTGAATTTCGATACCCGCTTGCGAAGTTTTGGTGATTTGTTGCCTGTAGGGGTGACATTATCATCCTCACTTGGTCGCTGGAATCTCGCCAATTCTGATTGCGAAAATACTCTGCGCAAGGGTGGTCTGTTTGCGACTAGATCTGGAGTTGAAGGTGCACCTACGCCAAGCAAATCCATAGACTTCGTGAGGTCCTGACGATTGGGTGTCTGCAGTGCCAAATCCCAAATGAATATGGTTCCATCTACTGCGACTGTAACGAGCGACTTGGCATTATCGCTAGTGTCTCCATTTGCTTCTTGAACAAGAGCAATGTCAGAGACACCTTCAGTGTGACCCCAGTCGCGAGCAATAAGGGAGCCACTTTCTTCGTAGATCCTGATAGACTTGTCGGTGCTCGACACTCCAGCTATCAATGGAGAACTCCAGCCGCGAGAGATGTGAACCAGCGACGAGAGAACGACAGCGTCACCTCCATCTGTGTCGCAGGCGCGGAAGCTGTTTAAGCACTGGCCATTGCGAAGATCGTACTTGTGCACCTGGCGATCGATAGTCGATACTAGCAACGCGTCATCTGAATCAACGTCCCAGGCAATAGAAACTGGGGAAGCCTTGAGCATAATGGCTCGCAGCATCAAGAACGCACGGATAGGATCAGAGCCTTCGTCATCGCGAGTGACTAACTCGCGTACAACAATGCTCCGGTCGCCAGACGAAGATACAAGTCGTCTGCCATTGCGCGAGAATTGCACGGCGTTTACCGCCCCTACGTGTTCATCAAGGGTCTGCAAAAGCTCCCATGTATCGCTCGTGCGTGTGAAGACTTGCACGGTACGATCGCGGCTTGCACAGGCGATGAGGGAAAGCTGCTCATCTTCGTGGATAGTGATACTGGTAATCTCACCAGCATGCGCCTTGAAATCGAAGGCACTTGTCCTTGTTGTACAATCAATGATTCTTAAAACCCCATATTTGTCGCCGGTGACCAGGAATTGGGCATCGGCGGAAGCACGCACAGTCCTCAATTCGTTTGGTACTGCATCAGTACTGTCGACCTGCTCAAGGACGACATCGAGAGAATCTTTGAAGCTACCGTCGGTATTCCAGAAAAGCACGGATCCGTCAGAAGCCCATGAATAATGTGAGGCGAGCAATGCATTAGGCTGCTTGAGCACAGCGGCTACACCTAGAACAGAATTGCCATGAGCAGGTAGGGCGTGTACTAATTCACCTATAGCGGCATCGTCCTCGGTAGAGGTCAAGTGTGATAATCGAATTGCGCGTTGAGAGTCCACGGTAATGACGTAGTCGCTGGAACAAGTAATTCCCACGATTTGGTTACAATCGGCCCAGGAAACTACCGGCGAAGCGACGCGTGGGGGAGGGGAGGGTGGCGGTGTCAAGTTGCTGGTAACTTCTCGTATATTGACAGTTTTCAGACCTCCTTGACTACTCGCAATATGTAATCGTCCCTTTGTATCAACAGCCATCGACGATACTGGGAACCCAGCCTCAAAGAGCTTCATAAATCGTTGGTCTGAGCCCGAGTCGTGTATGAGGCAAATATCTCCCTTATCTGAAGCAACTATTGCCCTATTAGGAGATATAGTCACTACGCTGGTGAAGGTAGCATCCTTCATGTCGTCGAGAATGCAGTTCCTCCCCGGAAGTGTTTTGTACCCGGATCCAGTGAGGAAGGAGAGGTCGCTTTGGCGGGCTTTGGATAACCTCATCGAGGATGTGGGTTCCTCAACTTTCCAAACCTTGACATGTCTGATGCCAACACTACATGAATGTCAGTTTTGGAGATTGTTGCTTGTTATTGTACAACTCACGTAATGACTTTATTGCCCATCCAAGCCATGCTGTTTATGTTGCTGACACACTTGTTGCTAGCGTATAACGACGCAGCACCTGTGCGTGAATTAATGCTCCAAATGTATAAGAAGCCATCGTTGACCCAGCCTAAGCTAGCTAAATAGCGAGAGTCAGGGCTGAATTCTAAACAATTCACGCCATGGGTATGGTCGGGGAGAGACGTTAGTGGCACATCTGAGGGAGCGTCAGGAGCCGTGGAGAATATCAATACGCGTGGTTTATAGCCAGCCTGCTTGGGTTAGCAAAGTCAGGAGGAACAGTGGTTGCTTGCCGTGACCTACTTCGCCTACTGCAAGGTATTTGCCGTCAGGACTGAAGCTGACACAGGTAGCAGCCTTAATCTTCTCTTTTGTGGACCATGCTCGATTGCTCGGTGAGTCGGCCCAGTCATTGTGGCTGGGAGAAGCAAGTGGGGAGCCACCAAAGCCAGCATCGCGGAGGGAAGCAGCTGTACGGTTGCGGCTCTCGTTTTGGGTAGGGGTAGAAGGACCGCCGTATATGGATGTGGAGGGATTGGTTGGGTTTGTGGTTGGTCGTGCGCGGTAGAAGCGTTGCGAGACATGGTGATTCTCGTCAACGGTAGCAATGACGGCAGCGGCGCCAGCAGTGTAGGCAAAACATCGACCTGAAGGGAGGCTGTCGAAAGCATTGGCAGTGCTTGCTGTGGTGCCAATGACCTGACGTAGAGCCAGACTGGCTTCTGTACGCGCAGGCTTGATGGGAGAGCGCAATGGAGTGCTCTTGAGGAAAGGTGAGGGCGAGGGATTGAGCTTGATACCAGCTCCAAGAGCCGGGCTCATCATCCGGGAGTTGCTTGGAGTAAGCGACATCGCTTCTTCCAGGACAGTCGTGGAGGAGGATTGCGAGGGCTCACAGACATCTCAGGACGGTCATGGCAAGCGCTTGCCCATGGGAGAGAGGAATGCGGTTGGGGTGGGGATGTACGGCACGCGATGGGATGGTACAAAGTACAGGAAGCGTCTATGGCGAAAGCGAGGGCTGCAGAGCAATTGCGCAACGCAATGCGGGTGAATGAGGCGTGAATGCAGAGGGCGGGCGTTCCTGCAGCTCCCGCACGCCTTGCCAGTGTAGGAGAACGTGCTTCGGGGAGTGAAAAGAGACTGAATCTGCTGCAAGCCATTTGTTTTCCCCCAAGCGCAAGCGGCGATCCACCGCACGAGCCCCGGGAACCATGTTGACGGTGAGCCTGCTAGCCATTCACGCGTCCTCGCTAATTCGTCACCATGCATCGTCACAGCTGCCGTCACACCTTATCTCAGCTCTGATATCCCTTTTGCGACCTGCTCGTCATCTGAATATACATTGGACATAGCAATGGATGCTGTCTTCACCAACATAACACAACCCTACACAGTCATGCAGGGATCCATATTGTGGACTTGCCACACGTCGCACGGGGCTACCGTTCAGCCGTGACTGGGATGTTTGACAAAATTTCCGATTGGGACCATACAAAAAAACTCATCTCAATGTGCATTAGATGTAACAGCTGATGTTGTCCTGATGTACTTCCATACAAAGCCACTCAACATCAAATTGGTTTGATGTTGTGGCCTTTTGTTTACTTCAGGGGCTTTACTTTGCATGTGACACTACTAACTTGAAGTAGATGTTGCAAGCAAGCAGATTCTTACACGGTACCGAGTATGAACCCATCAATTACCTATTCGAAATAGTAGAAATAATCACTAGCCCCAATCAAGTTTGTGCTCAACACCATACAACCCGTCATGTGATGTTTACGAGCTGGCTGCCCGTTGTGGGGCGGTTATAGCCGCGATAAGCGCGCTCTTGGCCTTGGACCCTTGCTTTCGACATGTAGGAAAAGTTGGACAACCTTTTGCCATCACATCCGCGGCGAACTGCTCGCTATTCTCCAGGCCTACGCTTTTCTCTGTAGGCTGCCATCCTCCCAAAACAAGGGAGTGGCCCCGACGTCCGTATGTACGTGCTACGGCCAGCACTGCGAGCGTCCACAGGAAGACCTCCAGCACGATTCATCCGTGGCCGCCGTTTCCCATCATCGCCTCGATTTCGATCGTTTCACACTGTACGCGCTCTCGCACAGGCATCAAATCCGCCTTCAACACCCGATAACACACCAATTGGCGAGAATGACGCCAGCAAGCCAGATAGAGACAAGGCAGCAGCCGAGGAGCAGACTGATGGTGCGGTAGCAGCAGAAGACCCAGATGTCCTGGCACAGAAGCTCCAGCGTTCACGAGAAACTTCCCGTCGATATTCTGCGGCGCTGCGTCGCCAACAAAGAGCCAAGAAATCACAAGGCCTGCCGCCTGTCCACATACCAAACTGGTTTCTTGAATCCAGAGTCATACGGCGGGAAGACTTGCCCGAAGAATTTCAACAGCGCGCGAGACCTGCTGCCCTTTCGGTCAGCGTTTCAGATCGCCAGTTGAATGAGCAAGCAACATGCGTCATCCCGACATCCAGAGATACTGATATCGGACATGTTCTCTCGCGCCTGGTGCGTGGTTTGTGGGGGAAAAGTCTGGACGATTCCCAGAGACGCAAAGTGGAGCGATACTGGGAAGAGAAATTAGAGAACTTCGTTCTTACTAAGGCTGGCAAAGAGTCCAACCCCAATCCAGCACAGGCGCCAGAACGTCAGGACCCTTCACTGGGTGAAGTACCACTTCTCAATGCACAGGAGCTCAGCGCGCTTCTAATTGCGAGAGGTCGTCTCGATATCGACGCGATGAGCCGCGACCTATCCGCCTCAGGGAAGAAAGAGCTTTCAGAGCTTATCAGCAACCTCGATAACTTCTTGGCAGACGCGAGTTTGGATGGCAAGCAAAAAAAGGACGCAATGAAGAAACATAGTATGAAGATACAGAGGTGGCGCAAAAAGATAGATGCGGCACAAGCACGAAAAGTGGGTGGCCCGGTACAGCTTCTACCTCTGGTACTTGCAGAAATTCGTGCCACTCTTTTTGCTTCACTCACCGCTCTGAGACCCTCTGGAGGAGACTCTTTTGCCTCAGCCAAGACAAACCTGATACTTCATTCACCAACGGCCGAGCATGAACAAGCAGTGGATGCATGTGTGTACCGGAATGCAGCTGAACTTGGTTCGGAACTCATTGTTCTGAAGGCTCAAGATCTTGCACAGTTGGGAGGTGACTACCTAGGTGAAGGCTCTGAGCCCTCCCCTCGATCGATACGCTCGTTAGGTTACGAAACGTATAGACTGAGTGCGGAGCTAAACGATGTCATGAACGACATTCCTGAAGCATTTGAGGAAGAACCAGATATCAACCAGTCTTCGCCAATGGATCAGCCCAACCCTATCAGAGTACAGTCATTCCATCTGCCAATGATTGCGATAGGTCCTGCTCTGAGAGCACTCTCACAGACTTTCAAATCAGCGAATCCTCCAGGGACAAGTGCATATGATCTCGCCTCCAATAACATGAATGATGAGAACGGCCGCCCACAGAGCCAGGGAGAGCTACAATTAGAAGACATGAAGATTGCAGCTCTGTTAGAAGCGTTGATTGACGCCAGCGACGTCAAGCAGAGCCGAGGCCTTGTTGGCAATGAACGCGCGGCGAGCCTTCTCAGCCGCTCAGAGCCATCAGCAACAAGCTCAAAGTCACCAGCTTTCTTTGATTATTCAATGGATCATCAGGGTCCAGGCCATGTACTGAACTCTGCGTTACCATCCGGCGTTGGGCCATCAATCGAACTGGGTATCGACATCGGCTTGCCCCATGTCGCTTCGCATGTTCCTACCAAATCCAAAATCGTCTACGTCAAAGATTTCAAAGAATTGAACGCCACACATTATGGTGGTCGCATTATTCAAAAGCTCGAAGAGATTGTTCGTAAGCGCCGTCTCTCCGGCGAGAGCATCATGATAGTGGGCAGCACTTGCTCCCGCGAACTCACGCCGGAGCTTTCAGCCAGGTAAGACATAGTTGATAGCGGTCCATATATTTGCTAACAGGACCTAGCGGTGTTCGCGGTCTTCAGAGTGAAGGTGAGAGTAGCTTCTTCAGAACAATCGTCGTCGACGCCGACTCAAGCAATCAACAATCCAGGCTTGACGAGTTATTCGCAGCCAGCAAGACTGAATCTGGGTATCCCGATATTTCGCTTGCAGAGAAGATGAAATTTCAGCGTATCAACCTAAAACACATACAAGAAATGCTTCGATCATTGGACCCCATCGCTGCAGCAAGCATTGTCGGCATGGACCAGGGCTCTCAGAGTACCCATAACTGGTTCTCCATCTTCCCGGAATCATGCACAAAGAGAGTGTTGACGTACGACGAGGTGCATCGTGTCGCTTTGACAGCCCTTGGACTGCACATCACGAATCACACTTCAGACTCGCCAAGCAAAATGAGCTGGGCACATGTTGCTCTTGCTATGGGATTACTCAGAGCAAGCGATACAGTCAAGTACGCTTCCTTCGATAAAGCAGCGGAAATGTCTAGGAAGTCTCAAAATGCTTTCGAAAAGAGTGAACGAGCTGCAGAAAGCGAGTCTGACACAGCCAAAAGACTACAGAATGAAAAGAGTCTACAGCGACAGCGTGAACTGCAGCGGATTGGAGCTGCTGCTAGCAAACATGAGAAACGGCTCATGTCAGGTATTGCAGACCCTGACCAAATCAAGACAACGTTCGATCAGGTCCACGTGCCTAAAGAGACAGTGGACTCGATACGGACCATAACTTCTTTGTCTCTCCTACGACCCGATGCCTTCAACTATGGTATCCTTGCGACCGAGAAAATATCTGGTGCTCTTTTGTACGGCCCACCAGGAACTGGCAAAACACTCCTTGCAAAGGCTGTAGCTAAGGAGAGCGGTAGCACAGTGCTTGAGGTTTCTGGAAGCCAAATCATGGACAAATATGTCGGTGAGGGCGAAAAGAATGTTGCAGCCATATTCTCATTGGCTCGCAAGTTGTCTCCTTGCATCGTGTTCCTGGACGAAGCAGATGCTCTATTTGCTTCGAGAGATGTCATGCGCGAGAAGTCATCACACAGAGACATACTCAACCAATTTCTGAAAGAATGGGACGGTCTGAATGACCTGTCTGTCTTCGTTATGGTCGCCACGAATCGTCCTTTTGACCTTGATGATGCAGTTATACGCAGACTACCCAGGCGTTTACTTGTAGACTTGCCCACCCAAGCTGATCGGAAAGAGATATTACGCATACATCTCCGTGGCGAACAGTTGGATGACTCGATCGACCTAGAAAACCTTGCTAAGCGCACACCGTTCTATAGCGGAAGCGATCTCAAGAACGTCGCCGTATCAGCAGCTCTTGCATGCGTCAAAGAAGAAAATGAACAGGCAGCCCTTGCAGCTGCAGAGGCCACACGTGAAACACAAGAGTCATCTCCTGACTCTTCCACCACACTCGCAGCATCTGATTCTCAGACACCTCCACTGCAGTCAGATTCTACCGCAAAGCCAGAACCTCCACGCCTTGTCCGCGGACAAACATATAAATTTCCTGAACGACGCATATTGCACTCTCGACATTTTGACAAAGCACTCCAAGAGATTGGCGCCAGTATATCAGAAGACATGTCTAGTCTGAATGCTATCAAAAAGTTTGACGAGCAATACGGTGATCGCAAGGGCGGCAAGCGGATAAAGGACTTTGGTTTTGGCGTACTTACCGAGCGTAATGAAAACGCCGCCAGGGTCAGAATCTAAATCACTCCTCTCCACTCGTAATTTCAACCACCAATATATCATAAAACATATGTAGATATGTGCGTCATAAATATAGAGCGAGTTTCAGTGCCCAATACGATCGTATTGGCAGCATATCCTAAGAATGATTTTTTCTGTGCTATACTCATCCAATGTGGTAGGAGCTGCTGCTGTGTCTATGGTTCACTACACCCATGAACCATAGTTGGCCACACACGTAGTGTACCAGCCATCACACATACTTCCTATTTATACTGCCATTATCTCTCGTTTTCCTTGTTTTTCCAAAGCTCTCCAGAATTCCTGATCCCCCTATTCAAAAGACAAAACTATACAGTACTACAACAATCTACACAACTTCCTGTACTACAACTTCCATCAAAATTACATTCAAGATGTCAGTCTTCGCACGCCTTCATCGTACTCGCTCAAACATTCTCACCGACGTCCATGCCGGCGAATATGAACTGGCTGTTCTTCTCAGTCCTGCCAACAACGACATGCAATACACCGATTCTGAGGATGGCAAGGAGGAAGAGAGAGAACCCCACTGGAGCGATGCAGTCAAAGCTGGGTTGGTGAAGATGGAGCAGGCGAGGATGAGTTACGCGGAGTGGATTATGGGTCAGGTCTTGTGCTGCTTTTGAGGCAGAAAGGAAAAGGAGAAGGGGGTGGAGATATGTGTGGTAGCTGCTCTTAACCTTGAAGCCAAAAATTGTATATATGCTTACATCAATCCCAAAAGCTATCTACTCAACTCAGCATTTCCCGAACAGTCTCCTCAAGTGATTTCGGCACTCGCCCACCTTCCTTCAACAACTTCTCAAGCGTCTCATCCTCAATCTCACACTCCCCCTCCTCCAAAGCATCATACGTACTACTCCACCACTCCACAGCCGCCCTCTCCCTCCCCAACCCCACATAAAACTCCTCATACTCCCTCCTCCCAACCACCTTGACCTCAACCTTCCCACCCTTAACCCTCCCCACCATCCCCGCAACATCCCTCAACGTCCACGCCTCCCTCTGACTCAAATAAACCATCCTCCCCTCCCACTCCCTCCCCTCCGCAGCAAGAATCCTCGCCGTCCCATACGCCATATCCGCTATCGCAGTCCAACTCACCCTCCCATCCCCCGCAACAACCACCTCCCCCCTCTTTTCCTCTTTCAGCCCAAAATAATACCCAAAATACAACGGCCAACTCTCGTTATACAAGCCCTCCCGCAGAATCGTCACTTTGACCTTCCCTGCTTGCTCTAGTTCTCTTAAGTACGCTTCCGTCCGCACATGCGCCGTCATGACGGCTGCTTTACTGGGGTTGGAGAATGCAAGGCTCGTGTAGTATATGTGCGCTACGCCGACTTTTACGGCAGAGTCGATGGCCGCGCGGTGGTGGGCTTCGCGGCCGGTCCAGAGGGGCGCGGAGTGGTAGTCCATTTCGATGCGGGGGGTGGAGACGAGGAAGAGTTTGGTGCAGCCGGTGTAGGCGGTTTCCATGGAGGAGGGGTTGTCGAAGTCTGCATGGCGGATGGTGAGGTTTTGGGCGTGAAGGTGGGAGAGGGTGGGGGATGTGGGGGAGGTGGATGTCTGGGGAGGTATGTTAGTTTGATTTGGACGTTGTATTTATTCATGAATTCTATTCTATTCTTTTTTTGGGAGGAAGGACATGATCTTTTTTGAAAACGTACGCAAATCACGAGGTCTTTAGGGTCGATGAGGTTGTTTTCCAGTATGGCGTTTATAACGGCAGAGCCTAGTTTTCCTGTGGCGCTTGTGAGGGCGAGCATTGTGACAGGATGTATGTGTAAGTTAGTATGCAAGTTTCCAGAATGTGTGCTTCAAGTGGTGTTGATATAATAACTGGACAAATGTGATTACAAATTAGTGGTTTGACGACTTGATATCAAGTATCTGACGTAACGTGCTTAAATCCGGGAATTGGTAAATGTCTTAAGTCCGGGAGTTACATGTTAATAATTTACACGGCATTTTGGAAGGCGAAAACCCAATAGATAGAGTAATTGCTGGGGGAGATTTCAATATGAGTCGTTAGATCGCCATATTGTCCGGCGGGAGCATGTAGTGATGTAAGCAACAAGTGGCTGTTAATTATCAACTACCAACTGTTTAGTTTACTACAACCCCAATTATGGTCAACCTGCAGAGACAAACGCCAATGGAATTGGAGTGACAGCTTGAGGAAATACATCAGTAGAGCTAGGTCGGTGCTCATATTAGGCTTGTGGCGGGGAGAGTAAGTGGTCGAGCAGCAATGATTGTATCCAAGCCCCATCTCTTATGCTAAATCCAAGCAAGCCGTAAACCCGTCCGATCTCAGTCCTACATCAATAATAGTGTGTTTGTATTCACTCACACAGGTACTGGCCAGCGCCACTTCATGCCCAATCGTTGGAAGAAAGAAAATAGCGATCCCCTCGGGATGAGCCCACCGTAAGTGGACTCCCACCATGCCGCAAATGAACCTTTCACCATTATTAGCATCTCTGCCGCAAAAAGGCTGAAGCTCGATCTCACCCTCTATAGGTCCAAGTTCACCGAAGCCCAGTGCTGAAAGCACCCATGGTGCGACTATCGCCAACACGCCCAGCGCAATGATTGTACACATAATCGGGTGCTCGATGACAAAGCCCTCGATATCTCTTGCGACGTCCCACACCTTGTGATAAGCATCGCTAATCACAGGACCCAAATTGTCCTGAGCCTGTTGCAACGCGAACGTAAGCTTCTCCAAAATCCGTTTGGCTAGGTTCTCAGTCCAACCACAAGTGCCGATCACTAAATCAAGCTGCATATGTAGCGCCGGTCCCGTGAAAGAAGTCGTCAATAGAGTCGCGACGACATCTTCAGCGGCCTTGGTAGCTGGACGAGGTGCGTGTGAGGCAAGGAGTGCTGCCTTTTCATCGGGGTCGTAGTTTCGTGGCTCTTGATGCCCACAGCCAAAGCAGGCAAGAAGGGCGTGTAGTCGTGCAGCAGCCATTTTAGAGATTCTAATAATTTCGAATGCGTTCAATGTTTGTCGTTTTGGTGTTCACGTCTTCGGAATGTATTAAATATGGTGAGCAGGATAAGCGTCTTGGTGAGGCTGTGCCACCACTGACCATGTAGGTGGATTGTTTCGTGAATTCAGAGCCAATAGATTTGGGGCCGCGCATGATTATATCAAAAGAAGATATTGAGGGTGATAGGCTGCGAAACTGCATGAATAATCCATGCACGATAAGATAGTATGCTCATCTCAAAGTCGTTGATCTAGATATGGGATTTTTTTTGAAGTAATAATATGGAAGATTATATAGGAAGTTTGCGTATTGCCAAAAACTTGATTTCCGAAAGCCTCTTTTGAATAACATGTCCTGGTACGGTCATGCATGAAGTGTATCTCGCAATGGTAATTCGGGAGTCCGACATTGACACATCCTCTTGGTAGATCCGATGGTCCCAATTCAGTACGTTTACGAATTCACTCTGCACTGATTTCGGAACTCACTTCGAATCTGCAGTTGTTTTCCTGAAAACAATTGATACGCAATGATTTTACTGTTATCGCCAACTTTAGCAGGTAAAGCTCAGCGTGGTTGCGATTTCAATTTCACCTTGAGTACGCTCTTGCTTGTATATAGTCAATTATACGTCCCTTTTTCGGTCGCGCTTTACTTGCTTCATAAACTCAGGACGACCCATACCTAGATATCTTTGACTTCTTCCATTGATCAGTTTACTCACCACTTCTCCACCCTTTAATTGAACAAGTTGTGCAACACAGCCAAAATGGGCGGCTACGCTTTCCCTGAACTCCATTGCCCTCGCATATCCCCAAATATTTACAGCAAAATCAAGGCGCAGGTCACCAAGGCGCTGCATGGCGTCTTTGCTCAGCTTGTCGTGCCGACAGAGATGCCGGAGAAGGTAAGAAACTCTCAGAACTCTTCATACACATGATGTTATCCACCGAATGTTGACATACTGAAAGCCAGACTACGGTGATATCGATTTCCATGTCTCTGAACCAATCGGATTCCCCAATAGCACTACCATCGACAATTATGATTGGAAAAACATTATTCTCGCTCTCAAGTCGGCTCTAGGTACGAGCCATGGGTACCGCGGTAAGAAGAATCCGGATTGTATGTACTTCGCCGTTCGAGGTCCAGGTCAGGAAAGTGAATTTTGGGTCCAAATTGATATCAAGATATGCTTCAAGCCAGAGCTCTTTGCATGGCAGACTTTCGAACTGAACTATGCAAGCAACAGCCGGATTATGGGCAGCATGGTTAAGCCTCTAGGTCTAACTATTGATCCCACTGGTCTATCTATCCGGGTCGAAGAAATTGAAGGGACCAATTTTTCTCGAAGCATTGTGCAGGTTAGCAAGGATCCCAAAGACACTCTGAGGATATTGGGCTTAGATCGAAGGATCATCAATCAAGGTTTCGAGACCAAGGAAGAGAGTAAGTTGAAGCATTTTCAGTATAGATACCACATGACAACTAATGAAAACGCGAATGCAGTCTACGAATATCTTTCTGGCTCCTGGCTATTCCATCCAGCTCATTTCAATAGTAGGCTAACCGAAGATAAATACTCTGAGCGCTTTGAAGATCGAGCTGCCTACTGGGTTCCTTTTGTCAAGGAATGGATTCCAGAACATTACCCGGACTACAGATTCGAGAGCGCCAATTATTCTCCCAAGGCCATATGTGGGACGCCGCAGTGCGATCAGGTAGAGGAGCTCCAAGCCTGGCGCCAGCGAACTCGAGTAGCGGTTCGCGACAAAGTCTTCACCTTATTCCCACGTGTCGCAGCTGAGTACTATGCTAAGCGAGCGAAATACTTAGAAGAAGTTGAAGAGCAGAGGCTGAAAACAATAATGAGCAAGGCAATCCCCGTTGGTAATGAAGGTTGGACGAATGGATTGACCATACCCAAGATCATCATAAATCATCCTGTTACCGATCTACCGACACCTCCTCTCGAACCCAAGCAGGTCAACGAATACACGCCGCCTCAAACACCAAAGGTAGAAGCCCACAATGGCCCAGTGGACCTCAGCGACTCTGTAAGTTCCCTCGACTCTTTTGTTACTTCAAATGAGTCAAACGCGGCTTGGAATGTTCCAATCCACCTGGACGCTCTCCCACGCACCCCACCTTTGGCATGCAAGCCATATCCACCACCAGGTAAAATGTCTACTGAAGCGAAGCTTCAGTGCATTGCGCGCTGGACAGACTTCGATCCATCCAATGGTAAACCTCAACTTCGCGCCTCACCTCGGGACAAGGACTTCGTGATGCAATGGACTGAGGCTACTTATGCTGGAGCCACTGACAAAGCTCTCGTGGATTGGGTCAAGGAGATGTGGTGGCATATATGGAATCGCCAGTGCCATGTCAACTACGTTGGCATGTGGAAGAAGCGTTTCCTGGAGGAGGATATGAAAGCTGAAAAGTTAAGGGCAGAAGTGATTGCTCAAGCTGCGATCAAGATGGAGGAGGAGAAGATTTCACAACGACTCAAGTCATTGAATGCGAGTCTGGCAAACTTGTTCTAAGTGACTGAAAGGGTGCCGTGAGCCGTGTTACACGAGAAGGAATGGCAGTGATGCAGCTGGCGAGGTTTGATGGATGCACTTGAAGCCCAACCTACTACTTTTCCGGCATATGCACGGATAAAAATTGCAATCTGAATATCTGGACTTACTCTTTTCTCTAATAATGTCTTGTCTTGAAGTCAGTATTCTGCCTGCAACCGCGGTTCGTTGATGTCGTAGTAGGCTATTCCCCGGTAATAAGCGTAGCCAAGAAGCTCCAATCACTTGGACTACTCAACTGCCGCCAATGTAAACTTACTGCGCCTTCTAATTGCAGCGCTAAAGCCATGGCTCGCTCTGCAACGTCTCTTACCAAGACCAACCCCAAGAAAACCAAGTTCCTTCCCCGCGATCTTACCCCAGATGCAACATCTACCCCAAAACACTCGCGCTGATCATCTCCTTTCCTGACCAATTCTCCATGTGGCTTGTTTGCTATGTGGGCTTGCAAGGTACGCCCATCGATAGTCGATGCCTTGGCTGCCTGTCAACTGGATTGACAGGAGAGCCACAGGCGACCAAGGGGGTCTTAGGATTCTTGGAGGGCTCCTAGTAACCTCACACGATGGCAACGGAACAACTGCGCGGAAAATTAGAAGTGGATACCCTTTTCCCTGAACCAGTGATTTGGTAAAGCACTTATAGGGCTGTGCATCACCCATGTTTGGAAGCATTCTGGCATTACAATTTCTTGTTCTGACATTTTCACCATGGCACACAATACCACCAAGGATGAGGCCGTTGAGCACTTCGAGAAAGTAGAGAAGGGCCTTGATTCGCCTTCTACAACATCAGAGGATGAAAATGATACCAAGTTGGCCGCCAAACTGCGGCATCGCATCGATTGGCGACTAATCCCCGCTTTGGGCGCCATGTATGGCATATCTCTCATGGACCGCAAGAACGTCTCGAATGCTGCCATTGCTGGCATGCTAGTCGACATGAAGATGAGTAAAGGTGTTGGGTACAACATCGTCAACTTATGCTTCTTCATTACCTACGTTCTTTGCCAGCCATTCATGATCATCCTCTGCAGAAAAGTTGGCCCAAGATACTTCTTACCAGGCATTTGTCTGGCATGGGGTGCAGTCATTATTGGGTTTGGCTTCACAAAGACTTGGCCTAGCCTTATACCATTGCGGCTCGTGTTGGGCTTGTTGGAGAGTGGCTATTTTCCAGGCTGCCTCTACCTACTGAGTTGTTGGTATACTAAATGTAAGCCATTAGCACAGTTTGCTATTCATGGTAGCTAATTTTGGACAGTTGAGGTTGCGAAACGCTACAGTGTGTTCTATTTCGTCGGCAGTATCGCGTCCGCTCTCTCTGGTATTTTAGCGTACGGCCTGCAACAGATGGAAGGCACCCAAGGAATTCGTGGTTGGAGATGGTAAGCATCGAGACTCCAAAAGCCAATACTAGTAATCAGCTAATTTTTTTTCCTTTGCAGGATCTTCATCATGGAGGGCATAATCACCTGTGCTGTCGCCATATTCTCTGTGATCTTCATCGTCAAGTT
Source organism: Shiraia sp. slf14 (assembly GCA_000498155.1). Classification (NCBI taxonomy): domain Eukaryota; kingdom Fungi; phylum Ascomycota; class Dothideomycetes; order Pleosporales; family Shiraiaceae; genus Shiraia; species Shiraia sp. slf14. The sequence goes on from AXZN01000040.1 coordinate 229,037, forward strand.
TCCCGATGAAGAGAGAACCAAACCATCTTGGGGTTTCTTGAAATCTCAGGAACTCGAATTCGTAATCGACCGCCTGAACGCCGAACGTGGAGATGTCAACGCCGAGAAATTCTCCTGGAAGAAGTTTCTCGAGCCAGCGAAAGATTGGTACATTTACTGTTTCGCATTGTGCTTGCTGTTCACAACAACAATTGCTTATGGCTTCGCTTTCTTCCTTCCCATCATCCTTTCCACCAAACTCAAATTCAGCATGGCGATGAGCCAGTGCTTGGGCGCACCTCCCTATGCAGCATCTGGATTCTTGATGTATGGGGCTGCATGGTTCAGTGACAAATATAAAACTCGAGGCCCTGTCCTATGCTTTCTGAGCCTTGTTTCGCTCGTCGGTTTGCCAATCATGGGCTTTGCCAAGAATCCTTGGGCTCAATATGTTGGAGTTTTCATCACGGTTTCTGGAACGAATAGTGCCATCCCAAGCGTGATGGCTTACCAAGCAAACAACATCCGTGGTCAATGGAGAAGGGCTTTCTGTTCGGCAACTTTGACAGGTATTGGAGGCATTGGAGGTATTGCTGGAGCACTCATTTTCAGGACAGCAGACGCGCCATCATACGTACCCGGCTTTGTGGCTTGTATCGTTTGTAACATCCTCGTAATGTCAATTGTGGGCATCTTGACGATATACTTCAGGAGGGAGAATGCGAGAGCCGATAGGGGTGAGAAGATCCTTCTGGAGGATCCTGCGTTCCGCTTTACGATTTGAATGGCATGAGAATACGTACTGAATTCAGATATATGCTCAGACTCAATCAGCAGAATGATATTGCTTGTTTTGTTATCGTTCTTGAATATTGATATAGTTATGATGCGAGCAACCACCAAGTGCTGCACCTGGAATTGCTCAAATTAAGGTAATGTAGTTTGCTCATCTTGAGACGCTTTTATTGGTTGTATATCGTCTCATTTCCGGACCTTCTGATACTGAAGACGTACGTAAGGCTACCGCGACTTAGCTTCCGGTGCCACTTCCGCGCTCGGAAACAATTCCCCACAACGCCATCACCATCCGCACCAACCCCTCACAACAATGACGCTTGCCTACGATTGCTTCCCAATCAAGTAAAGATGACATTAATCCAACTCCATCCCAGCTTTGAAGCTGGGTCTAGCCAAGCGGGACTCCGCAAAGTACCTTGCACCACCCGTCCCCAAATCGTACAAGAAGAGAACATCCTGCGTCATTGCACACGCGCTTGAATTCTCCTAGCAAACACTTCGTTGCTCGGCCCCGCCCACATCACAAAACCGTACAAACATAAGCAGATATGTCGAACGATAAGATGAAAGCCGTCCACTACGAAGGACCGTTCAAGGTCTCAGTGAAGGAGGTAGAGTCGCCGAAGATCCAACATCCGGACGATGTGATTGTAAAGGTGACGACTGCGGCAATATGCGGATCCGATCTGCACATGTATCAAGGCCGCACAGCTGCTGAGGCAGGCTTGGTCTTTGGACATGAGAATATGGGTGTTGTCATTGAAACAGGATCGGGTGTGACATTACTTGAAAAAGGTGATAGAATCGTACTGCCGTTCAACGTCGCTGATGGAAGGTACTAATACCTTACTTATGGTTGGCATGCGCATCTTAGACTGACGTGGTACCATCAGATGCCGAAATTGTGAAGAAGGACGAACTGCATTCTGTACTGGGTAAGCAAAGCTTCCGAGGTCATGTCATCTTTGCTAAGCAAATTGAAAGCGTCAATCCCGGATTTGCAGGTGGGGCGTATGGATACGTTGCGATGGGTCCATATCAAGGTGGCCAAGCACAGTACTTGAGAGTCCCATTTGCTGATTTCAATGCACTCAAATTGCCCCAAGGGACCGAGCACGAGGCTGACTTCATATTGCTTGCTGACATATTCCCAACTGGCTGGCACGGCCTTGTGCTTAGTGGCTTCAAGTCTGGTGAGAGTGCCGCAGTCTTTGGAGCAGGTCCTGTTGGTTTGATGGCAGCATACAGTGGAGTATTGCGAGGCGCAAGCAAAGTCTTTGTTGTCGACACCGTGCCGGAGAGATTGAAAGCAGCTGAAAAGATAGGATGTATCCCGATTGACTTTAGAAAGAGCGATCCAGTTGAACAGATCATTAAATTGAACGATGGCATGGTTGATCGAGCTGTAGACGCTGTTGGTTATCAGGCGGTCGACGCATCTGGAAGCAAGGAGAAACCAAACATTGTCCTTGATCAACTAATCATGGTCACTCGACCAACAGGAGGACTGGGCATTCCAGGTCTATACGTGCCAGCGGATCCAGGTGCACCAGATGAGCAAAGCAAGAAGGGTCAAATCTTGATTTCGTTTGGAAAGCTTTTTGAAAAGGTTGGTATTCCTGCGCAAAGCTCTTGTGTTCTCTATTGATCATTTGCATAGGGTCTGTCTCTGGGCACTGGACAGTGCAATGTCAAGGCGTATAATCGCTACTTGCGAGATATGATCGTATCAGGCAAAGCGAAGCCAAGTTTCGTCGTTTCGCACGAAATTAACATCGACGAAGCGCCAGTCGCTTATGAGAAGTTCGATAAACGCATTGAAGGGTACACGAAAGTGCTCATACATCCGAATGGGCCAATAAACTAAGTTCCTTGATGAGCCAAAACCCGGACGTAACATTATTGCGACTTACTTTTCCTGTTCATGTAACTATTTCGTATTGTAGGCTAGTATCCGTTTTGCCTGCTGTATGAGCTTCAAATCAAATCGCTTTTCTCAATGATGTAAGCTTTTGTAATTTTGACCTCCTCGACTGGTCTATCCTCTTTGTCTGTCTTTACCAAGCCCAGCTTCTTGACGACTTGCATTCCACCCTTTACCCTGCCAAATATTGTATGCTTTCCATCCAGCCAGGGCGTTGGCGCAAGCGTGATGAAGAACTGACTCCCATTTGTGTTGGGACCCGAATTGGCCATGCTTAATATGCCAGCACCCGTGTGCTTCAAAGATGGTGTTATCTCGTCCTCGAATTTCTCGCCATAGATTGATTCACCTCCTCTTCCCGTACCCGTAGGGTCTCCTCCTTGGATCATGAAATTCGGTATAATGCGATGGAATATCAGGCCGTTGAAGTAATTGCGCTGGGCAAGTGTCGCAAAGTTCTTGCAGGTTTTTGGCGCATGGTCATTGTAAAGCTCTACAACGATGGTGCCCTGTTTCAAGTCTCAGTCATGTCAAGCATGAGCAGAAATTGGTCTCTTACGATAGTGGTCTCTAGAGCGACATCGGTAGCCATGGTGTACAGTTTGCTTTAAAGGCGGGGTTTTATGTGAGGACTGTGATGGTAGGACTGCATTTCTCTAGACCGATAACTACGCACAGACCACAACAGCCACACTGTGACGCCACACACTACTTCGTAGTTCCAAGTGATGATGCAGGACGAGTAATCTCACACAGCCTGCAATATTATCGACTACAACCAAGATGGATCTGTCAACGTGGGCGCTTCCTCAGCTAGCGAAGCTTCTGCCATTGGATGAAGAGTCGCTAAAGCAGGTGCTTTCATATTCACAGAGCTTATCAAACAAGGAAGCAGCCGAGCATCTTCAGAACTTGTTGGGTGACAGCCCCCAGGCATTGGAGTTTATCACATCTTTCAACAACCGAAGAAAGTCAAGCTCAGGGTCGTCGACCCCCCAAGCGGTGTCAAGTGGATCAGAAGTACCAAAAAGCAGACCCCGCAAGAAGAAACAGCAAGGACCACTCCATGTTCCCCCACCACGACAAATTGAGAATTATGGAGATGTATCAGGCGCATATCGCAAGAAAGATGAAGAAGATTATATGTCTGGAAGTTCAAAATCGAAACCTGCAAAGAAGAATGTATTTGGTCTTTCAGATACGCCAGTTGCCGTCCAGAAGTCAAAGACATCAGGATCAGCAACGCCAACGTCTCGTGGCGTATCACCCGCTCCTCCACCATCAAAGCTACCACCTTCAGCTGCAGGCCAGCTAATTTCGGATCCTAAACCATCACGAAACGCTGCCTCCAAACCTAAAGCAAAAGTGACTGTAGCTGGTGGTACACCCATGCATGGTGCCAGTACTGCTTTGAATGACCTTGAGTCAGCAATCAGAGCTCTAGAGATTCAAACGAATCCCACACTGTCGTCACAGGATAATAGCAAGCGGAAATGTAATTGTATGGCTAGCCGACATCCTCTTCTCGAAGCTGCGCCCAATTGCATGAACTGCGGTAAGATTATTTGCGTCAAGGAAGGCATAGGGCCTTGCACATTTTGCAACACGCCTTTGCTTAGTTCGGAAGAGATCCAGTCTATGGTCAGAGTTTTGCGTGAAGAGCGTGGGAAGGAAAAAATGGCTGCAAACAATGCAGGGCAGAAGCGTGCAGAAGTCTCACTAGCACCGCGGCCATTTTCGACACCAAAGGCTACAACACCTGTGTCGTCGAATCCAGCATCGGACGTGGAGTCGGAGAATGAGAAGCTAGCGAAAGCGAAACAGCATCGAGATAAACTACTCGCGTTCCAAGCTCAAAATGCAAAACGAACACAAGTTTACGATGAAGCAGCAGATTTCGAAACACCTACTTCAGGGCTTAGTATGTGGGCTTCGCCACAAGAACGAGCGATGCAATTGAAGCGCCAACAAAAAGCTCTCCGTGAACAAGAATGGAACGCGCGGCCCGAGTATGAAAAACGGAAAGTGGTTGCTAGTATAGATCTTGTTGGTGGCAAGATAGTGCGACGAATGGCAGCTGCAGAGCGACCGACAACGCCTGAAAGTGAAGACGAGCTGCCAGAATCAAGTTCAGCTTCACTCGATCATGGTGCAATATCGACTGGCGGAGGTGCTTTCGCGAAGAACCCCTTGCTGGGTGGCCTTATCAGGCCAACATTCAAGATCGAGCAAAGTAAAGGCAAGGCGAAAGAAGGAGAGAAGAAGCAATCCTGGAGAAGAGTGCAAGACGATAACGACGATAATGAACAATGGATTCTGGATGGTGGTGTGTACGGCTCTAGAGCTGACAACGTAAGCTTCGAAATGGATGGACTACGCTGAGCTCCCTAAGTACACTTTGCATAGTTTGATGATACCATTGTTCGCAAATGCAAAATGCCACTTGTGAATGCCTTGTTGATTTCCTTCCTTTTTGACCCCTATCCGCCAAATCACTTGCATGCCATAACGAATCCAGCTTACTGACGAGGGAACACTTAATCAACCCACATGAGCGCTCTTTTCGACATTTTTTCTGAGCTTCTCAATTCTCTCTACCCAAACATCACGTTCCCACTTTCTTAGCCTTCAACAAAGCCGGCTTACTGGATGCCTTCAGCGACCAACCGCAAACACCACTCCCACCACACGATCCCTCCATATTGGTCCCCACCTTGAAATTGCCCTCCGCCTCGAAAGTAGCCGTATACTGCGCGCCCCGATACAACACGTCCGCTACATGCGTGAACTTGAGGTTGAAATCCGAGGCCGCGTATTGCCCGCTTGTACCTGGCTGGACCTGCATGATCCAATAACCCTTAGGTGAAGGGTCACACGGCCAGATTTGATCGACAACTGATGGTCCTCCTCGGACGTAGTATTTTGCTATGCAGTTCTGATGGAATATATTAGCTATACGTATGTGACAGCTTTTGCTAGAAATTTGCACTTACAATGCCTTGGCTTCCTGCGGGTATGATGACGTCTGTGCCATCGGATTCGGAGGTGCCTAGGTTGTATTCATTGGGGTCGGTGATGTTTGCTCGGAGGTTGGCCCATGGGTAGCTTTCTGGGCGGCCGGATGGCGTGAAGACTGAAGCAGCGGTGACTTGGAAGTCCTGTAAGGCTTGAGGTGGAGCTGGGTTTTGGGGTAATGCTGTGGTTGCAGAAGTGTATGCCAGAATGGCAGTGAGGCACGGAATTGTAGAGCGCATGGTTGGGAGCGGGAAAGTTGAGAACTGGTGTAGCGGTACTCAGCAGTGGCAAGTGATGTGAGCTGATTGTTCTTTTCAATCGTATATGGGATTTTACTTCAATACAAGCTGCATGGTCGCTTCGTCAGATTCGCGTATTCAACATCACCTATTCCTTGTTCTTGGTCAAATGATGCGAATGATTCAATACCCGTCATGCATCCGATATTCAGGAACTAATTCCATGTTATAATTAGAAAGATCGGCACAAGCGTGTTGCTCGCCTTAAAATGTCACCTCATTCCCCGCTTGTTCTTCAATATTGGAATCCATGAAAACTGGCAATCGAATTGCCTAACGAGGAGGGCATAAATACAATACTTAAAAATTGATCATGTATAATCAAGAGTACAGAATTTTGGCTTAAGAGTGAATTTGCTAATGTGCTCATGCTATCTGAATCCTACATAAATCCTGCATCCTTTCACGCCACATCGATATTCCACATACGGCGCAAGAAAGTCTAGAGGCAAGATACGAAGTTCTGTGGGGTTATGCTGCACCTGCATTACATGGTAGCATTCGTGCAACAGTGCTAGTAGGTTCGCTAACACCTTCCCCAACACCTACATCATGTCAGCCCTAGCTGACGTGGAGTAGACAGATTCTTTTGCTTGAGAACAACAATTACATAATGGCCCACAAGAGGTTAGTGCCATCTATGATCGAAGTTGTACTTCTGTAGAACCTTTTCCTGCGCGGAGAAATGGGCATGGCTCGTACTCCACATTGTCCGGTCCTTCTATAGACTGCCTTGTCCCAATCGATTGATTGATAACCTTCCAAGAAACGCCGTCTCATACACTTTTTCATCGGTAAATTGTAAGTGCTTTATGATATTCGAAGAGTTTCGCGGACCTGCGACCCAATTCAGGCTTTTCTCCAGGCCGTTCATAAAACCGGAAGGTGTCTGCCACACCAATGACTCTCAATCACAATTCTATGTCTCAACTCATCTCTTGTATTATCCAACATTATGAGATAAATGTCATTTGCTGTCGCAGTGCGTGACGTCGCATATCCCTTATCACAGCGGAATAGCCAAGTATCCCAGTCCCCAGCAGATGAATACGATTACCAAGCTCAGCCAGCCATCCATAATAGCGAGGCGCATTCTCAGAGAACCCGCACCAGATACTGGATTTGCAGTGGTATCTGATCTTCCGGTGGGTTGTGTGAACGACCTATCGATTGTATGACTTCCGTCTAAGTCCGAACTCTTTGTCAAGGTCACCACCGTGGTTGCCGGCTGTAACATACTTGTACTTCCTTGTATAACGATTGCAGTTCCACTGTAATCAAGACTAAGGGTGGTACCATCTATCGTGATAGGCTGGCCTCCTGGCTTAAGTACGACTCCTGGACTCAGGGTGATGTAACCTGCACGGTTTACTGTATATGTTTGACCTTGAAATGTAAGCGCCGGTGCAGCAGTCGTTTGGGCATAGCCAAAATTAGGCGCGAGAGAGGAGGTGACGCCGTTGATGATGACGGCAGTTGCAGATGGCATGAGTGAGATCGTGGTACCATGCACTGTTATTGGTGCTCCACCAGGTGTCAGAGTCTGGTCCGAAACAACGTATTCAGTTCGGAAATTGGCAACAATTGTGTCAGATCCCACAGTAAGTACTGGCGGAAGTGGCGTTGCCTTTCGGGTCGTCTGCAGCCACTCGGAAGACTTCACGTCACCAGAAACCAAAGCAACCACGGCGGTACCATAAACGACCTCAACCCTTCCTGCCGTGGTTTGAATGGCAACGGGCGTATTATCCACTGTGACAGTTTGCCCAACCTTTACTGTGGTTGAGCCTCCGATAACAAAGTTATCTCCGGCTGGTAATTGGCTGATAACGATGTTCGAAGGTCCGGCTTTCACTGTCGCTTTAACAGCGCTTGTGGTGACCTGCTCCTCTTCCGCAGGATTATCGACCCAACCGGTTGCTGTGATCTCGATCACTGGTATGCATCTTGGGCAAGGCTTAGTTACAGTAAAATTTGGCTCTGTGATTTCATGATGGCCATTCGGATCGCCTGGTTGTGTTACTGCTGGCGGTATTGGCTTCAGGCCTTGATCAGTTGACGAGATAACTGGCGCTCCGGAGGTTACTGTGATAGTTGGAGCGCCTTCTTTTGAGGTTACTGGTGCAGACCCAATAGGCCTAGGACCTGAGGGTACTGTAGCAGAGAAGATAGGAACTACGGGTATAGACCCTGATGGCACAAGTGTCGGAGTTAAAGTGGAACTGGCAATTGATAAGGCTGGAGCACTGGGAACAAGCATAGGCGGTTTCGGGCTTGGAGGCGCAGCTTGAGATTCTGTAGGGATATTTGAGATTGGTTTTGATACTGGAAGCGGATATCAATTGCTGAACACATCTAGAGGTCAAAGTCACATACCTGGGGGTGCAGAAGGTATCAACCCCAAGTCTCCAGCAGCTCGCAGGTTCTGCGCATAGTCGCTACTGACTGTGTGTGGAGTCAGTGTTCTGTTGCTTGTCCATGACCCAATATTATAAAGCCGCATACTTGCTTGTGGTAATGCATGAGCAAACTGCATCCAAATCGCAGATAGGTAGAGAGCGCGTCCTGATAAACGAGGGCCAGCCGAATTACCGGACTTCAAGGGAGCGAAGGACATATTGACTGAGGAAGTCCAGAGACATTTGAATCATGACGCAAGGAGTGCGATGTCACAGAAGAGAAAAAGAGTGCGCAGTGTTGCTCCAAGGGCTATGGCAGTACCACGCAACATGCCTGGCACCGAGTCGAAAGCAAGCAATCAGTGATATTATGTCTAAATTCTCCGTATCTGTCCCATACCGCGAGACGGGCTGAAGGCTGAAAGCGTACCAAGAACATTGGTAGAGCACATATATCTATATTATCGTTGATTTAATTGCCTTGAGATCCTGTCGCGTGATTGTACCGATTAGAACTATCCGACTGTGGAGATGGCTCGACGCTGCATAAAATAGATTACGGCCGGTTGTAACATCCTTGTCCTGCTGGTATGTTTCCAGAGATCAGAGTTGTCCCAGCTACTTTAGCGATTCCCTACCCATGCTGAGAACCCCAAGTTGCTGCACAGGTGGCGCTCGCAAAACTTATCAACGAACAGATTTAGATGCCGTCCCATGATTTATGCAAGCTATGGTGCAAGCAATTGTTGGGTCTAACAAAAAGCAAGCTGAGACAGGTTTCTGGTTGATGTTCTAGACCCAATCTGACTGTTGTAAAGGATTCAAACCTTCCAGTCGGGTGAAAGCTTGTGAGGCGTTATAGATTGTGTGGTACGAAGTGTAATCTTAGCCAGGATCAACTGCAGGGCCAGTGGATTGTTCACAGATCGTCCATTACATGCACGATTGCTTCCAGTTGAACCTCCGAGTTCATAATGCCAGTCTGCGCAAATACATCGTCAAATTATTTACGTATCCAGCAGGTGCCGTTTGTTTATGGATAGCCACCAAGTATGTCTGCGTTGTCAGATCAATAGGTGTCGCAGCGGTATGTTGGTCTGGACCGTGCAGGGGTTGTAACAATCAGCCGGTAGCCCTGTGGGAATAGTTTGCTGTCAATTCCAACTCTTCATAAGCCATTGATTCCATGAATTACGAGCAAATATCCTGCGAATAGCAAGGAAAAAATACAGCTCACTTTCGGCACTAATGAGTGGCTCATCAAATTACTCGGGAGTCCTTTCTCTGCTCTGTCTGATGAGCTTGTGTAGTCATTCCAACAGGTCCGAGTGGAATGGCCGCATATGTAGCCAAATTCATAGCTTGGAATATTGGATTTGTCACGCGTTCGGGCACCAAGGAGTCCAGGTAATGATGATACTCAGATGGATGATGGAGACAAACGTTAACAATATGTCCGCGCTACAAAAGTCGATAGACTCGATTGCTGTTTCGAACAGAAGATTGGGCTAATAAGACTGAGCTTTCGATAAAAATTCGATTTTCACAAGGGTGCTGTGCAGATGCAATGGCGCTACATTTTCAGATGTTGTTGGTGCAATTGCATCGTGCACGGCCGCCGGTGAGATTATAATCACGTGATTGGCTTTTTGCACTAGCGCGGCGGCTGGTGGTCTTGGCGCACACCTTCGAAAATTCGCTTAATGTATGTCCGACTTCTGACTTTCTGAACCAGCCTACTAACCCAACGACAACACAGGTTGCAACAGAAGCACGACAAAGGTACGCAGTAAAGAACACATCAATTCAGACAGCAGAAAGGCCAGCCATCATTGCGATATCGAGACCATCCTCAAGCCGTTACCGCGATCTTTCCTCTCTACAATCGTTCTGGCGCACGCGAGCCCACGGGCTTTTTGAGCTTCATACGTTGTCGAAGGGCATTACAGGCACGGGAGGGCTTCGAAGTGGTCTCGATACGCACTTGGGACTGCGCATACAATTTTTTGAACAGAACAGAGGCTAATTTGACTGTCCACAGCAGTCTTCTGACACATCGCAATCATGGGGTATCTACATTTCCTCCCTCTACATGTTATATTTGGCTAATACTCTGCAGTATCTCACGAGACTCTCGCCACAAGCGTTCCGCTTCCGGTGCGAAGAGGGCATACTACCGTAAGAAGAGGTATGCATAACCCGATCGCATCTCTAGTCATGTCTAACATGGCTTCAGGGCTTTCGAGAAGGGCCGCCAGCCAGCCAATACCCGTATTGGTGCTAAGCGTGTCCATCTTGTCCGCACTCGCGGCGGCAACCGCAAGTTCCGTGCTCTGCGTCTCGACTCCGGCAACTTTTCATGGGGATCTGAGGGCATTGCCAAGAAGACCCGTGTGATCGGTGTCGTCTACCACCCCTCCAACAACGAGCTCGTCCGTACCAACACCCTCACTCGTTCGGCCGTTGTCCAGATCGATGCTGCCCCATTCCGACAATGGTACGAGGCACACTACGGTGTCTCCCTTGGCCGCAGGAGGCAGGTCAAGGCCGGTGAGAAGGCTGAGGATATCAAGAAGTCCAACTCGGTCGCCAAGAAGCAGCAGGAGCGCGTCAAGACCTCCGGAAAGGTCGAGAGCGCCGTTGAGAAGCAGTTCGAGGCTGGTCGTCTGTACGCCGTCGTCTCCTCTCGCCCCGGCCAGAGCGGTCGCTGCGACGGATACGTCCTCGAGGGTGAGGAGCTTGCTTTCTACCAGCGTTCGCTCAGGAAGTAAGGGTGATATATGGGGCTTCTACGGTGCATTGGTCAGGTCAAAAAGGGAGTTTAGTCATGTATCTGGTCCGCATAGTCGATGGGCTTTGAAATGCACTGGGCATGAAACAATGCCGCTTCTCTAGATACCACGAGCTTATGAATCATGGGTTCTTCAACGTTACGTGATGTGCCTTGGTTCATGTTCCTTGCCTGTTGTCTTCCATCATGACGTGATAACACAATTGCGCTCGTCAATCTTAGAATCAAATTGTTTAAGCATAACCAATCCATTAAGTGTCTACCTGCTCACTAAAAAACTATCGATTCCTCAAAATGCCCTAAGATATGTTAAACTGCCCAAAGTTCTCCACCTAGATCAGCCACGTCGACAGATGCTTGAAACCTGTACACACCGACGCAAGTGGTCAAGTTTCCACGCAAATTGAAGCCATCCACCGCTAGGATCATAGCCGCATTCCAAAATTTGAGGCGGTATGCGCTGCTCGAGGAGATGGTTCGTAGGATGCTCGCATAGATGTTCGAAAAAATATAAATGCCGAGAACATCCCAAATATCCAACTAGTCCCTTTGATAGACCCAACCACCACGAAATGGTTCTCACATGCAGCACTCTAACATTCACCTTTCTTGAAGAGCTCCCATGCCTCAACCAATCCCTGACGCAACTCATCCCTCTTCGCTTTTGTGGCGTCACCGAGATCGAATGTACCCGCTTCATTGTTTGCAAGATGAAGTTTCTCCTCATACACTTCACCACTGAACAAGACTGAAAGGTCGATCCAGACAGGAATGACTTTAGTCTTCTTCACCACCTTGCCCATGAACATATCCTTCTCAAGCTCAGCATGTAGACGCCAAATATATGCACGCCACTCTTCTCCCTGCTGTCTAGCCCACTGCCTGCCAAATCCCTTGGTCGCAGATTCAAGTTCCAAGATGAATTCAAGCTTGTCAAGGCCACGATAGTAATTCTTGATATTGTTATAGCCCCCAGTCAGCAACCACGTCAAATCGTAAAATGAGCGAATGCGAATATGAAGCTTCGTCACCAAGCGCTGGCATCCGGGCGGAAAGAGGCGAACGCCAAAGTTAGGTAAGGGAGTCATTTCAGCAGATGGCTTGATGATTTCGAATTTGTTCATGCCATAAAGCACGGCTTTAGCTTCGGCGAAGACATCCTTGCTCGCGTAGAGTATGTTGATATTTGTGCTGGGGAAGCGCGAGAAGCGGACTTTGCGACCGTCGACTGTGATTTGGGCGAGTGCGTAGGCGATGCCGGGAAGGAGGTCGCAGCGTTCGGCGTAGAGGTATGCTTCTTTCTCGTCATGCGTGCAGGTGTGCTTCTGGCGGACGCAGATTAGAGCGGGAACTACGAGGAGCTGTTCGTAAATTTTGTGGCGGATAGACGTAGCTAGCTTTTGGAAGGGGAAAGGCTCCGCGAAGGCTGGTGTAATGGTCACACTTTGAACTGAGGCAGATATACCGAACTCTGCGAAGGTGTTGCTTTGGGAAGTGTAGGACGTATCGGTCACTGAGTAAGTTGGAGAATGGGTGTTCGTAGCAGTGTTAGTTTCTTGTTCACTTGACTCTTCGACATCGACATCGACATCAGAACCCTCATTGAAGTCATTGAAGAAGGATTCTGCGTCCTCTCCCTCTTTAGGCTTGTTCAGTCCCTTGGAAATGGCCTTGGTAGCATCAGTCCCAAAGAAAGTGCTTCGTTTGTCGAAACCACCAGTTGGGGGAGGAGTTAGGAGCCATGATGTTGGTGGAGGTGTACGCTGACGACCTATGTGACTATCCATGATAGCGACCGAATACTGGGTACCTTGGAAGTCTATACAGCTTCAGAGATCAAAATTGGAAAGGTGTATCTGAAGCTGATTGATGAGGCAGTGTAAGATAGTAGACATGGAGCAGATATATATCTTGAAATAAAGAAGCGGCCAGTTTGCCACTTTGCTCTTGGAACTACGTTGTCAACGTGAAGTGATACGTGATAGTTTACATTGCGAGACCTGGTGAGAGTGAGCGCGAAAAGAGCCTTGGCTTTGACAGTAAAATTATAAGTCGTATGTTGGTGGCTTAAATACCGTGATTCCCTGGAAAAACCCATGGATTGGTCCAATCAAAGGTTCTGACTTGTTAGATTTATGTTGGCTCCACATTTTGATAGATGTGGTTGCTTCTAATTCTCATTACACCCAACCTTGAGGTAGCCCATAGGTCAGACTGCGTCAAGCTATACGTTTGAGATTTATCTTTATTCCAAAGTGAAGTTCAATCAATAAAATCGGATTGCAGAAATTATGTTATCAGAGTGAAGATAACGCACGCCTCTTCTTCCGAGGTGAATTTGAATCCGCTACAGTGGTGATTATTATTTGATGGTTCACCAAAAGGTTAGCTTTATGATTTACGCAACGAAGACATAAAAATAAATGAAAGAATTTCCCGAACAATCTGCATCTGACAAGAATTTTTTCAAAACTCTGATTGTAGATGTATCGGCCATGAGGGTGGTCGGGATGAAGCTCGTCAGGCCCACGCGAATATAGCCTAGTGGTGCCAAGGCCGGGAGAAACCTCAATCGCAACCTTGAACAGCGACTCAACACCAGCTCCGCAAGCTCCCCCATCCCGCAATCCATCTCCTCTCTACCCACCATGTCCGCCGCCCGTGCCTTCAGCACCGCTCTCCGGGCTGGTGCGCCTCGCGCCCCCATTGCTGCCCGCTTCGCCGCGACCCGAAGCTACGCTGCCGCCGCTGCCCCGTCGAGCAAACCACCTGTTGCCCTGTTTGGCGTTGACGGAACCTACGCGAGCGCTTTGGTACGATTCCCAGGAGTTCAATTGGCGTGTGGGAGATGATCCGAGGATGGAGGAAGGACAATTGGGACATGCAGAGCATGGGCTAACAATTTCGTGCAGTACACCGCAGCTGCGAAAACCAACGTCCTCGACCCCACTGCAAAGTCTCTCGAGACCCTCTCAAGCCTGTTCAAGAAGGATGAGAAGCTCGCTGAAGTTCTGAGGGCCCCCTCACTGTCTGTCGAGGACAAGAAGCAGATTGTCCAGGAACTCGAGAAGCACATTGGTACCCCCGACAAGGAGGGTATCGTCAAGAACTTCCTCGCCACTCTTGCTGAGAACAACCGATTGAGCGTGCTCGAGGGTGTCGCTGAGAAGTTCGGTGTCCTCATGGGCGCACACCGTGGAGAGATTGAGTTGGTCGTTACCAGCGCCACTGTACGTTTACCCAGACAACTCGAGCAATATTTTGCGACACAGAAGATGCCTAGAGACAAACCAAAACATAATTAAACACATGAACTAACAATTAACATAGCCCCTCGACAACCGAACCCTCTCCCGCCTCGAGGCCGCCATCCACAAGTCCGAGTACGTCCAGCAAGGCCAGAGACTCAAGGTCGTTTCCAAGGTCAACCCCGAGATCCGCGGTGGCCTGATTGTCGAAATCGGCGACCGCACCATTGACTTCTCCGTGTCCTCCAAGATGGCAAAGATGAACAAGCTGCTCAAGGATACCTTGTAAATATTCCCAAGCAAGCAAAAAAACCGCATAGAAACTGGCCTTGAGCGAAACGGAGGGGGGAAACGCGGGGGAATGTTTTGGGGGGTAAGATGTAGTAGACGAGACTATGTATTCTAGGCATGTATTGCCATAAGACATGGAGATTGTTGCTCTCACCCTATCACCACCAACCTTCGCTTGAATATGTGTGAATATGCATTTTGATGGAATGTGATTAACATATCAGGGACAGACTTTTCAACAAGTCGTCATACTAACCATTCAACCCGCACGCAAGACACAATATTCACGGCTTGAAATAAAATATATTCAAACTACTACTGCATCTTACAAAACTCCCTCCCCCTCTCCACCTGCCACTTACACAACCCCACCTCAACCAGCATACTCAGAAACCCCGCCACACAAATCCCCCCAGAATCACTCACACTCGTAGCGCCCAGACTAAACTCGCGATCCTCCACTGGTACATTATCCGTAATCTCCGCGAAGGTGCTGACATACACGAGGCCACCGAGTAAGCCCTCCCAAAAGATGACGATGCAGACGATGTAGTAGCTGGGGATGAAGTCGAACATGGCGTGGAGAGTGAGGAGGGCGAGGTTAGCGACTTGTAGGAAGGAAGGGAGGTAGAGGTGGTGGATGCGGATGAAGGGGGTGGAGGAGCGGGAGATGAAGACGCCGACTTGGTAGATTGCGTTGTAGGTGGAGTAGAAGGAGCGGTATTCGGTGAAGGGGGAGGAATCGAGGGGGAAGAGGAGGGTGGGGGCGACGCCTTGGTTGATGGTGTATTCGGCGATGTAGACGAGGAGGAGGGGGAGCATGCTGTGGGGTTGTTAGTGTGGGCTTGGTTGTGTGTGAAGGGGTGGGTGGACGTACTAGGGGAAGAACAGGCTGCGAGCTCGGTTGAGGTTTGCTTTGAAGTTGTTTAGTGCGCCTTTTCCAGGAGTTGAGGAAGTGCTGCGTGCGGATGTGGAGTGTATGGATGAAGATAGTAGTCCATCTTGTTCTCTGAGAAGTGCTGCTTCATCTTCCTCAGTATGGATCGCCTCGTACTCGCCATGCTTTGTGGTTCCAGTGCTTAGAGGGCCATGCGGTAAGATCAAGAAGAAACTAACGAGCATGATTACTGGGAGGAAGGCGAAGAACAGTAGGCTGCTCTTTGGGCTTATCTGAAGCGTGTTGGTAGCAATTGCGTATGCTCCAGCTCCAATCAAGCCGGCACCACCAGTGCCAGATCCCCATGCTGCGAGCGCAAAGTGTCCGTAGTAATGTGTCAGCCCCAGGAAGCTGAGTTCGCCTCCACCACTGCTCAAGCTGGCTAACATGACGCCACACATCTTTATCGCTATCGTTCTTGAATCTTGCAGCTGAGGGCTGAGGGCGATGATGAACATGCCACACGCTGAGAGTGCCACGAACACCAGAATACGGACATGGTATGGGATTTTGTGGATGAAGTATGGGGCACAGAGTTTGGTGAGGAAGGAAGGTATAACATCACATAATAGGACGACGCCCTTGGGAACAGATGGGCCTACGAGGTCGAGCGCGGCAGATAGGATGATAACGTAGAGGACATTGTTGATCAATCCTGGGCAGATCGTCAGTAAGGTATGATAGGATACAAAGCTTATCTAGCAAACGAAGCAAGACAAGAGATGCGTACCAAAAAGCCAGAACGAGGCGCAAACCCGTGGGTCAGCACCCTCGAAGACAGCCTTCAGACGAGCACGATAGACAGCCCAAGACGATGCTGGAGAGCCGGGCATCGGGAGGAGCGGCATAGGAATTGCATGGAGGACAGACTCGACTCTTCACATTACACTGAAGACGGAGTTGCTAGGGTGGTGAAGTGTGAGAGCACGTGAACACAAATAAGGAACTGAGCGCAGATGACATTCTGGTCGAGACAAGGCTGACGAGTGACGTGCTAGCGCTGTGGAGAAGGCCTCACCGCCCTGCACATGTGCCAGGCACATTGCATGGGTGCCTGTCTCCGGCAGCGCCGTCTGACGTTCCGGAATTTCTTTTGCATGCAACGCAGGCCCAGAGTTTGGTGGTGGTAGTGGTGGCCGGGATGGCGTACGCAAGCACTGTATCTGAATAGCCAGCTTCGGAGCCTCGCAGCAGCCGGGGCAGGTTACGCGCTCAGGATGTGATGGACATGGACGGTCGAGCAACTGTGGGGTAATTGGTTTGGTCTAGTTCGCAAGTGACCACCCATCCCCCCCTGCGGACTGCCCAAGCTAGCCGTTCGTGCCTTGTCGTCTTGCTGCAGCTGGTGGAGGCTTCTTTCCTTCTTCTGTCCGCTCTTTTGCTAGTAGACTCTGTCTTTTCTTCTCTGCGCTCACTTGCTCTCGGCCACCACCGCGCCGAATTGAACCCACTTGGCTGTTGTTTATGCTTTCAACTGTCTTGCAGATGCTACCAACGCACCATGGACGCCCGTCAACCTCCACCGCCTTTCCAGCGCCCGCCAGATAACTCGACTCGACCGACGTCCACACACGTATACGCCGCCCATTCGCCCTCAGCCTCGCAGCCTCAGCACCCACTGCACGTTCCCTACTCCACCGACCGACGAGAAGCCTTCCACCCGGCGCCGGCACAACATGCTCGACACCACAGCCAAGATAACCCTCGGGCCATGAATGAGCGGATACATCGGGCTCAGGCGGAGCGGAGTGCTTGGGCAAATTCAGGTATGGGATACAATTTTTGGTTTCGTCTCAAGGCACACGACTCGAGCAGCATGTCCGCGGCGACTACCAGCACCTTGCAGACATGTCGCAGCGAGCTCGGTGGCTACTTGGCATTCATTGCTTGCTGCATGCAGTACATGCCTTGAGGAAGTGGCTGGGTTTCCCTCGCGAGGCCCAAAAGCTTTTTCAAGTGTGGTGGTCTCTTTGCAGTGGCCATGGACGCCCGCCATAGTAGCTCTCCAGAGCTCGACTAGAACATGTCTCAAGAATTGGACGCCACCCGCGTGGCCCGTTGACAGGCACAAACACTGGCCGCAAGGACCAAGAGACAAGAGGTGAGAAGTCGTCGAGCGCAGCATATTGTTGGCATGCGCTGCTGCATGACACGTCGACTGGCGATGGACTGTGAGTGGCCAGCAGCCCCCCCAGTTCACCGCCAGATGCGACTCGCCGTCGCAAAAGCGCGCAAGCTGTCGCCCGAGTTGTAGCTTTTCACCCGTCGACTCTTGGGGGCCGGCGGCAGTGTTTGTCCAGTGTGCAGCAGCTGCAGGGCGTTGCGCGCAATCCTGTGGCTGGAACATGCGTGCGCTGGGCGATTTTATGATCGCCTCCGCAATAGTGGCCCGCGCTACTAATGCACGCCTTAACCCCGTCTGGGCCAAGTCAAGTCGAGTTGCTGATCGAAGCTCTAGCGCGCAACTATGCGATTCACCATGGCACGCATCATCAGTCGGGTCCTCCACCACCGCCATCCATGACCTCGTCCAGCAACCCCCCGGCGCCGTCGCCCTATGACTACGAGGCTGCGCGCAGACGCTCGCTGAGTGGCGGCAGTGCCTCGAACCCCTACGGAGGTAGCACCCCCACTCTCCCAAGCTCCGCTTCTCGTCTCAAGCTAACTGGGAATCTCCTGTAGCTCCCTCTCACGATGCTCCTGCACCACCATCCTTTGCACGACCCCAGATGCCTCCTCCATCCTCACCCACACAGCAGCCCAGCTCTGCATCGCAGTCACAGCGTCCCACGTATGCCCCGGCCTTTGGCGCAAACAGAGAGCTCCCCGGCATAGGCCAAACGCATCGTCCGGGCAGTAGCATGTCCATTTCATCCCTTATCGGCGGCGGTGACACTGGTGCGCCCGCGCAGACATCACAGTCGCAGTCATCACCTCCTGCAACCGCGCAGTTCCCAACCAGTCACAGCATGCAGCCTCCATCGCCCCGTCGTGGCTTACCGTCTGGGCCACGACCAGACTTTGCTCCCTTCCGACGCCAGCCATCACCAGATCGAAGCATGTACGGCAGCAATACTTCAAGAGCACCTGACGTGCATACTGCCTCTGCAGGGTCTCCAACACGGTCGTACAGCAACCATGGCTCTCCTAACTTGGACCGACAGTCGCTTCCCCCTTCCACGCAAACCTACAAGTTCTCGGGCAATCGGTTATACAGCCCATCTCTGAGCGACGCTCTGTCTCGAGATCAACGACAACCCCCAACAAATCTTCCTCCACGGCCTAACAGCCAGCCCACGGGCCCTGCCATTCCCTCGGAAGAAGGGAGATCCGTATACGATGAATTGGCCGGACGACGTAGTGGTTATGGTGCACCAGAGGAACGACGAAGAACGCTGGGGGAATCACATCATTCAAGACCAAGTGCCGCTGAACTTCTTGCTAGCGTCAGCCAAGGTCCATCAGACCGCAACCGACCCAATACAGTACACCCGGTATCGCAGTCTGCTTTCAGCCCGCCCCGTGAACAAAGTAATACTCACGGCGCAAGTGAGCCAGCACGCAATCCCTGGCGTCGGTCAGCGCTCAACGACAATCCACGCGAAGCAGGCGACAGCCGTCGAGAAGAACCGGCTGCAGCGCAACGCCAATATGGACCGTACCCTTCACAATCGCCTGGAGCTCAACGCTACGACGACCAAAATGCCGAGCTTATGGTTCGGCAACGAAGTATCGATCGTCTAAACAACCGCGTGGCCGAACAATATCACGCTCCGCCAACTTCAGATCCCAACTCTCTTGACCGCCACAAGACTGAGCCACTTGCCCGCTCTCTATCCTCTAGCGGTAGATCCCTATACGACTACCCACGCAGGATGGGCGAGGAAATGCAACTTTCGAAATCACACATTGGGTTTGGATTGGAAGCTAGTAGGAGGACTGGTCGAGCTTCCCCTCTACCCCAGGCTGTTCAAGGAGCCCAAGCCCAGCCTCTATCAATTGGGAAAGACCCTGGCATCAAAAGCGAATTCGGGCGCATGTTCTCTGGCCTTGGTAGCGGTCTGGGATCTTCCACACCATCTCGGGGAAGCCCAATGCCACAGAACGGCTCATTTTCCCATGACCCTGAATCCGGTGACATGTTGAGGTTGCAAAGAGTAAATTCGCAACAAGGACGAAAACCAAAACGAGTTAAAGACGAGGATGTCTTCGATGGAGACAGTATTGACGGGAGAGGAACCCCTTCTGGCGTTCGTGGTGCGAAGCGTAATAAGCATACACACCCAGGTCATCACCACCACCATCATCCGTCACACCATCAGTAAGTACAGACCCACTTGTCTAATCTTCTTCGCTAACGTGTCAGTCATCATCACCACCACCATCACCATCATAAACCAGATGAAGAAATGCCTGGTTTGGCTACGTCAGCACCAATCAATGGAAGGCAGGCTAGCATTCCCCAAAGTGTGCCTGGCCAACCAGTACATCATCACCATCATGTACAGGGTACTCCACACCACCATCACCACCACCACGCACCTCGAGCCAATCAACAGCCACCCATGCCTGCGGCAAGCATCCCTGTCAAAGTCCATGACATTGGACCAGTGCTCGAAGAGGCAGCCAAATATCCCCGCAGACATCTGGGATCGCAACTTTACGAAGCGACCACAGAATTACCAAAACCCAATTCGTCATTGGACGATCAATTTGGCTATGCATCGAAACCTAAACGGCTACCTCGTTTCGAGTCGAACCCTATCAATTGCACCTTTACCATCAGAGTGCCTCGTTTCTACTTGAAGCCACGCCAACGTCAACATATTGTGTTGGAACGGCACCTTTGGGGTGCACGAGTGTACCGCGACGACTCTGACCCCATAGCAGCAGCTATTCACTCGGGCTGGATACGGGGAGAATGGGACGAGACTGTGGATGTTGGCATGCTTGATCCACGCATAACTGCACCCAACGATCCTGCTGATGCGGAAGATACCCTGACAAAGCCTCCTGCTGCTCCTGTGACGCCACCAGCCGACATGGACCTCCAGATTGAAATCCTGATTCTACCACAATTGCAAGAATACACTGGGTCAGTCGAATACGGCATCTCCAGTCACAAAGGCAAAGCGAACGAAGGTCTGAGCTTCATGGTCAACAAGCTGAGATGGGTTGAGGAGGGCATTGGCAGCCGTGGCCAAGAACGAACAGCAGCAGCTTTGAAGCGACGACTGGACGCAAGCGCGACACTTCTTGCACTCAAGAGTGGGGTTGATGATAGCCCCAAGGTAAATGGGGTAGCCAGGCTTCATGCTTGAAGAGCTCTATATATATACACAGTAATTTCCGCAATACTAACGGCCGCCCTGATTTTCTGATGCATAGCTTGGTCTGTAAGAGTAGGACATTGGTTCAGCATTGTTAGATACCCTCATTCCCTAAGGTGTTTGAGTTTGGGCGCGCAGTTGTCCACGCGTCAACTTGTATTGGATATATGGTACATGCGAGTTTTGGGATACCACAAATTTGAAGTAATGTTGAATGCTCTCTGATTGTGCCAAGGTGATTTCGTGATTCCAGGGTATGTGTGAGAACGACTGTGTATTACTACAAGGGGCAGCCCAAGCACCAGGTGAAGTGCATTTGTTTGGTGACGTTGGCTACACCACGTGGGGGAATATAATGGCGAAGAAGGAGCGATGACCAAAAGATAGCGGTGTGTGCGGAATGCTGATAAGCCAGCTTAGCTTACGCCGACAAGATGCTGTTTCGTGTTCAATGGTAAGTAAGAGCAGATTGATTGCAATCCAGACTCCGTGTGTGCGACCTTTTCACTCTCCGTCACCGACATTTGAGAGCAGTGTCTGTTGCGCCTCCCCAAGACCCATTCGCCAGCCTTGCTGCCCCGCCCTGCAACGACCACATACTACACATACAGTAGTAATCCTCTGTTCGCCACAACCAGTAACATTGTCTGCCTGCAGGAAGCCATAAACGAAAAAAAAAGAGGAGGCGGAACAGTAAGCTGCGTCCAAGATGGTTCACAGCAGAACCTACTCCATCTCTACGGTACGTGTGTTTTCTATTTCACAATGCGACACAAGGCCAGGACATATGCGACGCCACAAGGAAGGCTTTGAGTATCAGCAAGCCATCAAAAAGAGTAAGGCTCCACCCTGGGCGTGTTCCGGCATTCGGCGGCTCAAGGACTCACTCTGCTATTCTGGCCGCCCCGCAAACACCAGACTCTGGGTCATGGGCGGCAACTTGTCGTCATCGGAAAACGCTCAATTGCCGGCGAGAAGGGCACACGAGCAGGCAGGCCATACTGAAGACAACCTGGCGCAATCGCCGCCCGCAGCATACATAGTACAGCTGCACCATGCACCATCTTCGTATCTTCTAGCCTTCAGGAACAAACGAACAGACATGGGCAAAGGTGCGATCGGCGGCGGTTGATCGCTTGCTGCAGCCATCTACGCCGGCCAAGTGGAACGTTGCCATGCTAGGCAATGTCGCGTCATCGAATGAGAAAGGCCTTCGTCTCGCTCCACTGAGTTCTTTTTTCAAACGGACCCCCGCTGGTCCAAGGCTTGTGAAAAGAAGCACGTCGTTTCCAAATGCGGGGAATCGTCCATCGTTCCAGCATCATCTTCTCTCGCTTCTTCCCATTGCCGAGCCGAATCCACGACTTTGCTACACAATCACCCCCGCGCTCCCAGACGCCTGCTCCCACCTTATCAAAAGTTCACCAGACTTCCTGGACCTGGCATTGCCCCTTGACCGCCTAGCTACCATATTGCCCGTGCCTTTGATAAAAGCCGCATAATTTGCCTGCACCTCGGAATTCCATCGGCTAGATTCCGAGCCTTATTACGCCTCGCGAGTCCTGCCTTGTAGATAGAGCATCTTGTCCCCCGTCGTGCCTCGCTTTGTTGGAAGAGCTGGACTCTTCTCCGCCCACACCATGACTGAAACCGAGACCAATGGCTTTTATGCGCCTGAAATGCGCAAAGTCCCTACTGGCGAACTTGTAAAGCCGAGCAGAAAGACTAATGGTGTCGGTGTCCAGGCCGAAGACACGCGGATATGCGTTGTCATGGTGGGCTTGCCCGCTCGAGGCAAGAGTCTGATTGCACAAAAAGGTACTCTTCTTCTTCCATGTCTTTCGCTGGTGCTAATTCTGCTGCTTAGTTGTGCGCTACCTACACTGGCTATCCATCAAATCCAAGACGTTCAATGTCGGTCAATATCGCCGCACTGCGACACCCAATCCCTCCGCCGAGTTTTTTGACACTTCCAATCCAGAGGGAGAGCGTCTTCGCAAAGCTGCCGCCGAAGCCGCTGTCAATGATATGTGCAAGTGGTTTGCAGAAGGTCGAGGTTTGATCGCAATTCTAGACGCTACCAACTCTACCAAGAGCCGACGAAGATGGATACAAGAACGATGCGCTGCCGAGAACATTGAAACATTATATGTCGAGTCCAAGTGTGACGACGAGGACCTGATCATGAGCAATATACTGGAAGTCAAGACAACATCACCCGACTATGTTGGCCAGGACCCAGAAGAAGCTGCTGCAGACTTTCGCAACCGGATACGGAACTACGAGAAGGTTTATCAAACAATTGACGAAGATGAGCGCGACTTGACCTACGTCAAATTGATCGACGTAGGCAAGCAAGTAATCATTAACCAAATCCAAGACTACCTACAGAGCCGTGTGGTTTACTACCTCATGAATCTACATATCAAACCGCGGTCTATCTGGCTATCTCGAGTATGTCTACTGTTCTACCGCTTTATTCTTTGCTAATGGTGACAGCACGGTGAATCGCAATACAACCTGTCTGGACAAATAGGAGGCGATGCGGATCTCTCGGAACGCGGTGATGCCTATGCTCATGCACTTCCAGGTCTTGTGGCCAAATCAGTCGGTGACGGTCGCCAACTCACTGTTTGGACCTCAACATTGAAACGTACAATCCAAACGGCACGATTTCTCACGTTCGAGAAGCTGGAATGGAAGGCACTTGACGAACTTGATTCGGGCGTATGCGACGGCTTGACCTATGCTCAGATTGAGCAAAAGTATCCCGAAGATTTTGCGCAACGCGACGAAGACAAGTACAACTATCGCTACCTTGGTGGCGAGTCATATCGCGACGTTGTTATTCGTCTCGAACCCATCATTATGGAGCTTGAGCGGAGTGAGAACATTTTGATTGTCACGCATCAAGCAATATTGAGGTGCATTTACGCCTACTTTATGAATGTCCCACAAGAGCAGAGCCCTTGGATGGAGGTTCCACTACACACGCTGATCAAATTGACGCCAAAGGCGTACTCGACTCAAGAGGAAAGGTTAAAGGCTGACATACCTGCGGTCAGCACGTGGAGAGGTAAGGGTAGCAAAGCTGAGCATCAGCAGACGAACGGGAGTCATTAGCCTGAGACCATACAGCATCCGGAATGGTGGCCTGTGAAAGACCACCCGGACCTCCCATACCAGCAGAGCGGCATAAAAGTTGAGGGAATTATGGAACAATGGGTAGTATTGCATTGGGGGATAAGGAAGGGATGCCATGTCTTGTTGGACGAAAGAAAGAGAAGCACGAAACAGGCGTATGCACCAAGCATCTGGGTATAGATTGGCACGACCTCCGCTTTTGACACTTTTCACTGGTTATCACCAGGGTTTACTGGAATGCATAGCGATTGCAGCCTTTAGGACATACTGTATGTAATCTATGACGAATTGAACGTGTATCACGAAGAGGCGCAGTGTTGCGAGGATGCAATTGATAAATCTCAACTTGAATGCGTTATTAAATCCTACCAACACTTCCTAATCCAGACAACTACATGAATTCCAGTATGCACGCATTTACAAACCATGCACACACCGATAACAATCAAATCCCCCTCTTGCCATCCATACCCGCATGGCACCTCCAACCCCCAACCTCCCACCTTCCCATTCTAGCGATTCCCGCGGACATGCCCTCTAACCACATGCCCTCTCCCCACCAAACACGCAAACACCACGCACACACAAACTGGTTCACAACCACTACTACGCTACCAAACAATGCCTCCCCCACCCCCACAGCCACCACCGCCCCCTCCAACAACCCCGTTCTTCACTACGATCTTGAATCAAACGCCCGCCTCAGCCGCACCTAACACGAGCGCAACCACGAACACCAGCGCAGGCGCAGCAATGCCCTCCCCACCCCGCGCACCCACAGCACAAACGCCAGGAAATCCGATCACGAGTACACAGCGCAGCGCACAGGCGAGGAATAAACCATTTGGTGCTGGGTCTGGAAGTGGAATTGGAACTGGAATTGGAACTGGCGCAGCAGGTGGGCCAGATGCAGGAGCTTTGAAAAGAGAAGAAAACTACGAAGACCGCCAGCGCAGAGCAAAAGCAGCAGAGATACTGAGTAGTTTGGAAATGCTGATTTGGTGGGCTGGGGTTAGGTGTGAGGTACGTTTACGTTCTTATCTCCTATCTCCTATCTCCTATATTTTACATTCTGCTTCTAGACGCGACAAGCGAAGCATAGGGATGTGCAAATATGCTGACTAAAAGTCTAAGTCTATACCTGCAACACGTCGCCATTTCCAGAATATCTTGCTTGGTGTGAGGGAGGATGAGGAGGTGTGGTGTGAGGAGTGGGCGGTGAAGAGTACGGGGGTGGTGGGTGGGAGTGCGAGTCCGAGGGGGAAGGCGAGGGAGAGGGAGAGGGAGAGGGGGAAGAAGAGGGTTGTTTCGGCGTCGTCGTGAGGGATGGATGGGTGGGGTGAAGAGTGGAATGGGCAGAGAGGAAGGAGAAGGAAGAAAGGAGGAGGGAGTAATGATACGATATGACGATACGATGATATGATTAATGTATATAGATATACCCCGATATAACATGGCTTGCTTTATTTCGATTCGATTGTATGTAAGTATACGTACAGTATAGTACGAATAAGTAGTATAATGCACAATATACATTACCTTTCACATTTCCATCATATAAACTTCAGCACATAACTCAAGTTCAACTTTTCTTCAACGTTAACGTTAACTTTAACTTTCTTTCAATTCCATCCCATTCCATTCCACCACTCTGACTATCCCAATCCCTATCCATCTACCTTCCCACCACCCCACGCGCCAAATAAATCCCTCCCTATCCTGTACTTTAACAGACGACGACATACTCGTCTTCGTTATCGTCTTCCTGTAGAATATCGAATATCAAACATAGACTTAAACCTCAAAAACCGTGCAACAAAAAAGAACGCCTATATGCACATTTTGAATACATATCCCCTCTCTTCCTCTTTCCGTCCTATTCTCTCCCACATCTCTAAGTTTCTCCGTCTCTCTCCTGATGTACCTTCCCTCAACACATTCGCACAAAGCCAGCGATCTAGCAAGATGGAGGATATGCTAAACCCCCTCATCAACACCCACACTCCTCCACCACGGGCGTTCCCCCCTCTCCGCCTCGGCAAACATCTCCTCCGCATCGCCCACCTGCCTCCTCTCGCTAACCTCCCTGTTGCTGAGATTGACATGGCCGGAGAGTTTGAGTTTGGATTTGAGCGCGAGGAAGGAGGGGGGTGGTGGTCTGGCGCCGTAACGAGAAGTCGATGCAGTGGTTGTCAGTCCTCGAGAAGAAGGGCTTGCGCCTGAGCGGATGAGCTCATGGGAGGCCCATTCGTCTCTCGTGACGGGTAGTTGCTATTGGAGGGGTTCGGAGGAGGAGGAGAGGCGGTTGAGGTGGAGGTAGACGTCTGTGCCGTAGCTATTTTGTAGAATTAGCGCCATATTTAGAAGAAAAAGTAGAGTTTGGGTTGGACCTACCCTTCCATGCTAATCAGCTTCAAGTCGCCGCCAAAGTACCGCGCGTAGAGCCGTGAGATGGGGAGACCATAGCCGAATCCAGCCATTGGGGCTTTGAAGTCGGATTTGTTGAAGTCTGGGTCGAGGCTTGGGGTTTGGTCGACGGTGGTGTACATATATGTCCATACCAAGGGGATTGCGGATCGTGGGATGCCGCCTCCTTCGTCGGAGATTTTGATGGTGATGTCTTCTTTGCCTTCGGCTACGATGACTTTGGTAACGGGAAATTCGGCCTTGTCTTGTCCGTATCTTTCCACCACGGCGCGCAGAGAGTTTTTCAACGTCTCGAAAAGCATGTGGGACAAATGGCCTGGAACGTACATAAAGCTAATGTCGTTGTTACAGACGAGTTGCACTTTTGGGGCGTCGAATAGACCGTAATGATCTTCGCATACGAATCGCGCATTCTCAATGGCTTCCTGGGCGAGTTCTCGTACGTTTGTCTTGGTGCAGATGATTCCAACGTAATTTGGATCCGATCTTGAGCGTTGGTCCGTTAAAGCGATATGTTGACCAATAAGCATACGAATGCCAATACGGGACATGTAGAATCGATCAAGGAAGGCCTGGATATTATGGCCAATCTGCATGCGTTGTCTCTTGCGCTTCCATTCTAAAATGCCCTGTGCTACAGTCGTCACAACGCTGTCGTGACGTCTCTTAATCTTCTCCAAAGTCTCTGCAAATTGTGTGTTGTATGCGCTAAGCTCTGGTGGCCATTCTTGACCGTCATCTGCTGCGGCATAGTATCTCCTGTTTGAAGCGCTCTTCACCTCTCTGCTTACACTGCCGTTATTGCCATTGTGCTCCGGCGCCGACCGGTATTGTCCTTGTCTGATGCTTGGATTGGGTGTGGCTTTTCCCATTAGATTTTGCCCATTGCCATTGCGCCTCGCAGGTTTTAGTAGTCGCTCTTTGACTTCGCTCGATAGGGTCGGTCGTGGGAGTTGGACGAGCTCCTAGTGGATGTGAGTCAAAGGCATTTGATATAGCATCTCAGACACCACCAACCTCAAACGACTGTGCGTACCAATCGCGCACTCTGCAGATCGATGGCATCTCATTGAGGCCATCGGGAAGGTCATTGAGTTCCTGTACGCGGTGGGCAAGTCGGATGGGAAGTTCTTCGGAAAGAAATTGTGATGCGCGGAAGAGGGTTCCTGTCGATGGTTTCTCTCCAAACTGTACCATCTGTCGTAGAGAGACGCCTGTTTATGCATTAAGATCAATTCGGCGCTGCTTCTCGCGGCTATACACACCTGTCGCAGGAAAGTTGCTGTAGTGCTATTGGATGGTTAGGCTTGAGCGCGCAATGTACAACGTCATGACGTACCTTGATGGTGTCCATCAGCCTCTCCGTACGCTTCCACGACATGATGGCGGATGTTCAAGGCCGAATGGCCCTTCTCTTCGCGTGGGCGCCAAAGTGCTTGTTCACGGTGGTGCTCAAGCCCAAGGTCAGTGAGTGATGGTCCCCCGCTATGACGCTAGTTGGTGGATAGAGGTGGGAAACCGAGGCACCCGGGTACTATGAGCAAAAAGATGAGACGGAGGAGATGGAGAAAGTGTAATGGCACGAGGGGTGTATGAGTAGGGTGCGTGACTAGCAGGCAATTGGAGTATGGAGACGGAGTGTTCCGCCGATGACACCAGTGCTGCTTTGAGATGCAAGTATCCCCCCACACTCACTCTCTCCAGTGGCTTTCACGTGGGAGATGTGCAACAGACGCGCCACAAACAGCTCGCCCTCTACTCTGCACCATCCCACTCCTGACGCGACCGCATTTTGTAAACACTCGCCGCCGTCTTTTGTTGCTTTCCCACTCCCACGCTGCTTTCTGTGCTTACTGCTCTTCCACCAGCACCAGCACCCAAGCATGCAAACTACCACATCCAGCTAGGCGCATGTTCATCGAGACACCTGGGCACAGCTTCAGCCACATGCCCAGCTCATCCTCGGCTACTGGCCTGCGCTGCGAGTGGACCGCCGGAAAACTACCTTGTCCCTGACCGCGTCTTCCACAGGTCCGAGGTGTGCTCGCGTGAGTTGCGCCCTCGATTCCCTAGCCTGCCGCTATTGGTCGAGCCCGCTCTTAATTGTGGAATGCTCAAGCTGACCGTCAGAAAATTTGCGACTCGTGCCATTGGCTGCTGCTGTGCCTCCAATATCGCCATAGCTGACTGTTGAGGCTCTGCCGTGGTCAATATTCACTGATTCAAGCATGTACCGCTACATCACCAATTGTGCACAAAAGACTTGTAGGCTGGGGTGTGGAGGAGGAGAATTGTTATTTCGATCGTGCCGCTAAGTTCCAAACCGAATCTATGCTGCACCAGAAGTCGAAAACGCGCCTATCATAATACACCCTGAAAGTCTACACAGAAACATAGCACCCCGTAGGCGTGTCTCTCGCCGCCTTCATGCGTCTATCCGTGTTGTACAAGCGGGAAAATGGAAACGGGATTATAGAGAAAGGTCATGACGAGTCGGAGAGAGTTTTGCAGAGAAAAAAAGCATCCAGGTGGCAATGGATCGCTTATTTGGTCTCCTCCTGGAGGAAGGTGATCAAGTCGTTTCGGTCCTTGGGCTTCTTGAGACCGCCAAAGGCCATCTTGGTACCAGGAATGTACTTCTTGGGGTTCTCGAGGTACTCGAACTGGAGAGTTGTTAGCAATCTACTCAATGACTTTTTTTCTTTTTAGTTTCAAGTCATACCAGAGTATCGTTGTTCCACTCGATGCCCTTTTGCTTGTTGGCGTCGGTGTATGAGTAACCCTCAACGGAACCAGTCTTGCGGCCGAAAAGACCGTGGAGCGCAGGGCCAATCTTGTTACCCTCGCCCTCCTTCAAGGTGTGGCACTGAGCGCATCGTGTCTAGGAGATGTTAGATACATGTTGAAAAGTTTGATCATATCGATGATGCAAATCATCTCATCTGGAGATCGGTCGTACCTTGAAAAGGTTGGCACCCTTCTTAGCGTCACCTGTTGGAATGAATCAGCGCTGTGCGTGGTTGAGAAAAGTCGCAAAGCTGAGAAATCCGCCCCCCGGCCGTCCCGTGTCGCATAGCTGGCAACTTGCGCAAACCGCCTTGTGAGCTGCCACAACCGCCACAACTCAATCTGAGGCGGTATCTCGCAGTGCGAAGACGGGCCTCGTCGAAATTCGCAGGCTCAATGGACATGGAACGGCCGTGGCGTGAGGCAAAACCCTCGATGACGTCTGCTGTGGAAATGACATACCGGCTTCGAAACCCATTTTGAGAGATGGAGGTTAGAGATTGGAGTTGGGGGTGGAGAAGTAAGGATGGAGTCGTAGAGATGAGGATTGGCGTAGTTACTGTGCTGGATGGCAAGTTGTGGAGAGAAAGGAAAGCTGGCACAGTGAAGGAAGAAAAAGGCGACGGGCCTTGGCGCTAAACTTGATGAGCTCACGCCGCACGTCCCATGTTGAAGCCCTGGCAGCGATGGCGATGGGCCAATCAGAGCTGCCGAGAAAGTCAGGCCTTTGTCACCCTCGGGCAAACCCGGTCCGCTCGCACTTCCGCGGCGATGCCACCGATAGTCAAAAGACCTCATGTTTGTTTGGGAGCAATAGTATACAGTATATCTGGGCTCGTCTCTTCGAATTTCATGTGCTATCTCGCTTTAGGCAGGTCCAACATGTGTCACTCTCTTCCCAACTTCACCATGCACACAATCTTGTTTGAAGCTGCTCATTCGGCTAAGTTGGCACGTATCAGCTCGTCGGCATATGCGGCAACAATCTTTTTGTGCTCGTAGTCGGCTCAACTTTCCAGAGTCAGCTGAGCTACAGGTCCATTGCGTCCTCTAGATCTTTTTCGACTCGGCTCGTTACATGGTACAATCGCCAGAGCCAGGGTCCCGTCATCGTGAAGCCTTTCTTGATATTAGTTTGCTACCAGTGCGGGGGTCTCCCATATACATCGTATCCTGAGTGACAATTTCCATCGTTCTGACAACACATTCCCTTTCCATTGTCCAAGATATCCAAAGCTCGACCAATTCTTTTAGGGATTGCCAATCAGAGCTGTGAGATATACACACCTGACATCATCGTTTCTGGAACCTTTGCAGAACTGTCCTGCACCCCACCAACGCTGCATCCCAGCCCTGTCCGGATGAATCAAATACCGAGTGTTTTGTATGCCGATGAAGAGTTTAAAACATGGCTGATCTTAGGCGCTAGTCGAGGCATTGGCTTAGAATTTGTAAGGCAATTGTTGAAAAAAGATGAGCGTATCATCGCAACAGTGAGAGAGCCTTTTGCATCTCATGCATCCCAGTTGTGGGGTCAGGCCGGGAGCGACCATGGACGATGCCAAATGTACATCTGTGATATTTTATCAGAAGAAAGCATAGAAGTACGTCCTTCGTATAAAAGTCTCGTACATTACACATCCTAACCAACCCTAGAAATTCGTCGCCCAACTAGCAGCCATACCAAACCTCAAGATCGACTACGTAGTGCTAAATGCAGGTGTCCTAAGATACCCAAACGTAAGTCTCCCCCAACGGTCTTGCATATCCATCCCGCTAAACTTACCTAGAGAGCCAGTGAGCTGTACGTTTACACCCCCTCTTCCACAAAACCTTTCTCCTTAAGGCTAGACCATGCATCCAATACCTACCTATTCATACTCACCCTCCATACAAACTTTGATACATGAAAACGACCACCATGGACACACACATACACAGACACAAGTACACTTATACACCAACCAACTAACCCACCCCACAGCTCCTTCAACGAATTCGCCTTCCACCTCCACACCAACACCATCGGCCCCATCATAACCGCCAACCGGCTCCTCGCCACCCCCATCCCCATAGGCACTATAGTCTTCATGTCCAGCGACTCGGGCTCCCAAGGCCTCTTCCGCGAAATGGAAGACGGCTTCGCCGCCTACGCCGCGTCCAAAGCCGCGCTCAACATGGCGGTGCGCCACCTCGCCGCGGAACTCAAGCGCAAGGACGACGACACCATCATCCTGGCCATGCACCCCGGCGAGGTGGCGACGGATATGGCGAATGTCGAGCTGCCGTGGGAGGTGCAGGGGATTATTACGCCCGAGGAGTCGGTGAGGAGGATGATTGGGGTTATTGAGGGGAAGGGGGTGCAGCATAGTGGGACGTTTTGGACGTATGAGGATAAGGTGAGTGATGTTATTTTGAGTGGGGTGTGAGGGGAGTTTGCTAATTTTTGGGGTAGCCGTATGTTTGGTGATGTGCCTTTAGGTCAAGAAGGAAAGGAAAGGGAAAGGAAGAGAAGGACGTGGGAAGTGCATGGGAAGAGCATTTTTTTCGGGTCTTTTTTTGTGTTTTATTCTATATCTATACCCATACTAGATTGCATGGCCATTGAAACCAAACTTTTCTATAGTACATGCTTGCAGTCTGTGAGTTACTTTGAACTTTTGTGTGTCCATGTGTTCGATCTGTTTTTACACGAAGGGCAGGAAGTGGGCGATTACTCAATCTCGCCAAATGCTCGACGAACACGATCAGTGTCCCACTCTAGACGGTCGTCGCCCTGAGGAAGCTCATAGTTCACGAGAACACGGGGTCTTGCATTGCCTGAGACTGGATGCGGTGTCGTCTTCGTCCTCACTGGCAAAGACAGCTGGACCTGGCTCGGGGAGTGGCCACTAATCATGGGACCCAAGTCAGTGTCCTCGACCCTAACTCTATCTCTTGCCATAGCAGTATCAGTAGCAGCCTGACCTGGTTGCTCTCCCCACCCTGCAATCTTCGTCGGAGCAGCCCAATCTTCGAATCCCTCTAAGATAGGCTCGAAAGGTTGTCCTCCCCGCTCTGTTTCAGGAAACAACTTCGCCTCGTCATCGCAGGCCACACTCCTTTTATAGATCCTCATCAACCTAGTGGTACGTGAAAAGCCTCGCTTGGGAGACCGGCGAATAGGCTCTGGGTCCAAGTCTGAGTCAAAGTCGGAGCTGTCGTTCTCCTCGACCTTGATCCCTGGATGAGTGCGATTCTGAAGTCTCATTGCTACCTTCCGCTTCTTCCTCTGCTCCTGGTAGGCCTGGCGCCCCTGGTATGCTAGGGAGCGTTCAGTTATATCCTGTTGCTTTATATTCTGGTCTTTTTGCCATTGTAGCACACGCTTCTTCTGGTCTTTGAATCGCGTGCGATTCTTACCTGAGAGCCTGGGGAGAAGAGAGGACCCATTGCGACCAGTGAACTTGGGACCTTTTACCAAAGATCGTGCCTCGCTTATCCTATCGCGAGGTGAAGAGCTCTCAGCCTGGCCTGGCGGGGAGCTGTCCAGACCAGGCGGTGAAGAGGGCTCTTCTTTAATGTTTGGTCCTGAGTCGATGGACATCTCCGGGCTACCGTCGTGGTCTCTGTTCGACCGAAGGGGGCAGAGGGGCAGGTCGCAATGTGGATTGTGGTTGCTGTGCAGTGGCGGCAGTCTCACTTGCAAGTTCGGGCCATCCAAGTCATGTCGAAAGATACACCGTCCAGGTTGCCCACCAATACCCTTAGGTCTGCAAAAGCCTTTGTGATACCAGTAGAAGCAGACTTCTGTTTCGAACGCACGAGGTCCCGTGGGCACATTCAACCAAGGTGGAAATCGGGCTCGCTCTGCTGTAGGCTGAGCATGGCCACGGGGAGTTCGCCCGTACATTGCTTACCTGATTGCAAATGCTTCGTAGCAGCGGGAATGGAGTCAACAGATTCTGCAGTGCGCTTATGCCTTTTGTCTCTGCCGGCGACGTGATTCTGAGGCGAGACGTTTCGATTGCGTTCGCGCAAAGTATCAGCTTGACTGAGCAACAACACTGACTCTTCATTCGTGTTTGCGAGTGAGGGCGATAGAAGCGAGGCTGTTGTATCGCTGTATTCGGTGGGACTCAAGTTGGGTAGAGAAGGAGAAGAAAAAGAAGAAGTGATAGTTCCCGTGCGATCAAAATAGGCACGTGCCTCGCTTGCTTTCACATTCACCGTACCTGCCTCATTGTTGCCTAGATCAGATCCGGAAAGTGCATTTTCCGATTCGATTTGGCTTGCAGTATGGCTTTCCGAGTGAGGAAGAGATTCGCTGGCATCTTCATCATCGCTAGAGTACGATGCTTCGCTTTCTTCGCCACTGGATATCTCGATTGCTGCTTCTGGGCTTGTGCCATCAATCTGGCTATCGAGCCGTGGACTATGTGTGGGATACTTTTGCGATTGCTCCAAGACTACTAGATCTGCTCTCAAAGGACAGAGTGGCAGACTGCATGGCTCATAGTGCATATAGTTGGGTGGAGGTGTAATGGGCCAGCCAATGTGCAACTGGTGAGCCAAGTGACAGTTATTTCCTCGACGACATGTGCCATGATACCAGAAAAAGCATGGAGCCTTAGGATTCCCGTGAGGCTCTGATACCGATGGCACTGGTGCTCTACTATTCATTGTATTCGTGCTGGAGAGTCCTGTGAATGGTGGCGCGGAAGACTTGGAATCCTGCTTGGGCTCCCAGAACTGAGAACAACCACAAACACCATCTTGGTTAATGCTGACCGCACATGTCCCTTTCCTCTGAGAAGGCCTCAGGACTCTGGAATTGATTGATTTCGCAACCATTATGGTCTTAGGTGAGGCAGTTGTAATGTAGATGTGGTAGTTGCTTGGGCTTTGCTGAAATGTTTGAACAGGATACTCGTCAAGTTATGGAAGAGAGAAAGAAGATTTAGGGAGAAGTATAGATTCAATACAGCAAGCACGGGCCACACTAGAGAGTAAAGCTGGGTTGTCATAGCAAAGTCAAAGCTTGAAACAAATGAGATTAGGACCAGACGCCTGTTTGTACATTACAACCACTCGGGTAAAACACTTGATATTATGAGACCCCACATAAGCTAGCTGCAGTCGAATAGCGGTGTAAAATAATGGTACAGCGACAGTACTGCGCATTGAGACTTGACTAGAGCCTACCATAGCCTGCTCAGGGCAAACGAGGCTGCCTTGATTGACACCCACGCGCCGACAGTGATCACACCAATGAACACGCCGAATGCCTTTAGATTCCTCATCTCAACACTGGATGTCGTGAGCTTCCTCGCAGGAATCTCACCCAATCTGGTCAAGGTATCGTACTCGGGTACATATTTGAAATCAAAGGTCGTCTCTGTACCAGCGAGACCCCATTTCGCTTTGACGATCAGATTGTAGTATATCTCTTTGGCTCGTTCAATGTGTTGTCGATCCCATGATGGCACAGCACGGTGGACATAGCTAAAAGCCATGAAGAATAAGCACTGTCCAGCCATCAGTGCCCAATAATACAACGATATTCGTTTCAAGCCTAGCCCATCGCCCAGTTCATTGCCATTGAGCCAACGAGCACTAGCCGTAAGCATGTCAGCGGAAACATATGTTGGTGGTTCTTCTTTCAGTGCAAAGATGATGTTATTGGCCATCACCTTGGACATTTCTGAAGGGCGCACTTCGTTGTAGTACAGTGATTCCATTATAGCTTTGGCCTTGCTTGGAGTTTTGAACCATTCGTCAGGCGTGCCTAGGAGATATGCAATGTACCGCCACAGAGCAATGTAATCCTCGATTTCTTGTTGACGGAGAAAGATACCTTGCCGAGGAAAGCTGATGTATATCAACGAAGTAGAGAAGGTACATATGGTCGCGACTTGATCGAGATCATTGATGGGTATGCCCCATTCGTCCAGATTGAAGTATCCTGGTCGTTTTTGTGCGAGTTTAACAATGCGTTGACGCACAGCTGCATGCAAGAGGCGGACACGAATTGAGGAAGCGAAACCTTCACCGCCAGGCTTGATACCCTCTAAGGATCTTGTACATTGCAAGATGTGTTGTGTTGTCTCAAAGAGTCTCCCTTTCGCGACTTTAGTATTGAAGCCGCCTGTGCGGGCCAAGGTTTCGACCACACGCGCCGCGCCCATGCCTCCAAGTAGAGAATGAAATGCGAGTCCAGTTAGGGCCGGACCGCCGTATCGATAGAACACATCTTGGCCTCTAGATATTTGAGCCCAGTCTACCCAGTCCGGCACAGTATTGACCTCTTGCCATAATTGATCAAGCTTGGGATGTGACGCATGATGCTTTTCGAGAAGAGCGTAAAGATCTCTTTGGGGTACTGGCAAAGGTTCTTTCTTTTCCTGATTGTTTCCGACCTCAGAAGTTGGTACTGCCTGGCGATCGGTACTGCTCCGAGGAAGCGCTCCTTTCTGAGGTGGCGAAATTTCATTGAGTATGTCGAGACATTCTTCTGCTAGGACATCATATGTGTGTTTCCAGGGTTCTGACTGCTCAAGAGTGAGATGTTCATCTGTCCATTCAAATTCATAACCCCATCGTCTATGTTATGTTAGAACATCATTGGCCAAGTATTTTTGGTATGGACGAACTTCTTGGTGTTTTCTGTGCGCTTGCGGAATAGATTTATAGGCAAGGCCATGGCTCTTAGAGTTCAACTTTGGAAGACGATAAAGTATAATAGCAATCCAAACACTCGGATCGATGAGGAGAAGGTAAAGGTCCAGACATGTGAAAGACGATGGATAACACCCGTCAGATGATGCATCCGGCGCTAATCCACCCATGTCGCCTACGTTGCCGCTTTACGAACAGACACACTGATCGGCTTCATTATGAGATGGACCCAACGGTGACGAGCATGCTAAGATAGCGTAGATGGAAAAGTGGATAGTAAATGCATATGGAAGCGGATGTATCCTGATCTCGACGTCATCGTTTGGATTAGCTCAATCGGTATGGTAATCAGCATGATGAGAAGTTTCTGGCCGTAGGAGGTACATTTCAATTAAGAGAGTGAGCCACTACACACTGATAAGGCCACCCGTATACCGTGCTCAAAAAGGTTAGTTGGTAAGTAGTTGTAAGACTGGACATGTTTAGGACGACCTGCTGGGGTTGCGGCGAAAGCTCGGTGGTCTGTGCGCAGAATTTATGAAAGTTGGGATTGCGCGACGACTTTGCAGAACCTCATTAATCACCATGACATGTTATAATTGCGCCCGTTGGACGCTGAGTAGCTTCATACGCTCATTGATCAAGAACGATCCTGTTTTTACGCCCCGTTCGTCGTTCCCATCGAATGCACAGCAATTACGATGTTACTCGAATCGCCGTGCACCTAAACTAGAAGGCGCTGTTCCAAGGCCCCCAAGACGACAAGATGCTGAAAGATCACAAGTGGAGATGGTTGAGGAAGTAGTAGAGGGAAATGGAGCCACTACACACAAAGAACGCCCATCGTGGCAGGTACAAAAAGCAGCTTTGAAAGAGAAGTTGGGAGGAGAAGCATGGAACCCACGCAAGAAGCTCTCACCAGATACCATGGAAGGCATACGGCATCTTCATACCAGCCAGCCAGACAAATTTACGACACCAGTACTTGCGAACCATTTCAAAGTTTCGCCTGAAGCAATACGACGTATACTCAAGAGCAAATGGCGGCCTTCCGATGAAGAATACGAGGATAGGATGCGACGATGGGATAAACGAGGAGAGAGGATATGGTCGAATCTGGTGGAAATGGGGGTTAAGCCTCCAAAAGCTTGGAGGGAGATGGGCGTGGGAAGGACCACGAATGGCCAGAGACCAAAATGGAAGGGCAGGTGGAGAAACATGGTCGAGGTCAAGGACAGTGCCAGCAAGGATTTCTTAGTTGAAGAGGGAGATATTATACCAATTGTCGGTGGATCTGAGAAGAAGAAATCGGTCGTCAACACACCATTTTCACGCAGACTTTGAGTTGGCAATTCCAAACAATGAGACATTTGGTTCTCACGAGATCTTCACGATTGTGTCCTAGAATATGAACTGTACAGCACATGTATTACGGACAATCAAGCAACCCAAAATATCGTTGCGTCTTCGGTTCTTCCAATAATATGTCCACGATATATCATGTGTTGTCTACCCTCACCCTCGAGCTCAATGTGTTTCCCATACAGCAACGCCAGCACATTCTCATACCCCTATCATCGTCATCAAATCGAGTCAATTTCCTGTTTGCCAATTCACATTTTCAGAATACTTGCTCGTACAACTGTCTTCCAGCACTTCCCTACCCACTTACTTGCCGAAGTATAAAGCACCCTCCTCTCCCTCTCCTCCTTGTAATTTTCATCATCCACTCAACTACAGCTACGACTACAACTACAACTACAACTGCACCACATTACACACTAAAGTACACCCAAACCACACAGAACCCCCAACTCAAACCTTCATAACAAAAAGAAAATGCCGTCCATCGGCGCAGGAACCTACAAAACCCCCTGGCACTGTCCAAAATGCGGCTTCCTCAACCCTCCAAAGACGACTTTCTTCTGCCTCCGGTGTTTGGAGATTAATTTGATTCGCAAGGAGGCTTATGATAAAGCTGAGCTCTAACTTACTGTGTTGACGGAAGGAGGATTTGAGGGTAAGGGAGAGAGAGGGATTCATGGGGGGAGGGGTGACAGGAGATAAGGGAGAGGATAAGGGGTTGAAGGGGGGAGGGGGGATGAGAGAGAGATAGTATGAATGAATGAATTGATATAATTGAGACATCATTTTTATGGTATGTTCGTGATGAATGGATATGTATTGGAACTAAGTGGACGTGTGAAGAGGGATGAATAAGTACATATGAATTCATTATGCTCTGTTCATTTCCATCCTTTTCTGCATCTTTGAGAAGACATAGAGGACATGAATGATGTGTCCCAATGTAGTGCTTTAATTAAGCCTAACCCTCTTCCCAGCATGGCCTTCCTCAACGGCAGGAATCTCGCTTTTCACGGGTGCCCAGTTATGTTTCTCAGCTTTGCCTTTAGACTTGGACTTTCCCTTTGCTGACTTTGCCTCGCTGTCTTCCTTCCCACCCTTCTTCTCTGAAGATTTCATCTGCCACGGCGCCTCGATTGAGAAAGCGAGGATTTCCCTTTCAGGTCTTTTACTCTTGGAGCGTTTCTCTTTTGCTTCATCTTCGTTGTTGTCTTGCTTATCCAGAGCGTCTTTCTCTTTATCATCTTTGCTTTTCACACCTTCATCTTCCTCGATTTCTTCTGAAAAGTTCCACATTAAGCTTAATTCGCCGCGGAACAGAGCTGTCAGCCATATACTACCCAATACACCAGGGACAAGGTATAGTAGAGCAGGCTGCGCGTGGTTCCAAACTACCATGACGCCTAGTGTAGCCATCAAGCCGAGAATATAGCCTGTGATACTGGCCTTGAAATATGTTTTGGGAAAGGTGAATGGCGCTTCGGGTTTGCTTTCGCTCGATTGAGGACTTGTCCATAGCGGTCGACCTGTAAATGAATGGGTCCAGAAATGATCGCTCCAACGACCTGCTAGCGAGTGGTATTGTGGCTTAACGATAGTGTCTGGTTCGCCTTCTTTCGCGGCGGGTGTGCGTGTCTGTCGACGAAGGTAGAAGAGGTATAAGTCAAATCTTAGAGCTAGACCGATCATAATGCCAGGAAGGACGACATCGCCGAGACCGAGCATTGCGTGAGCTGAAGATGTAGGAGGTTCGCTTCCTGTGGGAGGTCGAGGGAACATGAGCTTGATGGGTACGTCAAGGGATTTCGCGACCGTCACCATCATAGGCCTGTTAATTGTCAGTATGAATGCAGTTGCGCAAGGCCATGAACATACGTGTAAAAGACAAAGTAAATGTCGTAGAAGAATAGAGCACCTAGGATCAAGCTTCCTGTAGCAAATGTAGTCGGAGACATCAGCTGTAGTGCGCCATATGAAAAGCCAAAACCGAGGAGATTGGTCAGATACCACGGCTTGTCAACCAAGTTGAAGTATGCCACAGCAATCAAGCCTACGACTACACCAACAATGCCATGTGGTCCAACCTTGAACTTCGCTGCCAGGCCCCGGTGCCAAAATAGCCTCAATATCCATTTGTTTCCAGGCATTGCGCGGTCAGCCCATAGCATCTTCCTCACACCTTGTGAAAGAGGTATTCTGGCCAGGAAGCCTGGTAGAGGCGACACAGCAGGTTGCTTGCCCGCAACGCTACCCTCTACAGGTACAGACTTCTCCTCCTTGCCATCGACGCGGTATAGTGTGCCATTTAAGGCGAAGCGATGTGGGAATATGAGCGAGTGGCCTATATCGAGGGCATCGGCGACGAGGCGGGAAACAGAAAAGACGCCAAAGATGGCAAAGTAGGCATTAAGAAGTTTGTTTAGCAGTGCAGGATCCTTCATCCACTTGAGAAGGTAGTATAGTCCAGTCAGCGCACCTCCTGCAAAGAGGGGCATCAGGATGGCGTCTGTGGGTGACAAGCCCTCCATGATGCGCTCCTCCTCTTCGTCGTCATCGTCTTCATCCTGATCTTCATCCTCAGAGTCGCTTTGGAGCTCTCGCTTCTTCTTGACAGGTTTTGCGGCAGATGTTGGGCGGGAGAGGGAGGCATGGGCGCCTGTGTAGATGGGGAACAGTGCAGAAGCGATCAGGTGGAGATATACGGGCAGCATAGGCTGTATCTGGGCAAACTCGTAAGCAGCGCGTCCGAGGACTTGGGCAAAAAGGCCCGGTTCCGGCTCTGCCATTTCCAGTGCTGTGTTGACGTTGAAGGTTGGTGAAGTTTGTTGCATAAAGTTGCTACCGTGGGCGCAGCAGCGTGGCCTACAAGCAAACTCCCTGTAGTCAACGTGTCCTTTATACTACCAACCCAATTATTATCATTGTGAAAGGCATGCACCAGGCCTCTATAGTGTGGGCAGCAGCAGCGACAATGGTATTGAATTTGAGCAGCCTTCCGTATCCAAGGCTGGCGTTATTGGGTAGGACAGTGAGTGCAAGGTGTTTGTCTGGGCACAAACCAATCAAACATGACGTCGCCCGAAATCGATCGACATTGCATGCACTCCCGCCCTTTAGACCGCGCCACCGGGATCTTGCAGCAACATTCACCGCTGAGAGACCCTGTTGATCTTACTACGAGCATCAGCCTTATGAATGCACTCTACAGTCTTATTTTGCATTGTCTATTCTCGTTAAAACATGTGGTGCATGGATACGTTGAATGCTCAGCGGTACATCAACCATAAGCACACACAAAGTCAGAGGTACACCAATTTTGAAAGCATACAGCTGTGTATATATTGTACCTAAAGCGAGGCCGAAGCCTGCGAATTCAAACAATCTCTTCATATCTGTCCAACAACAGGTTCAATAAGGAATGGTATCGTGTGTCGTACGTTCGTCATGTGCGGGAAGCCTAGGCCCAAACTCCAAACGAAGTTAAACAAACAAACAAACATACAAACACGCTATTTCGCCGCCAAACAGAAACAATTCTCCTCGTGCCAATTTATGTACACCCTCCAAGCTCAGTAATGATTACAAGTCAGTAATTTTGAGACAGGTGAAAGAAAGAGAACAAGGAATAACACAGGCACATCCATTTTGTGGCAAGACCCGCTGAACCACAGGCCGGATGTTGGCCTAATATACAGTGAACCCGAAAAAAAGCATGCTAATAAAACAATACAGAGAAATAGATATTACTGATAGGAAAAGTTAGCAAGGTGTTGTTACCCGGCTTGGTGCAAAGTTTTTCAACATGTCAAACGACATGCCATCAACGTGCACTCGTTGTTGCGATTCCACAAAGACGTCGTGGACGTTGGTGATTGCCGCGCCTTCCCATGGCGAGATTGCAGTGATGACTTTGCCATTCGGGTGCGGAGGTGTCAGTGCAGCTACGATGCGATCTTTGAGTTCTGGTGCAAGAGTGATTGGACGCTTGCACTCAAAGTAGGATGACGAGATTCCAGAAGCGGTAGACGAGACAATTGATGGAGCCGATGACGAGGTAAGCTGTGGGCGTGAGAGACACGATGAGGGGTAGCCATTGTCAGCATTGTGGTGCTCAGTTGTAGAGTCCGGCAACGCCGGCGAGTCAGGGAAGGCATAGCCCTTTGCCGTATTGGGCTCATCCTCATCCTCCTCCATTGGTGTGGAGGAGAACAGGAAGGAGGCGTTATTAGATGCTTCGTAGTAGCCAAGCACGGATGGTGTATAATTGCTAGTCTTAGAGACAACGTGTACTAGGTGGTCCTGCTCAGGAAGGGGGAAAGCATCGTCGTCATCCGTTTCATCGTCGGTTGAACTCCAAGCGGAAAAAGCACTTTTGGCGGGTGGTCGCACAGGGGGGATCTCGATAAGTTTAGGTGCTTCCAACGGTCGTCGTATCGACCTTTCCGATGATTGCGAGGGCACACGCATGGGAAAGGAAAAATCTGGACACGAACTAGGGGATAGAGGCATCGTCCCCTCGTGGTGAGCTTGATAGGTTGGAATGGATCTCAGTTGGGCTTTGATGAACTGCGCCAGATTGGCTGAGTAGTTGCCTAATGGACTAGTGGGGGAGGCGTCGGAATGGGCTTCATCTGAATCACGATTATATGGTACTATCGTTGAGGTGCTCCGATCCGTAGCATTGGAAGGTAGCCTAGCGTGGCAGCTTTTAGCGTGAGATAGTGTGCGTTCCTGGATTCCCTGAGACTCAGCTGGGCCATCGAGAAACTTCAAATGGTCCCGCGGGTTGAAAGTGGTAATGTGCTCGTCATTGAAGGATTTGTTGCGTCGACCTCGAGCACGGCGTTTGCGAACAGCCGCCCTGCCTTCTGCTAGGATTAGTTGTGCCTCTGGAGTCGAGCATCCCAAAGCCTCGACAATTGGAAATGAATTGCTTCGTTGTCTTTGTGTATTGGGCCTTGGACTGTGAGGTCGTCGCATAGATGGTCGGTGTTCCATTTTGGGTGTGTTCGGAGGTTCCGGGTGGTTTAGTCCCATAACATGGCCGCACAGTACTGGCCGTCTGTTTGTTTGTATACTGGAGTGGCCACCAGGAGATATATAGCGAGAGAGATTATGTATCTAACCTCACAGAGGCCAAAGGTTCCGTGTGTATGGAGAAGTGGAAAGGTTAAAAGAGAGTGAGGGGCGAGACTGAGAGATAGAGACTGTGGGAAAAAGGTGGAGCGGAGACAGCGGAAAGCGAGGCTGCTTAGAAAGAGAGGAACGTTTGGTTAACACGGACGGGCCAGGATGATATGAGTGGATGCAGACTCGCTTCGAGGGCCATATGGCGAGTTAGTTCCTTGAAAAAAGAACGGCATGGTAAGCCGAGTGCAGTT
Source organism: Shiraia sp. slf14 (assembly GCA_000498155.1). Lineage (NCBI taxonomy): Eukaryota > Fungi > Ascomycota > Dothideomycetes > Pleosporales > Shiraiaceae > Shiraia > Shiraia sp. slf14. Next base: position 271,809 of record AXZN01000040.1, read on the forward strand.
TGCTAAGGCAGGACCACGCTGCACATGACGTTGACAGACTTTGACCAGGGCCATGGGCGGGTCTTGCACCGCCTTGGAAGAGCCAAAAGCGACGACGCGAACTGTTCACGCCTGCTATGCACCCCTGATGGCGTCCTCCACCCTGTCGGATCCCGCTAGCGTTTCGCGGTCGATACCCAATGGGCAGACAGAAGAGCTATCGCCTGCGCCTCAGTGAGGGCTAACGCCGTGGCAATACGGCCGTTTTTCTTCGTACTGCGGTGGCCGGCTCTTGCGCTACACCATCTCTCCATGGCCGCATGACAGAAAACAATAGTGCCCAGCGCCTGCGAACCTTGGGCCCGCAACATCCTCGCGCCCGCCGAACCATCGTCTTCTGCGAGTTGGCCTCTGGCTTGGACTTCGCTGTCGCATCTAGCGAGAAATGCTGCGTACCTGTGTACGCTGATCAACCCTGATCGGCGTCATCCTTGCCCTAGTCGCCAGTGTCTGCGTTTCTCTATTGCCTGATCAGCCCTGCCACAACTGCTACGCATGATGTATTTGCCTGGCGGGCAGGGCGCTGACTGGTTGCCAGCTCGGTACATTGATGATTCAGGCCCACCGATCTGCCATGGACCGTCGCAAGCGCGGGACACAAAAAAGGGCTGCTTGCTGTGGAATGTCCATGTATCTTCCATCTCATTTCCCATGTGCCAGAAAACCAGGGCAGACCAAAAAAAGTAATCCGATGATTAGTTTGGCTGCGTGCAGTAGCCCCAACTACCAGGACACGACGCAGAATGAGGCCTAGTCGGAAGATACCGATGGGAATGGAAACATGGGTCCGACGACGAAGCACGGCCACGCCAATACTTTTTGGCATCTGAATGATCTGATGGAGAGCAAAGGCAGTATCGCCGTTGACACCCGAGTGGCAGTTGAGCCACACACAAAAGCGTGAAGACGTTGCTGGGTTCAACCTTGGCAAGCTGTGACCAACCCCTCGCCCAAGTTAACTCCGAGACACCACTCGACAACCACCACGCCCTCAGCTTACGCCTTAGTGCGAGACTTGCGCGTAATCCAAGTAATCCACAGCAACTCAAACAAACTTTCTGTCTGACTCCTCCGCGCAGTGTTGGGAGGAACATTCTCGGGCCCAGCCTCTGCGGCCTCAATTCCCCGAATGGGCCGCTTTTGCCAGGCAACGCCCGACCAAAACAGGGCTTCGAGAAATTGCCCAATGCTCAAGCCCAGCAAATTATGACTTACAATTAATGCTGCCTTCACTGGCTGCCCAAAACGACGCATGAAAATTTCTGAACTGGGGTTGTTTTGTTCCTGTGCTAGCATTAAACATGATTCATTGACTGACATCACAGGGCTGCGGGAACTTTCCAAACCAAGGCGTGCCGGATGCTTTTGCACAGACAGAAACACTTCCATAACAAGATGCATTTGGACCCGGACAACGAAACAATTTCCCTATCTGCCGAACCTTGTCGCCGCTGCTGCCTCCAAATGGCAGTAAAGTTACCATGTTGGCGGTTAGCCAGGAACGCCTTGCATTGAGCCACCAGCCACTGCTTCACTGGGCCTTTTGTAACTTCTGTCGTCGCGACCTACCATGCGTTTCACCAATCTTCGTCGTTGGCAGCAGCGCCGTTGCTGGTTGCCTTTTGCTTTTCTCGATCGATCGATCTCATCGCCATACATTGTTAACCACTCAATCTATTCTAAAACTGTCTCCACCCTTTTGACTTTCTACACCTCTCTCCCTTTCACGATGCACTCGATTGCTTCACAGTAGAACATTCGCGACTTATACCACCACGCCCATTCGGCCCGTCTTGGGAAGAGTCAATGTTATTCGCAGCTTACGTTGCCGGTGTCGTAACTCTCGCCATCTTACCTCTTGTGTTTCTCATCGCTCGACATGCAGCCAAGCGTTCTAAGCATCTGTCATGGTCTATTGATGACACTCTGCTGGTGCTGGCGCTAGTATGGCACAAACGGAGCTAAGAGACGCATCTCTAACGCATTCCACAGATGCTATTGTATCTTGTCGTCGCAGCCTTCTTCTTTGGCAAGTCTAATCGCCCTCTTTGAAAAATGCAGCTATTGACTCTGCAAAGCCATGGTCGCTAGTCACGTCCGCCAGCACGTATGGACTGCACCCATGGAAAACTTGCGCATGACCCTCTTCGTAAGGACTAAGCCAAGTCACCCATAACATGCTAAGCTATTTAGGTACTATGGATATTCAGAATTCCGATGGCTGTTGGCCTTGCATTAACTCGATGTGCCATCTCAATCTTCTTCATTCGAACACTGTACACGCAGTCATTCCGTTGGCTGAGGCTTACTGGTATTCCATCACAAGCTTCATGGCTCTCTCTCTCTCTTGCTTTGATTGACATTGATATCAGCGTACTGTTGCATTTGTGTTTCAATTCTCCTGTGTATCATCACTGTGCTAGGCCTTCTGCTTCACTGCCGGCCATTAAAGTATAATTGGACTCCGCCGTTTAGGAACTCTCGGCATTGCTTCAACCTCGAGCCTTTTGTCATCACCATGGCGGCACTTGGGCTTGCCGTGGATGCTCTAACTTGGATTCTCCCTCACTGCGTTGTATGGAGTTTACAGCTTCGACAAGCACACAAGATTGCCATCACAGCAATCTTTGCTTTTGGTATCCTGTGTGATGCGACGCGTACTGGAGTTCGTGTAACTGCTCTGCTAACAAGCTCCCAGCAACATCGTCATTGGTGCATTCCGTATTCAGGGCTTAACAAGTGTGGCTTATGGTAGCGACATAACCTACGGTATAGGCACCACTCTGATGTGGGCTGTCGCCCAGATGAGCACTGGAATCATTGTTGCCTGCTCTTTGCATCTTCGTCCTGTTTTGGAGAAGCTGGTGCCAAGACGGTTCACGTACCAGAATACAATGAAGTTACAAGCCCCTCGATCAAGGCATACTTCGATTCGAGTCACGACAAGGATTGATATCCATGATAGACTCTCCTCAGAACAAGTCCCAGCACCTCTCAATGACGGTCACCAAGAATCACGGGGGCCAACATTTCACGTTGAGCAGCGTCCAGCAACGAGTCGCGAGCGTATTGCATGCTGCTTATGAGTACGAATCGGGCGCTAGACGAGGCTGCAAATCAAGAACCCTGGATACATTCGCCCTTGCGTTCAATGTCCTTATCTTCCTATACTATGTAAAACCTAGCTCTCTAACAATCGTATACCTTACCTTTCTCTAATCCACTAAAACCAATCCGCCGCTTGCTCATATTGCCACTAATCCCATTCCAACTTTTCGTATTCAAATGCTTGGCTTTTCCCTTGTGCTTCCCTTGACGATAGCCCTTCGCCACACTTTCGGCAGCTCGGTCCCTGATTTTCTCGGAGCATATCCCCACAGCGGGCTATATAAAGCGACAGGATTATTGATTCTTCGTATCATCGGTCCTATTTCCTCGCCTATTGTATTCAACCTCACCCCAATATTACCTTCCGAAAACAAATCCCCATCTCCGGTTGGACATGTACTATGTAATTCTCCATCTATCCTGCCATCCATCTTAACATGTTACATGTGCGTCGTGGAATGATGTCATCCCCCTCCCCACCCCAAGTACCTGTGGCGAAGCGGAATGTGGCGACCTTAGCGCCAGAAAAACTGCAAGCATGGGAAATTAAATATTTGTGGGCAAACATGGGAAAGGGGTTTTTTCGAAATGAAAATAGGGGTAAAATGTGCAAAAGACGGGGCGGGAGAAGGGGACGTGTGTGTGTTGGTGGTGCGCCCGGCGCGTTACCCGTTTATCACGAGGGGGCTAGCTTACTTGGGGTAGAGGGCGATCGTCGTCGACGCCACATTTTTGGCGATTATGTACTCTAGTGTCTAGGTACCTATGTATGCGAAGTGACATGCTTTTTTAGATCGGTCTGCTTTTTCTGCCTCGGAGGTTGTGAGGTTGAGGATTATGGAGTTGTTTGTTTTCGGGTGTAATTCGTGTGGGCAGCTGAAGGTGGGGTCGAAGGGGGATTTTGGTACGCCGACTTGTGTGCGGCGTGCGGATGCGATTAGAGTGCTGTGGGTGTCGTGGTGCGATGCGGTTGTTGCTGAGAAGGATGGTGAGGGGAGGTGGAGAATTGATTATATGGGAATTGGAATCTCTGAGGTGCAGAAGAGCAAGTGTGAAGGTATCCAAGTTGCTGATGTAAAGGATATACAATTCTTCGGCACAGTCTTGCATGATGGACTACGAGGTTATGTGATCCATACGGAGTCTCAAAGCCAAGTTGTTATGTTCAACACTGCGGTCGAGATTGAGCATGGCGCTGAGGAAATCGAAGAATACACTGTCAATAACAAGATTGGACTCGAAATCATCAGCAACGACCGTGTTCTCCTCATAACATACGACCTCAAGGATACCCATCAAGACCAAGAAAAAAGACATATCAACCTCTTCCCATCCCTCTCCCACCTACGAACCTACCTCAAATCCTCATCTCCATCCACATCCACGTCAATATCGACAATCCCCTCCCTCCCCCCTCACCACCTAACCTCCAACGCCACAACCACAACCCTCCTCTCCACCACCGCCCAACCCCAAACCCTCACCCTCGACCCCCGCTACCCCAAATCCCTAGGCCGCCCACCCACCGACCCTCAATCCTTCTCGCCAATCCCCTACCTCTCAGAAACACCCATCTCCCACATCGCTTCCGGAGGCTACATCTCTGCAGCCCTCAGCTCCGCCGGCGAGTTGTTTCTCTGGGGCCAGGCATGTCCCGGATCTGCCGGCGAGATCGATGTGTTAGCAGGGATTGCGGGACAGGATGGTGGAGAGGGTACGGGGATTGCGATTGCAGAGGGGGAAGAGGATGATCAGGATGAGTTTGTGAAGTGTCTTGGTGTGAGGATCGAGGGGAGAGAAGCGGTTGCGTATGAGGTTGCGGTGGGGCATGGGCATGTTTTGGTGGCGGCTAGGGGGGAGGGGAGTAAAGGGGAGAGGGTCTTGTTTTCGGTGGGGGAGAATGAGAAGGGGCAGTTGGGGTTGGGGAAGGAAGGGGGGTTTGAGAGAGGGTTTGGAGAGGTTGAGGGGTTGAGGGGGAGGGAGGTTGTGCAGGTTAGGGCTGCGGGGTGGGGGAGTTGGGTTGTTGTTAGGTAGGTAGGGAGAGTTTGAGAGAGTGGAGTTGTGTTGGAGTGGTTTTTGTGGTAGGTTTGAGATGGGAAATGGGGGTTTATTTGCACTTCTAGGAGTATCTTGAAGTGAATGGCGTTGAGGAAATATATTGGTACTATGGTCATGACACTGCCATATTCTCATGGAAGATGTTTCATCATTGCTGTCACATTGTAGTGCGTTTATTTACAGCCCATACATTATGTATATGAGCTAGTTCTATACCATCACTGAGATTGATTCTCCTCTTCTTGTATCCCAGGTCTGCCTTTTCGCCACGCAATAAATGCAATCGCCAATGCCAGCAACAAGACCAAACCTGTGGTCAATTCCACCGATCCAAGTGGCGACTTCTCGTGAGAAAGTCATAGAGATGTCTGGTTCTTCTCTTCACCCAGTGCAGGGATTTGCTGATTTAGGTAGGCCTCTAAGTGGTCAATCTCTTCGGGGTCTGCGGAATGAACGAGATCCCTATACGATGTTAGCTGTTGCCCAAATCGGTTTCCTTGCAGACGTACTTGTATGTCCTAAAGTCAACCTTGTAGCCATGCTTTGTGAGCTCATCAGCACTCATCTGCCCGAACTTGTGTGCTACCACTTGATCTGCGTCGCCATGTCCCATGAAGATCGGTGTGTTCTGATTTGGGCTGCTCTCAGGAACCAATTCCTTGATTTTACCTTGCAACAACAGATAACAACTTAAGCCAAAGATTCCGCCCAATTGGCTCTTATATGTAACGCCAGATAGTAGTGACATAGCACCACCCTGGGAAAACCCGCCGAGTACGACTCTATCCGCGGGAATACCGTTTGCGATTTCCTCGTCGATGAGTGAATGGAAGTAATCCTTCGATTTGAGGATGCCGGTTTCATCTTCTTCGCGTCCGCTGAGCGTGTTGAGAGATTTGATGTCATACCAACCAGGCATGCGCATGCCCATGTTCTAGTCTCATTAGCAGCTGTAATGTAATGTTACTAGAGGTGATGCATACCAGAGTAATGGGAATGTTGGGCGCATTAGGGAAGACAAACTTGACTTCTTCAAACTTGCTCCGCCGGCGCCAGTTCTCAGCCAGAAAAATCCTATCGCTTGTTAGGTATTATGAGCTCGAAAGTTGTCAGCCTAATTACCATCCCGCCCCGCTGTCTCCCAGTCCATGGGCTACAATAACGGTAGCTGTGTGGCGTTTGATAGCAGGAACAACTAGAGGCGCCCGTCCAGACATGTTGAAGAACAGACAATGGTTATTCCAAGACTTGATGTTGATCGGTTGTAGGACGTGGGGTAGCTTTTAAGAAGAGGTGCCGCATCGCAAAGAGTGGGCCTCGGTGCCTCATTATCGCGCTAACATGTCCCTGCATGATGCCAGGGGTCAAAGCTCCAATCATATCAAAGACGTCATCTGTCACTCATGATGTTTACTTATTTTGTAGCTTTCACTTGCGCCCTTCACCTTCCACTTCATCTTCACTCCATCTTCGAGCTGTCTATTTGTAATCTTGGTCAATTTGCTCAAAAGATCATTAATTTGCCTTCCTGCAACCCCTTGATCAAGCTCTATTAGTAATAACCACAACTATAACAACCTCACACTGTCTATTGCATCACACTTACACCGGCGGTTCTTAACGACCCTGACTACTCGTCCGCTTCCAATTGCATCCGCCAGCATGGCGCGAACTACCAGGAATTCCGCTGTCACAGCTGAAGCGGTTAAGGCATCGCCAGTAACAAAAAAAGAACCAGTCCAGCTTTCGAGTCCACCAGCAACACCCGGCCCTCGCAATGTGCGGAAGAGGAAAGCGATTAAAGAGGAAAATTCCAGCGCTGGTGACAATGTAGTCGAGTCCGTGTCTACGCCCAAAAGCGTCAAACGTGCAAGGAGAACAGCAGTGAAGCAAGAGATCAATGACTTACCCCATGGATTGGGCGCCATTCCGGATATATCCTTGGAAGATGATATTCGTGAGAATTCCGTATCGACCAAGAAGCCTAAGAGACAATCAAAAACAACCATATCACCCAAAGTAAAGAAAGAAACTGTGGATGAGCTAGTCGAGAAAGCGACTTCAACTACAGAAGCATCTCCCAAAAAGAAGGCCAAGGCCAAGAACAATGCTTACGGTCTGACTCCCGGTCAGACTCCTTATCCTGACTGGCCACATCCTACAGCGGAAGAATGCGAGGAAGTAACCCGTCTCCTATCAAAGGTGCATGGCAAAGTCGAAGCCCCTAAAACTATCCCTTTGCCTTCTCTGGAAGTTTCTGGTTGCGGCGAAGTACCCTCGGTCCTTGACGCACTGATTCGCACGCGCTTGTCAGCTGCTACTTCGAACACTAATTCTTCTCGCGCTTTCGCAGGCCTCGTGGCGAAATTCGGTATCCTCAAAGAAGGTATAGGCAAAGGAAGCGTCAACTGGAATAAAGTACGGTTGGCGGACCAAAAAGAGATCTTCGAAGCAATCAAGAGCGGTGGACTTGCAGACGTGAAAAGTAAAGATATCAAGAAGATCCTGCAAATGGTGTGGGAAGAGAACCAGGAACGGAAAAAGGCTCTGCAATCTTCTACAGAATCTGCTGCTGGCGAGCAAAATGAACCATCTGAGGAAAAGGCTGGCGAGATCTCAAAAGCAGAACAAGACGTTGTCTCCCTCGATCATCTGCACTTACTTTCAAACGACGACGCTTTTGCGCATCTCACAAAATACCCTGGTATTGGACCCAAAACGGCATCTTGTGTGTTGCTTTTCTGCCTTCAACGGCCATCCTTCGCAGTTGATACACATGTATTCCGATTGTGCAAGTGGCTTGGTTGGGTCCCACCTCCAGGTGATCCTGCTGGTCTTGCACCAGGCGCCAAAGGTACCTTCGCCGGTCCAACGCGTAATAGCACATACGCGCATTGCGAAGTCAGAGTTCCTGATGACCTCAAATACCCACTCCATCAACTTTTGATTAAACATGGTAAAAGCTGCCCACGATGTCGTGCTATTACTGGAGAAGGAAGTGCAGGTTGGGATAAGGGTTGTCCAATTGAGCATCTTGTTACTCGTACTGGCGGTAGAAAAGATACCTTCGCTAGTCCCGATAAGTCTACAACGGGGGGTAAGAGGAGATCCAAGAAGAAGAGCGTCAGCGATGACGAGAGCGAGGCGAGGATGAGTGACGGGAGTGATGCAGAGGACAGCGAGTTGAGCGATTTGGTCAGCGACGCCGAGATGGAGGTTTCCGATGACGAAAGTGAGACATCAGATTTTGAGTAACATGTTCAACTATAGCGAGTGATTGATTGTCAGATTTCAAGCATTTTAGGAGAGCGATATATCATATACTTTGATTTTATAGCATCTTGTAACATATTTATTATCAATTGAATGCAAGTATGCAGTATGTTTTGCCATTTTTACATCATCTGTATTATACTTAGCAAACCCGACAATAGCATTCAAATGTACACTATTATTTAACGAGAGACTACAAAGGCCTTTGGCTTCTGATTTAGTACTGATTTTAGTATGAAATGCGATTTCGTGAGGTTATAACATACACCTTTCCCATGGCAGACATACATTTGCCATGTATTCAGCTGTCTAATTGTTTTCTTAGTGACAGTGTATTACGCTATGTAAGAAGCCAATACATACTTTCAGTGAACACGAGCATCTCCATATTTGTTATTGCAAGACCACGATCCTTTCCGCCCATAATACTGCTAAAAGAGGAAGACCTTCCGCCAGCCAAGTCTATGATGTATTCTCTGCCAGGCTCGCCTAAAGGAGTTGAGCAAGCCACCCCGCACTTTGCAGGAGGGGAAGAGGCTTGTCACATCGATACATTACCACTTTAGATCTAGCATCCGCCAATTAACCCGCTGCCCGAGATCAGCCAAGACCACAATTCCTCCGTATACACAGGATTACAGATGAGCTAAATGAATGGCCTTCCTATCTGGCATCTATATTGACGATCGAGGGGATATCACCGTCCGGACCCATTCCGGTGGCATGGCTTCACATGATGGTCAAGCACCCATGGCGGGTAAGAAGATCAACCTAGAATTTTCCAAACCTTGTAGCTTTGCAATTTGCAACTCAATGGGTATTTAAAAGGGAATAACCTTCCCTTGAACCTGCTTGCGTCCTGTACGCAAGGTCTTCCTGGGCCGTCGAAATGCTTTCCTTTATCCAAAAGCTATGCAGCTCAGATCTGCTTCTTTTGGGCTTGCTAGTGGCATACAATGTCGAGGAATCATCAGCGCATGCTGTCCATAGAATTCGCGCCGCTGCAGCCGGCCGTGAACGAAGCAGCTTGAATGATGGATGGCGGTTCTCGCGATTCACTTCCAACCCGGATTCCCTCAGTTACGATACCTTGAAGCCATGGATACTCCCGCAAGCCAATGATTTCCTGAGCAGCAAGAAATACGAGCGCCCAACTGGGACAGCTCCAGGAGGAAATGTGCAATACACTCAATCGAGTTTTGATGATAGCTCATGGCAAGCGGTTGATTTGCCACACGATTGGGCTATCTCGGGAACGTTCGACGCGCCGGGAGTAGGAGGAGGTCAAGGCATGTTACCCAGTAATGGAATTGGCTGGTACCGCCGGACAGTAACATTTGATGTAAACCTTATCAGCTCTGGTAACTCAATTTACCTGGATGTAGATGGCGCACTATCGTATTCAGCAGTATGGCTCAATGGCAACCTGGCCGGCGGCTGGCCCTATGGCTACAACTCTTTTCGGGTAGATCTTACCCCCTATGCGAAAGCAGGACAGAATACATTGGCTATCAGGGTTGATAACCCCATCGACTCTTCCAGGTGGTATCCTGGCGGTGGAATTTATCGAAATGTTTGGCTTGTTACCGCCAACCCTGTGCATGTCGGACAGTACGGAACGTACATTACTACTTCATCTATCACATCCCAGTCAGCCTCAGTACAGATTACCGTAGATGTGGAGAACAAGAAGAACAGTAGTCAACAAGTGCAGGTTGGCACTGAGATTTTTGAGCTAGACCCATCGACAAGGAAGCCTTCGGGCAAAGCTGTCGCCTCTTTCTCTGCATCAACAATCAACGTAGCAGGGTCTTCGAAACAATCTGTCAACGCCTCCACTTCTGTATCAAACCCAAAACTTTGGGGACCAGCTCCAGCGCAAACACCAAATGAATACATTGCCGTCACAACTGTTTCAGCCAATGGCACCGCTATCGACACATATGAAACGATCTTCGGTATTCGCTCAGTTACATACGACCCGAATCAAGGTGTCTTGATCAATGGGAAGAAAACAAGAATTCAAGGCTCTTGTAACCACCACGATCTTGGCTCTCTTGGTGCAGCCTGGAACGATCGAGCGGCTGAACGTCAAGTTCAAATGCTGCAGGAAATGGGCAACAATGCTCTTCGCACATCGCATAATCCTCCCGCTCCTGAACTTCTCGACATAGCTGACCGACTTGGTCTTGTCGTTATGGTAAGTAATCCATACGAATTGGAGACTGATCAAAACTGACGCATACATCTATAGGACGAGATATTCGATACATGGAGTGAGGCCAAGATCAGTAATGACTTCCATCTGATCTTCCCAGACTGGCATGAGCCTGATCTAAGGTCTTTCATTCGACGTGATCGCAACCATCCTTCTATTATTTCCTGGAGTATAGGCAATGAAATCCCTGAGCAATCCAACTCAAAAGGCGCTGCCACAGGCAAGATGCTCCAAGATATTGCCCACCAAGAAGACCCAACTAGGCAAGTTACCATCGGTATGAACAATGCCGGTCCCAATACCGGCTTGGCTGAGGCAATTGACATTATCGGTCTCAATTACCAAGGTGAAGGGCGAGGAACTTCCTACTCTAGCACATTCCCATCTTTCCACAGCAAATTTCCCAACAAGATGATCTGGAGTACTGAGTCCGCGTCCACCGTCAGCTCGCGTGGCAAATACATTTTCCCAGTGACTTCAGAAAAGACAGCGGTCGTTGGCGGAGGTTCAGGTCAAGGCGGTGACCCTGTTAACCACCACGTCAGCGCATACGAACTCTACTCGCCTAGTTGGGCCTCATCTCCAGACAAAGTCTTTGAACAACAAGACCGCTACCCTTATGTTGCAGGCGAATTCGTCTGGACAGGATGGGACTACCTCGGCGAGCCTACACCCTACGAGAACGTAAGCCGCAGCTCATACTTCGGCGTGATCGACCTCGCAGGATTCAAGAAAGATCGCTTTTACCTTTACCAAGCGCGCTGGAGACCAGACCTACCCATGGCCCATATCCTGCCTCACTGGACGTGGCCCGATCGCGTGGACCAGGTAACACCAGTCCATGTCTTCACTTCAGGCGACGAAGCAGAGCTATTCGTCAATGGCAAATCAGCAGGCCGCAAGAAGAGAGGACAATACGACTACAGACTCCGTTGGGACAATGTAACATACTCACCCGGCAGCGTCCGCGTAGTCGCATACAAAAACGGCGCGCAATGGGCGACGGCCGAACACCGCACTGTAGGGCAAGCAGCCGCGCTCAATGTAACAGCTGATCGAACGAGTATTGCCGGCGATGGAAAGGATCTTTCCTTCATTAGTGTCGCGGTGGTGGATAGTAAGGGTGATTCAGTCCCTGCTGCGAGTAATGAGATTACGTTCAGTATCGCATCTGGACCGGGCAAGATTGTTAGTACGGATAATGGAGATCCTACTGACAAGGTGCCTTTCCCTTCAAAGACGAGGAAGGCTTTTAGTGGGTATGCTTTGGCGATTGTGAAGGCTGATAACGGGGCGAGTGGGGATATTGTGGTGGAGGCGAAGGCGAATGGGTTGACGAGTGGGAAGGTGGTTGTCAAGGCAGGGTAGTTATTTAGTGATTCATGATTAATGAAAAGAGTTTGCTATACTGTTGCTGGAAGTATTGGTGTTTCTTTACATTGTCAAATGCTGTTTGATCATTGTATATATGATTCGAATCGAGCTACTGAACTGTCACCCACTCAACCGATCAATCAATTATAAATTTAATCATCGAAGTTTTATGAATTCATAGTATCCTTTCTATGTAGTGACTTGAAGTCCATTCAATATAAAGATAAGAAGCCCACTAGCACAGCTTATCTATTAGTATTACAGACATAAATACCACATGCACAAGTATCATAAATTTTACAACCCAATTGAGTTTCTCTTCTGCCTTGAGCGATAGTATCTCAATCTTGAAGATTATCTTTTTTCGCAAAGCTCCAGTAATGAAGTTGCAACTGTGAAAAAAAATTCTTTGCAAATTTGCTTCCGCTAAGCCCACTAGCATCATCCCCACCGCCCACCCACACACTTCACACAACACCCTCTTTTACACATCCTCATGCTCTCATGAATCCACACTAAATCAAACAAATGTCTCTCTTCATATTCCAACTAACTCCCAAACCTTCCATAAAACAAATCAATCCGATATGGTCTAGTGGCTAGGATTTGCCGCTCTCATCGAGAGTTGTTCACTCACACAGTGCCGGCAAGGCCCGGGTTCGATTCCCGGTGTCGGAAAAGATGTTTCTTTTTTTGCTTTTTGCTGGATTTGGGGATTGTGGTTGTGGTGTGGTTGAAGATGGGGTGGGTGGAGGTGGATGGGCGACAGTGCTCATTTGTGGAACCACGAAGCGACATATCCGAGGTTATTTTTAGGCTCGGACTACGACGAGCTAGTCTATTCGCTGTTGCAAGACGTGTAAAAGTGATAGGTTGGGAATTCGTGATTGTGGTTGTTTGTTTTTGAGATTCAAAGATTCTGGGCTGATGACCAGTTTCACAAGTACTCTCAGGAGATGTAGTGATAATTGACTCACTCTGAGAAACCAATCTTCACCAAATTGCGTTTTGCCAGCAAGTCTCCTGAGCATCCTCTTTCTTAGCTCGCGTGAGCAGCCTACCTTGCATGAAAACCCAATAAGCGGCGCGGAGACGCATCTTCCACCAAGTGGTCAAGTGTTAGACAAGCCGTTACACACCGCAGCCTGTCAGGCGCAAGATCGTATTCCCATGTGCCAACGTGGATTGCTGTTCCACGCGCTGGCCGATCGGCCGCAGGTTTGCTTGTTCGCGCGCGCGTGGTACGACGTGGCGGAGCGCCTCTTTTCGTTTGATGTATTGATGGGCGAAATTCGAGCTTACAGATCTGCGCGGATGACGGGTGGCATTACTGTGTTGTGTATGGAGAAGCGAGTAGTATGCTGATTTTGTGGCTCCAATGCAGATACGGGCGGCGGGATACGAAGGTACGAAAACTAATCGTGGATACAGGAGCGGGATTCTTGGCTGCGTTGGGCAGTTGTGACGTTGGTACGAAAGGTGCATGCCGCTTATCGAGGCTGAAGTGTGCCTTGCTTTTTCTAGATTGTGTATAGTTGTAAGGCTGTGCATGGGTATTGCAGGTCTCGGCATGGTATGAGTCTTGGTGTGCTTGTTTGCTCACTTACGTAGTCATCTCTGAATTGATATTGGTCATGAAAAGTAGAGGTTCAATATTCGAGGCAAAATCTCAATTGAGTGATTATATTTGGATATCTTTATGTAGGTCGTTATCATATCTTTTAAACATGTTCGCTGTAGCTCTAGTTTATTTCAAACTTTTTCTCCTATTCGAGACCTCTAAACACAGTTATTCGAAAACTAGTTGCACTTTCCCCACTTAGGTTGGCACCAGTTTGCTGCACCGCAGAAGTCTTCAGTAGTTCCACAGAAGTTGCTTCCAGAGCAGCACAGTCCAGCAGCACACTTCTTGTTCACGATCGGACCGCAAGTCTCGCCAGCTCCAGCAGTGCCAGGTTGTTCAGCGGGGATGGGAGGAGCAGTCTGAGTGTCGCATTTTCCGAAGCCTGCTTGGCAGCCAGTTCCACAATAGATAGCTTGGTCTTGGATATCATTCTTTGGACCACAGTGGCCAGCGGATGAGCAGCAGCGATAGAAGTAGCCGTTGGTACCAGCTCCAGGGCAGGTTACGCCCCCTTGAGCATGACCGCAGACATCGATCTCAGGAACATCGTTGGGAAAGGTAGTGGCTGGGGAGGTAGGGGCAGCTGAAGGCCTGGCGCTAGTCCTGAGAGTGGTCGGAGAAGGGGTGGCAGCGGAAGGCTTGCAGGGTGATGATGCGCCAGAGAAGCCTTTCAGACAGGTGGGAAGATCGCAGTGATCTTTGGTAGTGCCACACCATCCATATTGACTGCCTATATAGTTGTTAGTCCATGAAGTAGCATCTTCTCAGGCTGTACATACAGCACTCTTTGGCAGAGCACTTCTTGTTGCCGTTGGCTGGTCCGCAGTTACCAGCCAGAGCTCCCGATATCAGGGAAAGAATAGCGAAAGTTGCGAAACGCATTATGATTATAATCGGACTTTGATAACGAGTGATGATAGTTGAAGGGATGATTACTACACTGGATGTAAATTCAGTAGTGTACCAAACTCATTAAGTCGGGCTCTTTGGCTTTTAAATAAAGCCCTCCACAAGACCTCTTCCCTGAACGCCGCAAATAGAATGCATCAATAGGCGAAATGGCTGTGCATATTCGAGATCAAGCCCGCTAGCTCGGCGCTATTGATGAAGAGTCCTGGACCTTGTTCATTCTTAGTCAGGCATGTTGACGCAGGGACATTTCTGCGGCGGGACGCCCGCGAGTTCGGCACTCGATATGCGTCCCTGACCAATTCATCGGTTTCAAACATACAATTTAATTGGGTCATGCTCGTAATTACTTTTGAAGATTTGCGCATTATGAGATTTCGATCTTTCGCACAAACCTAAACACGGAAAACGCTGACTTCTCCCTTCTTGGCTGTTGATCAAGGGAAACGCGGTGTAACAACACAGCCAAAGGCTGAAGTTCGGGGCAACAGATGAAATGGTCGGCCAGTTGGCGATGCGCCGTGCATGAAATGGGCTGAAAAAGAGTGGTCCAGGGCCCGGACAAGCTCCTTGCCAAGCGCGGAGTGGAGGGCCAATAATGGCTTACCCCTTATAAACAACAAGGCTCTCTAGCTTGACAGTCTTGGTAACACGAGGTTATTGTGGAGGAAGCTGGTCATCGTTCCACTTCTATCTTTGCTTGGACTGAAAGGGCCTGTTGTTGGATTTTGTATCGCTTGACTCGCTAAATTACATCATGCACCATACCAAGGTACAATCAACACGGGGTGAGAGAGACAGATCGTATTGCCTGGCTGACGGCACTCGGATATTGGGCTGAACTTTGCAGCCACTAGCAATGGTTTGTCTAACCATCGTGTGGCATGTGCTCTGTAGGCAAAGTAAACTATCATCTTTATGAGGAATACTTGCTCTAGGAATTAGTGAAGTGGAATTCAGCTGGTGATTCCCGTGTCATGACTTGACTTTGTCACCGCACTCCAGCTCTTCAAGGATGAAGTTTGTGTTACAAAACATTGTGGCACCCTCGCTATTGCACGAAAAAAAGTCAATGAGTGAAATGCCACATGGTTCGAGATCCTGTCCAGATCATGTTGTGCGTCCAGACCGGCTTTGGCATGTTTGGGGATCATCTCAGTACAAACTGGGATTGGTGTGATATTCGGGTACTGGACTATGTCTTTACGAATTTGACACAAGTCTGATTCTCCGAATCTTTCGATCAAGAGGCGCCTTTTTACGCGTTACCTAAAGCCATGGTAGCTAGCGAGAATGTGTAGATTATGTATCACCCACTCAAGCCCTCTATGTGGTTTCAGGAGTGAATGTTGATTGAGGAGATCCTTTCATATTATTTCCATTTCGCTTCAATTATTCATGAACAAGGTCCATATACAATGCCTATCGGTATACAAATATCCAACTTCTGATCAATGAAATTTGGCCTCAACACTTCCATATCTTACTCCATCAACCTTTAATTCAAACATCAGTCCGGCGCTTTCTATCCGCATGTCGAGGGTAAAATCAAGATTGTCAAATTCGATTCCTTTCGTTGTTGTCAATCGGGTGAATAAGCTCTTCGGAACTGTATTCAGATCAGTGGTCAGCGTGCAAACATTGATGAGTCCCTTGCGGAAAGAATCAGGCGCTACATCAGCATCGCATGCGATGAGGTCGTCTTCTACAATGAGGGATTGACCAGGACGAAAGTTGCGTGTATAGTGAAACGAGATTGGCGTGGATTCGAAAACTTGTGCGCCCTGTACAAATTGTTAGCTTCCTTTTTCTTCGAATAATCGAGACTAACGAGACTCTACGCACCTTGGCAATATGCCACTGCATGCGATCAGACACCATCCAGCGCTCCCAGAGTGGGCTCCAGTAACGATCAGATATTGGGTGTTTGGCTTGATCGAACACAGTAGCATAGCTTGTTCCATAATGCCACCGACTTCTTCTACTCACTACCATGCTACCTTCTAGACCCCTCAGAACGGCTCCTCGAACCACGGCAGTCCAAGCATGGATTGGATGATAGATTTCGATCGATTGCGGAGCACTCACAGCAACGGCTTGAGTCGGTCGTTCTGTGTATGGCGGTGGCGGCGCGCTGCTAAAATGGCCCTTCATCTTGGTGTAGAGGTAGTTGCTTTGTCCAAAACCGCCTACCAGTACGATACCGCATACGAGGCCTCCCTTTTGTCGGATGCTATGGACTTGGCCTTCGACTAGATGTATAACTTCTTCAATTACAGGATCAAATATTTCTTTGACCTGCTCAGCACTCATGATCAAGAATCCTGAGTCTAGGCCCGCCTCTTCATCATCCGGCAATCCAGGAAAGGGTACATTAACTTCGGCGTGCTCTTCTTCATCGAAGTTTCGCTTAACGAATTCTTCGAAATATTTAAGGCCCATGTTCCACGTTTTTGCTTTCTTCTCGCGCATCCACTGGTATCTTTCGGTTCCTATCCGCCTTTTGACGTGATCTTCGAATCTATAATTGAGGAAGGCACTCCCACAAAGACCACCTGTACCTACAGCGCTCTCTTCCACGCGCAAAGGACTTAATTGTATGATCTTGTATGCAATCAGATCGACAGTGCCACCACCTGAAACGCATTAGAATGGACTTTATCAAACATTGTTGATATTGAGAGCTCCTTGTAACGTACCCGCATCGCACACAATGAAATTGTCACCAATTTTCAAGTGATTTGGTTGAATGGCTTTCAGAGTGTAGACAGCTGCAGCTTCTGGTTCTGATATTAGTTGAAGCTCATGCCTTTTCCCCATACCAGCCTTTTCGGCCGCCTTGAGCGTCGCATCTTTGGCAGAATCAGACCATACGGCAGGAACGGTCAGCACAAACTGCACCTTCGTAATACTCATAAACGTCTCGCCATATCTTTTGGTCAAGGTCGCGATTGTATGTTTGTAAATTTGCGCAAGGTAGTCTGATGCAGCCTCCATGACAGTCTTATCAAACTTTCGAAGCTGTGCAGCTGTTTCGAGAGGCGAGACGAAGTGTGGCAACTTCTGATTACGATCAAGGAACAGCTTGATGCAACGTAGTCGGGTCTCCTCCGGTTTGAATTGAAACCCCCATTTTATGTTTCGGGTTGGCTCCAAGGACGACTCGGTCGTTGAAGAGGAATCTCCTTTTGGTAGCGCTTCTGTGTAGCCAATTTCAGTAGGCACTTTATCAGATGTCAAACCTAAGGGAAGTGAGTATCATAGCGCGATAGTGAACAAGGGTTTTCTACCATTTCCACCTGGCCATGTTTTGATAATATCAATGTCGTCTGGTGTTGCTGAGTAGACTGCTGCTACGCCTGCAGGTCGTCAATGCTCTATCGAATCTTAATGTGTGTTTAGTTTGGTCACTTACCGCTGTATGTTGTGCCAAAATCGACACCAACTATCAGCCTGTCCTGAGACGCACCAGCGGTTGCGGGGCTATCTGCACCCGTCGCTATGCTAGCATTGGTCCCAGGGCTGAAAGTATAAGGAACATTGCTCCCTCTTATGGGCAATGTAATGTCGTTCATGATATTAAAACGAAAGAGCTGAACTAAGCTCGAGCTCAGGTAGTGGGCTCAAAGGCTGTGTGTCACCTCGTCGCGTGGGGTCTCAGTTTGAAGCGCGGGGCTTTAGTCAGTACCGTGTTCGCGAAATTCATGAAGAATGAATTTTGCGCACGGAGGAAAGACCTTGAGGTCGTCGATACTTCTGCCTGAGAAGCATCAGAACCATTAGGCACCTACGAAACAGCGCGACTTGAGAAGGAAGCTTGTTCAAAGTATTGGTTGACAATTGCGCGAGGCGTCAAAGGATCGGCAACCTCGCGTGCCTGCGTCAGCCCCACCAAAGCCTCGTATATGTTGTCATTGCTGGAACTTTCATTGTTCACATTATTGTCGCATGGGAGACTTTGAATCTGTATGAAGAAAGATTGCAATCAGATGTTCGCTCTTCCCAGTGTAACAACCTGAACTCGAAACTGTTCTGGTTGCGTACAAATGTCTGCCGAGAAAAGGAGTCCTGGTAGGCAGCCGTCTTCTGGAACTTGTGTACGACCAGGGAGATTTAACGGACTGCATAGACCTGCCAAATAGGCCCAACGCCAAACGTGCCAGTAAACTTCTTTCCAAGTCTTCGAGGACTCCCAAGCCTGTTGCAAGTACAATCAGTTCTCCACCAAAAGCTGCTGTGGCTGCTTCAAATGGTAAAAAAGATGAGCTGCATCGTCGCCGCAATCCTATCAACGAAATCTTGAGACGGAAGAGTGGAGAATCAGAAGATGTAACCGGAGATGGGCCTTCTTCTACACAAGCTGTAGAGGACCCTACGTCTTCTAATGATGCGAAAAACAACATTGATGATGTACGCGGAGCAGATAGAATAGCGGAGCTTGAGAAAATGATGGCGATCATAAAGCAAGAGAAAGAAGAGAGTCAAGCAGAGTTAGAAAAGGCAGGCAGACGTTCGCAAAAAGATCAGGAAACGATTCGACAGTTGAGGAAAGAGCTTGCCGAAACACACTCCAAGGCAGGCACAGAATCAACAAGCTTGACTCAGAACAATCATCATCCCAACGAGCCATCCGAGTCCAGAAATGAAGTAGACGATGAGTTACTTCGTCAGAACTATGAGCTACGTCACAAAATTATCCAGTTACAGGAACAGCTTGCTTCACAAGACGATTTGTATCAGCAAAAGGTTGAACGAGAGGCGTCACACAGTGACAAAGATTGGAATGAATTACGCTCACGACTTCATGGTAGCGAGAAGGAATCTCAGGAGCGACTGCAGCAACTTCTCTCACTCAAATCGAGTATCTCCAATCTAACACGGTCTGATCCGCAAATAACAGACAATGAGCTAGTCGAGTCTTTCTCACATCTAGCACACCGTATCAGAGAATGGGTAGTATCAAATTATAGACGATCGAAGTTAGTATTGGACAAACTGCCGCCCCAGGTTGTCAAAGTCCTCGCATCAATCACACCAACGTGGAAGAAAACCGAAAACTCGAATCGACTAGCATTATATCAAGCAATTGTTTCCAATCTGCTAATGCGAATTCTCGAAGAGCCTTTCATAGTCGGATTGCCGGACACGGGATCCATTGGCTCGATTCGACAATTCACTCGAACCCTCCATAGTAAAACAATGGTCGAGTATCACGAATGGATACGGGCAACGATTCGCATGCTGGAAGAAAATCACATGGAGACTATCCAGAGAACGAAGAATGAATTATTACACCAATTAGCCCAAAAGATCGAACATATACTATTCAGTTTGACATCTATCAATCTTCCCACAAGTGCGCAGACGTCACTGATGAGTATCCTCAGCTTCGCTGCTGATCTGCAAAGAAAACTGGTCCTTCAGAAAGCGCAATATCGAGTTACGTTCTTTCGCAATCAAGAGGGCAGATCTGTCCAGTTCGATGAACGAACGATGGAGTCCATAGAGTCTTTAGATGATGAAGGTGACATCCGCAA
The DNA here is from genome assembly GCA_000498155.1 of Shiraia sp. slf14. Classification (NCBI taxonomy): domain Eukaryota; kingdom Fungi; phylum Ascomycota; class Dothideomycetes; order Pleosporales; family Shiraiaceae; genus Shiraia; species Shiraia sp. slf14. The sequence continues at coordinate 291,949 of AXZN01000040.1, forward strand.
GGAGCAGACTTTCCAGTTCTGCGTTTCACCTAGCTTACAAAAACATGGAAATGAGGATGGTGAGCATCCGGAGGTAAATAACATGATTCTCAGGGCAAGGGTATTATGCTGCGGAGTAGGTTGAGCTGAATTGTAGGGTATTCTGGACTATGATAAAGCACAGTAGAAAATATGCACATGAAGGGAGATATACCAACGGTTTCGTTTTGTTCAAGCCATAAAAGTGTGCTCGAATGAGCAGGCGAGACCAAGAAGAAATGAAACCAAAGGCAGAAGCAGCACGACCCAACAGCCGACAGTACAAAACGTACAACGTCGAAATGGTTATCGTGAGCTGTTCAATCTTCGCACGTAGACTAATTGACACGGTATTGAGGAATAACTTGTGGCAATTTAAGAAAGTGCGGTTCCAAGACAGAATCAATGCCATTACAGTTGTCATCATTGTTTGATTGTTGCACTCGAGAGTACAGCTAGTCATCATCATCGTCATCATTTTGGACATCCATCACCCGTTCGCCGGCTCGTTCTAGCGCACGGCGACTCCAAGCACGTACAGCTTTGTAAACTGCCTGTTGCAAATGAGTACACATTTCAAAGAAAGCAGTGACAGGGGTATACAAACCGCAAGAAAGGTTCCTACTCCTATCAGGATGATGATCCAGCTGACTTGTTCGACGCGATCTCGACCAGTTCTGCCGCGACCTCCACCACCAATACGGAAGTAGGAGAGAGGGCTTGCTAAAAGGACTTTCAAGAACCCAAGCACACCCATACTAGCAAAGCCTTTCATGAAATGCTCGTACCAGGTATAGGGCTCATCATCCTCGTAGTAATAGCTATAATCACGTCTGGAATAACTACTCCAAGGCATATAACTCCAAGGATCAACATATAGACCGATGATGGGATCAGCAACGAATCCAAGGAGGAAGATGACAAGGACCAAAATGATTATTGTGAGGGAGATTTGAGCAGCTGCAGACTCTATTAGCACTCAGTGATCATTTGGGTGAATTGTTACTTCACTGACCAACACTGCCTACAAATCGCCCTGCTCCAAGTCGTGCCAGCCGGTACTTGAAGCCACATGTAGGGCATTGCCAATAATTTCGTCTCCCATAGCTTGGATCTGCATGGCGCCAAGCTTGAAGACAAGCGTCATGAACATGTTTAGAAGAACCTTTGCACATACAGGGCCGGATCAAACGGCCAGTTTCATCTTCGTAAACAACATTTGGTGACTGCAGAAAGCCAGGGAGACTTTCCGACGCGGCTTTGAAAGTCGGTTGTACAGTCTCCAAACAGATTCTGCATTGTCGGGGAGGCCAATGTGTGCGTCGAGGTTTTGCGCTCGTGTTTGCGCGCGAGGACTCCCCAGTTTGGGAACTAACAGAAGGTCGTTGTTGTGACGACGATGATGCTGCTGGAGGCGTCTCATGCTGCGGCTCGGTTGGGAGGTCGTCTGGCCAATTCCAACTCCCTGGTGCAGCCTGGTATCCAGAGGAGTACGACATGGTATAGGAACCCTTGGCTTCGGACGCAGCGTGAAATTGCTATCTGTTAATGAGTCTTACCAACGAAGAAGCAAAAGAGGCACGGGTATAAAGCGGGATTGTGATCAGTCAAGAGGCGGGGAAGACATTCATCTTAGGCGTCGGCAAGCCGGATAATGTTCCGACACAGCCCCAAACACCTGAAGAGCAACAGGGTAGCAAAAGACACGGTGGCAGGGCACTGCAGGAGGATGGACGAGAAGCTTCGGTAAAAGAAGCTCAATGTGAAGATGAAGCTGCCGGAGCTTGAGTAGGGCCGGCGCCGGAGGAAGTCCGTGCGCAGCAACCGCCGCGTCAATCGATTGCCTGGAGCTCCATCTTGGGACAGCTTCAATCCTCGACCCTACGACCCCGCCACACCTTTCCCTCTCCCTTCAATAACCCGGCATTTCCTTCCTACACGTATAGGCGGTCACATCGATTGCCATGGCTGACAGATACTCCTTCTCGCTTACCACTTTCTCGCCCAGGTAAACAATCACTGCTTATAGATGCTTGGAATTACATGTACTGACTACAAGACAGTGGAAAGCTGGTCCAGATTGGTACGCATTTAATTATGCTATGACATATGGCCATATGGTCCTAACTAAATCACAGAGTATGCCCTAAATGCCGTCAATCAAGGTGTCACCTCGCTGGGAATCAAGGGTACGTGCCCGGCCAGAAGCCCTAGACCGCTTATTAATGGTATATTTGCAGCTACAAATGGCATCGTGCTTGCTACAGAGAAGAAGTCTTCGTCACCGCTCATCGATTCGCAATCGTCGTCGAAAATCAGCCTTATAACACCCAACATCGGCATGGTCTACTCAGGAATGGGCCCCGATTATCGTGTACTTGTCGACAAAGCTCGTAAAGTCTCACACACCGGTTACAAGCGCATCTACAATGAGTACCCACCAACGAGGATATTAGTTCAAGATGTGGCGAGGGTGATGCAGGAGGCAACACAGTCAGGTGGTGTCCGGCCTTATGGTGTTAGTCTGCTCATCGCAGGCTGGGATGATGGCATCGAGCCAGAGGCAGAAGGAAAGAGCGATGAGCAGACAAGCGAGGAGAAGAAGAAGGTCAGCGGCAAAACTGGTGGTATTCTCAAGGGTGGGCCTAGTTTATACCAGGTTGATCCAAGTGGCAGTTACTTCCCTTGGAAGGCAACCGCCATTGGCAAGAGCGCAACAAGTGCAAAGACATTTTTGGAGAAGCGGTATACTGAGGGACTTGAGCTTGAAGATGCAATCCACATCGCACTTCTTACTCTCAAGGAAACCATAGAAGGCGAAATGAACGGCGAGACTGTTGAGATTGGTATCGTTGGCCCACCTGAAGACCGGCTCTTGGGATTCGAGGGTGTTGAGGGTGCTGTAGGCCCTCGTTTCAGAAAGCTGAGCCCTTCAGAGGTTGAGGATTACCTGACGAACTTGTAAACAACAACACATGGATAACACATTCTACCCAAGGCAGAATCTGCAATAAGGCAGTCTGCAATGTAAGCATTGCAATGTCTTCTATGAACCTCGTACTGCCCTGAACCTGGAAAGGCAGGATATGGAATGGGCTTGTTACGTAGCATGCATGAAAACGAATAATTAGATACCAATCATGATGTCCTTGATCACCAGTTGCTGTTACACTTCCATGCCTTGGGTCCCCAAAAGATTACCTCGCACAAGGCGCAGTAAGGCACAGCAACATGCCATTGGATGTGGTGTGTCCTCCTGTTTCGGTTAGCGCCGACGACGGTGTACTGCGTATGTGCAGCGCTACAAAACCAACGACATATCCCGACTCAGCTCAGTAGAGCTTCTGCATCTTTACTTGAATAGGGTCATGGATGCTTTGGAGCATACATTATCCGATGGCTCTGTTGCTACCATCAACTCGGGCAATTCTTTTCGCCTCCGGCCATATCAGGCTGAGATGGTGGAGGAGAGTCTGAAGTCGAATATCATATGTGAGCTACCTTGTCCAGTTCCTGAAGAACACTGGGTGTGCTGCTAACTATAGTAGGTGTTATGGATACCGGTAGTGGGAAAACTCATATGTATTAGTCTCATGGAGAATGTGTCTAGACATCTAACGCTGAAACACCTAAGAGCTATCGAGCGCACGCGTGTAGAACTGGAGACATGTCAACCAGAAAAGGTGTGGTTTGTGGGCAATTGAGCGGCGCGTTGAAACCACTCTAACTCAATCTAGCTTGTCTGGTTCCTCGCACCAACAGTCACGTTATGTGAGCAACAGTATGAAGTCTTCAAGGTTAGTTTGCCTGGCGTCAACATCCAAATGTTTAGCGGAAACGACAACGTCGACCACTGGACCGAGCAAAGTATCTGGGATGCCCTGCTACATAATGTTCGGATCGTCTTGTCGACCCACCAAGTGTTATATGATGCCCTTGCACATGCTTTTGTTAAAATGGACAAGATCGCACTGCTCATTTTCGATGAAGGTGAGACCAGAACTGTACATTCGGAAGTCTCTTGACACTTTAATAGCACATAATTGCACTGGGAAACATGCAGCTCATCGAATCATGTCGAATTTTTACACGCCCATTTTTCTTCAGTCCGGCCATGGAAACGTGCAGCTCCCTAGGGTTCTCGGTTTGACTGCTAGCCCCGTCCAGAAAGCGAATGTCAGCTCAGTTGCTCTACAGTAAGAATGCTGCATGGATATCAAATCTTGGACTAACTGAGTCTGTAGACAGATTGAGCAAAATTTATGCGCGATAGCCAGGACACCAAAGAAACATCGCACAGAACTCTTGCAATACGTCCATATGCCGTCGATTTCTAAGGTGGAATATCCCGTCGAAGCGCATAACCGGACACGATCCAGTTTCATCTCAAGACTTCGCATTGCTTATGAAAAATATGATCTTAGCAAAGATCCTTACATCATAGGCTTGATACAACAACAGAAACAAGGCCTTGATGTGTCGAAACAAATACAGAAAGTAACGCTCAAAAGTAGTACCTATTGCCGCGATCAACTCAAGGCTCTCATCACCAAGGCTGAAGCAATGGCTGGAGAGTTGGGTATTTCTGCCGCAGAGTGGTATACTCATCAGTGCATCTTCCGCCTTGGGCAAACAGCGGGAGTCTTAGAGACTCAATTTTCAGACTTTTCTCCAAATGAAAAGCAACATCTTCTAAATATTCTTCAGCAGCTTCCCATCCCTCATGTCGCTCCCGACTCCAACATATCCCTGGATCATCTATCTCAAAAGGTCGAGCTGCTCATTCAACAGCTGGTAGCAGTAGCTGCAAAGACCTCAAGGTTTACAGGCCTTGTTTTCATCGAGCAACGAGTTTGGGTCGCTGCACTTGCAGAAATCTTGTCGGTACACCCACAGACAAGAAATTTGTTCAGACTTGGTATACATTTGGGTACTTCACAGTCGACCAAGCGCAAAACAAATATTACGACCCTCGTAGAGCCAAAGCATCAACCGAATACACTCGACGATTTCCGTTCTGGAAAGATTAACCTGATATTAACCACGAGTGTCCTTGAGGAAGGAATTGATGTATCAAGTTGTCATATCGTCATATGCTTCGAAAGGCCCAAGAACCTGAAAAGTTTCATCCAAAGGCGCGGGAGAGCGAGAATGCCAAATTCACAATATGTCATCTTCTCACCTGAGGCGATGGGAACACGCACTCCGGAATCTTGGCAGTCGCTCGAAGAAGAGATGAAAGCTGCTTACCTAGACGAGACGCGCGAGATGGAACTGGCTGAAGAGCGAGAGCTGGAGGAAGAGGATGGCCAGCGTTCCTATCAAGTTCCTAGTACTGGGTGAGTCATTGACCTTATGGAGTTCCGGTCTCCAAGATCTGAGCCATACCGAGAATGATACAGGTGCTAATAGCTCCAGTGCACTATTGACGCTCGACAATGCATTGCCTCACTTACATCATTTTTGTGATCTCTTAGGTTCTGGTCCTTTCCTTGATTTACGCCCACAATATGAGTTTTCGGAAACGCCATCCAATTTCATTACAGCACGGGTGATACTTCCAATATCAGTGGACCCCAAGCTTCGAATAGCCACCAATATTGAAAGTTGGAAGACCGAAAAGATGGCCAGGAAGGACGCAGCTTTTGAGGCTTATAAAGCGTTACACTTGGCTGGCTTGGTCAATGACAACCTTCTCCCTGTCAAAGAAGAGTCTGATGATCAGTTGGCTGAGATGCAAATACCAGATCACCGACCAGCTTTGGTACCAGTGGCGCCACTTTTGGATCCTTGGCCAAACATTGCACGACGTCAAGAGGCCAATCCTGGAGTATACTATCGGATTCTTTTGGACGTTGGACTTGCACGAGAGGAGCCGTCCTACATACTGCTGTTCACTCCGACACGCATGCCTAATCTTCCCGAGATATTACTGTATTGGAACGAGTCACGCCAAATTACAGTGACCATGAAGAATCTACCTAGTGTGGTCTTGCAAAACGACCAAGTATACAAGTTTCGACTATGTACTTTCAACATCTTAAGTTCGATCCACTTTGCAAAGATGGAGCCTGAAAAGTATGATTTCCCATGGATGATCGTTCCTTGTGACCAAGCAGGCAACGCTATGGACCAGTGTCAATTGGCAGAACATCACCTTGTTACCAAAAAATATGAAACAGCTCAGGACCTGATCGTGCAGGGTCGATGCGACACGTCAACTTGGGGTCTGGTCAATCTTCGAGGTGATATGCGCAAATTCATAGTGCAGGCCATAAGTGCCGACAAGTCGTCAGGAGCATCAAAGACTTGTCTCCAAGCAATACGCTTACCAAAACGGCGCGACTTTCTACATCCTATCAAAGGCATCGCGAATACCAATGCTGCTTATACCAGACTCGAAGAGCTTGATGCGGCTGATTGCGTTGTTGAAAAATTACCAACAACCTATGCTAAGTTTGCATTGCTCTTTCCCTGTATCCTTCACAAGCTGGAAGTAGGCATTGTGGCGGAGATCTTGATGGACACCTTGATGGAGCCTTTAGCATTCGACACCATGCACTTGCCGCTGATAATTCGCGCTCTTACCTCATCGCAAACTAACGATGATGATTACCAGCGTCTGGAGTTTCTAGGAGATTGTATCCTAAAATTCATCGCATCGGTGCACTTGATGGCTGACAACCTCAGTTGGCCAGAAAGCTTTCTCACTGCCAAAAAGGGCAAGGTCGTCAGCAATGGCTTTCTCGCTCGAGCAACACTGGCTGCTGGCCTTGATAAATTTGTTTTCACCAAGGGTTTCACTGGGGCGAAGTGGGCACCAAGATATGTTAGCAATCTCCTGGCCCCAACAGACGCGCCACCAAAGGAGCTGAGGTCGTCAAAACTCATTGCGGATGTTATAGAATCTCTCATTGGTGTATCTTATGTGGTTGGTGGTCTTGATAAAGCTTTTGCGTGTATCAAAACGCTTCTACCGCTTGAACCCTGGACACCCATACCATCTGCGAATGCAAGACTTTTTGAAGCGGCACCTGGAGATACCAATATCATGAACTTTGGGATGTTAGAGACCCTGATTGGGTACTCATTCACCAAGAAAACACTTCTGCTCGAAGCTTTGACGCACGCGTCATACACGGGCCCCAATGCGCATTGCTCGTACGAACGCCTCGAGTTTTTGGGAGATGCTGTGCTTGACTACATAATTTCGAAGCGCCTGTATGCTCACGAGCCGCCACTATCACATCAAAAGATGCACGCTATACGTACAGCAATGGTTAATGCTTCGTTCTTAGCTTTCAGGATGTTCGAGACGAAAGTGGATGAGCAGATGACGAACAAGACCACCATACAGCCAGAACTACAGGAAAGAGCTTTGTGGCAATTCCTGAGGTCCAGCAGCTCTGCAATTATCAGCAACAGGGAGGCTGCTTTGGCCCAGCATGCGCAAGCCAAGAACCAGATCTATGAGGCTCTGGAGCGTGATGTGAGGTATCCCTGGCACTGCTTCGCGTTGACCGACCCCCCCAAATTCTTGTCAGACATAGTTGAGAGTGTCATAGGTGCCATATACATCGATACAAAAGGCAGCATTGCAATTTGTGAAATATTTGTGCGCCGCCTGGGTATCCTCGACTGCCTCGAACATATCTTGAAGGCGGAAGTCGATTGTCTCCACCCCAAGGAGCGCTTAGGGCATCTGGCCGTCAATAGAACGGTAAAATACGAGCGGATTGTGGTAGATGGAGAGGCGAATGTCAAGATGTACAAATGTCAAGTCAAGGTCGGTGAAGAGAAAGTCGGGGGCGTAGTTCAAGGATTGAAGAAATTGAATGCTGAGACTATTGCTGCCTGGGAGGCGTGTGATATTCTTGAAAGCGGCGTTGATGTAATCATGCAATGTTCGGACGATGAGGACGACTTTTGGGACGCTGAAGATGGCGGCGGTGTGAGGCTGGAGCACACTGATGAAGTGTCATGATGGACAAGTCCACGTCGACAGCGGCGTCATACAGGCAGTGCTACACTAAATTTGAGGCTAAAGGATCATGCATACGCTTTGAGGTCGCTGGCGCTTAATTCAGGTACCTGAATGCTCGACAGTCATGTCAAAAAGAACAAGGTCATGGTTGGCCGCGTGAATATGCCCGGTAATGTGACACCTACTGACGTATCACAAGGTTGACATAACTTAGGGGTCTATTCGGAAATTGGAAAATTCTTTCTAGGTTGTTGCTGTCAACTGTCATAGATTTCGTGGTCTGTGTCATGCGGGTTGTCTTTAGTGCTGTTGGTGTCACTAACATTGTGATGAGCTCTTCCTCATAGCATGTGTCGATTGGGTCTACCGGAGATTCCGGACCTATTGAAGACTTAGGATACCGCTTCTGCCTTGAAATCGTGTTGACATACTCTTCAGTATCACGGAGTAGCCCCAGGATGATTCGGAGACTGACCTTGTGAGCTTCATTCGTCATTCACTCCAAGGGACCGTTAGGCAAAAAGAGTATGTTCCCCGACAAGATATGACGCTACAATCGGACCTGAGCGAAATTTCATACGAGAAGGGTGTTTGCACTACATTTCAGTTGCTGGCCCATTTTGCGACCGCCCCTCAGGCAGCAATTGGCACAGGATAGGACCACAATGTCCGACAAATCTCTCAGCTGAAGCACCAGAGCACCCTTCCCCATCAACACGATAATTGATCTACTGCAAAATTTAGAGGTGGGTGTGGCGGAGGCACAGTGTTAAACTACCTTTTCGGCGAATCTCTGTCATCGTGAGGCGTTGCCCCATGTGGCGTCGTTGGACCGCTCTACAAGAATGCCTAGCGACTCTCCACGCCGTATGGGTCGGGCTAGTATCATAGTAATGTGACTACTCTCCTTGGATGGGGCCAGTATGCCTAACAACGGTTTCTCCTTTCATCAGTCCTTATTGTGGCGCGGAGACATCTTGGTGAACTTGGTCGCTGGGTTGGTCAGGAGGCACTTTTGAACTCTTATAAAGCAAACATGTTCTTGCACTCCAAGAGCTCATCCACACAGCTGAGCAAGACTCTTCAATCATCACTTCTGCTTTCTTCAAGATTTTCACACTACTCTACAAAACTCTTTCAAACGCATCAATTCACCATGTCCTCATCCGGATCCGGCGGTCAATCGCAATATCCCTCTGGCGGAAGAGCAACAGGAGCAACAGGCGGTGCATATGGCAAATTTCGCTGCGCTAATGTGGACACTCCTGGACACCCGAAAGAGTACTGGGTTGACGAGTATGGCGGCATTTGTGCGCATTGCATGGTCAGTCAAATTTTGATTCATAGTTCCGCCGGCCGCTAGATACATCAGTTTACAAGCACCCCGCTAATCACTACAAACAGTGTGCACCTCGTCCACCCCGCCGCTGAGACAAAGTCTTTTTCGTACGCACGAGCAGTGGGAAGAGAGCAAACGGCTAGCTTCAATCTTGTTATTGGCGTCAATGCGGGGAGGTTTTCTCATACTTAGACCGGGCAACGGCAGCGCGAAGCTTATTTCCTTCATCTGGTGGTCCGTGGACCTTCTTTTATCATTTGTATTCCCATTCCATTGCAGGAGTTACAGCAGAGCGTGAATCATATCTTACTCGCTACTCAATTTCAATCACGTTTTCCCCCTCAATTTTGATTGAAGTCAAATCTTGTGTGCAGTGAAGCAATGCCAATTTCAAGAGTGCCGTCTCTGAAAACCTGGGGGTATGGAATGAAGCCATTGAGCAAGGGATGTGTGACGTCAAGTCACTATAAATTTCCCGCTCTACTTTCTTGTTCTTGATGAAGTACCTGTCCAACATCGTAGAGCTTTACGCCATTAGCTGCAGGATCTTCCGCCCCGTTCCTTATCGACACCCGAACGTGTACCCCTCACTCACTACTGGAAGGGAGGAGAAGTGGCGCATTAACCTTTCGGCAGGGGCGCTGTTGAAGCACCTAAATGATGCCCACCATAGGAAGCTTTCAGGCTAATTACGCAATGAGCACCATAAGATCCCGAAGAAGTTGAGGTTCAAGGTATGTGGTCTCTTGTTTCTCTGACAAAGTCCACACACACACACACACAGACTGTACAACTGCGCTAGTCAACACCGCACCACTACCAAGCGAAACTACTTCCGTAGAGCCATTGCCCCCACTGCTCATAGCTTCACGCGAGACATTCCTTTACAGACCACAGCTGCATTCCACTAGGTTTGTGCGTTTAGCCCCTCACACTAATCAGAGCCTGCAAATCTTGCAAGAGGGCACCCAATCATCGCTGCAATTTTGAAAAGGAGCGCAAAGATCCCCATCTGAGGCGAAAGCCCGGGGCTCTAGTACATCAATTGAGCTTCTCAGCTGCTTGTGTGCATGCTAGGACTAGGGGAACCCTTGTGGTGTCTCAGGACAGCGGAGGGTTGTCATGTCGCACAGTTCCTCGAATGACTCTTACCGAGCACGGATTTTGGGTGCCTGTGTAAATGGCCTGTATATTGGCAGGGACGTGCTTCTGCACAAATCACCTGGCAAAGAAACCCTAGAAACCTTGAGCAACAAAAGCTGTTAGTTCAACCGCAGGCGCTATTTTCAGTGCCTTCAATTGCCCTCAATCGTCATCCGCAAAACTCCGCCTCGATCTTTTAATACTTTGCATTTAAAGGCGCGGGGAAATCCGAGTACTGCCTTACAGTAGGCTGCAGGACAGGGTACTGCTGTGCCACATTGGCCGTTCCTGCAACCCCAGAAAGCCCTACGATTCAGATACCCTTCTAGCGGTGTATCGACACAATTGAGGAGCAAGCTTCAGGAGATAAGACTCACCTTTCCCGCAGCCCGCGGATACCGCCTTGTGCGCAACGGTTTCGTGGCCAAATATTCACTTTGATCAATTGGGGGCATTGACTTAACGAGAGAAGACTGACTCTTTTGAGACCTGTACACGTTTGCAAAAGACACTCTGTAATAAAGACAGGAGACTGGGGCTTTTTGTATCCATATCGAGCGAATATCTCGATAGAAAACATCCACTGCTTCCCTACAGTATCGAGATCCTTCAGGATGAAGCGAGGTAGAACCAGCGTATGAGAAGCATTTTGGGCATGTGACCAGAATCCAATGCATGCAAGCCCGGCACGAAGCGTCAAGCTGACCTCGCGCGATCCCGGTGGCATATGCACATGAACTAATTACGCTTAGGTTGAGTCCATCCCACGTTGGACACGTCAACGAGCGCAATGCAACCACTGTTTCTCAGTGAATCACGGGCACTCTGACAGACCGCCAGTTCTGATTGATAACATCTTACTTTGCAGAGACTTGCACAGTGCCCTCCTGACCGCGAATCGGGTCTCTCTCTCGTCAATTGAGGCTCTTATCACCGATGACGATGGGTTAGAAACATGACCCATCCAAGAGCAGTTCTTCGCGCCAACAGGTCAGATACTCGATGTGGCTGGCTAGACGATTACTGATAGGCCCCCTACTTTTGATGGCGATCCTTGAGCAGGAATTCGCCATTGCCCTATGTAAGATTCGGGAATCTGACCAAGAGTTCTTGAGTGTGTTATACGGCATGTCTCACACCTTCACGCGAGGAGTCTACCAATAGAGGAAAGTATGCAAGGCGCTGCAGACGTCATCCACTAGGCGCGGCGCATAGCCGCCCACGCTTCGATGCCAGCACAAGTCAGCCCACCGGCCACATTCGGGCCCTTCACATCAAAGCGTCCGAGCTGTGCCGCAATAAGCGCCGAACATCAATGCGAAGCGAAAAAAGGTTGCCTTAGTTACCACTACCCCGGGTCGAGGGCTCCTTTTCTTTGGACGAGACAGCTCGATCAGAGGAATCGAACGGGCCGGACAAATACCCCGTATTACTCCGCTAGCCGAGTGACGAGGCTCGTTGAATGTCCAAGGCGCTATGCATCCGTTTGCCGTGTTAACACCGGCGGCTATTCACTGTCATGGTCGTGCTCATAGTCAGTGAGCCTCATCCTAAACACCAACTTCCAGCACATCTTGTGTATCGAGCCGGAAATTATACCTATCATATATGCATGTTCGGACTCGAATACACAGTAAAACACCAGAAGGGGCCCCCGGGTTCCACTTGCAGTAATCCCCTGTGCCACATATAATTGGGACTAATACAGCTACGATATAGCCACGAAACTCCTGGTAATTTATCTGCCTTACCAATCGGCTCAACCGAGTCGTGACTGGCCACATGTTAACAGCCATTGCAAGGTTGGGTCTAGTCGCAGGTCGCTTCAGTCACGAGTGCCATGCGGAAGGGTGGCGCGCATGTAACATGCTTCGGAGCAACGCGTCGCTCGAGCCGAAATCCGTAGCATTACATCGAATCTGGGGGCCCCTTTTATCTACAGCTGTACTGAAGAGAGACCACCCCATCCATCGTCATCTTTTCACCAGTCTCACAAAATGGCTATCCGAGCGCACCCAGGCACTGACTGAGCCTGTGCAAATTCGACCCCAGCCCTAGGCTTCCACGACTTGCCAATGCTTTGTTGACAACTATTCAGACCCAAAGGACTGTCCTTGCGCGAAACGCTCGAAACATATCAGCTGCTCCATGACGATAGGCGCTGTGGCGATAGTGGCGAATGTGATGGAAGGGAGCTGAGGCATCAATGCTCAATGTGACTATCACGATAGCCAGGCAACTCCATAACTCACGGAGGATCCCAGTCCTGCTAGCGTTAGGCATACCATGAACGATAGTTCCATGTTTTCACCGCAGGCAAGTAAGCAGGTAAGAAGACTAAGGAGCACACAGACCATGAGCTCACTTCGAGGTACGTCTATCAATTCCTTCAGAAAATAGCTAGTTGCAGAAACGCTAACTCTTAGGTCTTCCAGATGAGTATAGTTGTCAATTTCTTACAACGAAGACTAGCTTCCCTATTACGCGCCCGAGCTTCGAAAGTATCGCTTCTATACGCATGACTCGCTTTTCGTTCTGAATATACATACGTAAAGGACAACTGAAGATTCGTCGTCCCTACACATATACAAAGGATATCTACATATCATCCTTCGCATAGGCAAACGGCTAGAGAATAGCTCCAGAACGTAGCGTGGTTCTGACAACTATGGGTGGACGATCCATACACAAGCATCTACTTCCAATATCCAAACACTAGCATTCTTTAGATCAGCCTACCAGACTGCACGAAGAATACGCTAAGCTAGGAACGCAAAGTACTCCTATCACCCGTGATTTGAACAGGAACAGTAAACTTGGCGACTATGCGATATACATTTACGTTGGTATCTAGACTACATCCATCTATCATTCTTTTAGCAATGTCAGGAAGCAAGGTAAACTCAGCATAATCTCCCAACTCTTATCTCAACTCAAGAGAGAAAGAAAAGGTAAAACAGAATGAGAGAAAAAGGCAAGTTTTTCCATAAACGTAAATACATTCATATTCATTTCCATTCAATCATACTAAACCCCCTCCAAAGTACCAAATTCGCCAATCCATGCAAATAATACAATTCCTCTTATTCAGAAAATTCATTCATCCTCTCCCCTTCAATCCTTCCCACAACCCTTCCCCCCTTTTCTCCATCCATTCAACCTCCCATCACCCCCTCACACCAACCCTCGCATCAGTCTAACTTCCAGTTTCTACAACCACACATTAGCCAAACTCTAAACCACAACACTTCACTCGCGAAAAACTTACCAGTCTCAACCCCAGGCTGCCTACCATCCAAACCCCCCGTAATCTTCTTCTTGAGTTTCGAAAAGCCAATCTTCGACTCATCTTTAGCGAACTTCGCATTCCTGGCGGGTTTCCACTGCATGAGGCCGCGGTGCTTGCGCTCCTCGGCGCGTTTGTTCTGCTTGTTGAATTCCTTTGTGGATTTGCTTGATGAGGAGCCGTTAGTTGTGGAGGTAGTTGCTGTGGTGTTGGTGCGGTCTGTAGCTTGGGAGGCGCGGGGGGAGAGGTCGGTGGGTTGGTGTTTGATGCTGGGATTGTCCATGGCGGAGATGCTGCCTGCTGTGTCTGCGTCTTCGATGCCGAGGTCGGAGGAGGAGGATGTGTTGTCATCGGAGTCGGAGTCGTCGTTTTCTTCGTTGTCGGAGGGGTGGTAGCGGTTGTGAAGAGGCTCTTCGACACCTGGTTCTCGCCGTTTCTGGAGTTTGGTGTTCATGTAGGCTTTGGGGTCGTCGCCGAAGGCGCCAGACCAGTCTTGTCCGTCTTTTGCTAGCCATCTCTTCTTCTCTTCGTCGTCAGCGTTCTTGAGGATGTCACGTCCAGCAGTGAGTGATTCTTCGTGGAGCTGCTTGATTCGTTCTGGTAGTTCCTTCTCGACCTTGCGGTTGCGTACGCCTTCGGTAAGACAAGCCTCCCAAGTCTCGTAAGTTTCTCGGGTGTTGTTGTCTGAGACAAAAGCCGCATGAGACTCGTCCGTGCCAGCCTTGAAGCGCGCGCGGAATTGAAGACGCCCAACCTCTTGAAGATCTTCCAGTCCAGGCTCTTTTTGGCAATTGTCCTCAGTTATATAGTTCTGAGTAAGACGAGCAGGATGTTTCGTTGTCCAGATTGGGATGTTGATGTCTGTGTCCTCGTTATCAATGAAATGCTGAAGCCAGACAACAGCGTAAGCATCCGCCTTGCGCTTATTGGCAACATGGAATTCAAAGACGATTGGTGATCGATAGCGATGTTTGACTGGAAGGCGAACGTTGTTCTTGCCATCTTCCTCCTGCAAGTCAAAATAGTAACCATCGCCTTCATCAAGCTTCTTGGCGTAACTTCGACCAATCTTACCAGTGGAGCCACCCGTCCGTAAGCGTAGCTTAGGGGCATTCTCGTAGCCAAGCGCAAGAATGCGGTTGGAACGGAACTCGAAAGTGCCAACGTCCCAGCCTAGCATTTGTGGAGGCAAGCGAGTTTCAATGCTGCGGAAGAGAAGAGATATGCGTACACGACCGAAGCCAATGCCACCATCCAATGGATACCAGCGAGTTACCTGAGAAGATGTTTCCAAAATGTCGGATAACTTGAGTGGCACGACACCTAGAATAGGATCATGTTCACGATTGCGCGAATCGCGAACCGTGACGGTAAGAATAGCAGAACGCCAATCTCGGATGAAGCGCTCGGTTCCGGCATTGAAGATGGGCTGCGAAGATACCGCCTTCGCTCGTGTACGATAAACCAGCTCATCATTGTACAAAATCGTGCAGTAGCTCGTAGGTAGATCACCTCCTGTTTCTTCCTTGGCCTCTCCGTAAGGTTTCGCGGGCTCATACTCTCGTCCCTTTAAGCTTCCAGTAGTTCCTTTGATGTTTTCAAGCTCCAAGTTGACGATTTGATGAATGATGATGCTACAGATGCCGCTAGGCCAGAGAGGATCCGGTGGAGTGTGCATGACAGCATCGTCTTGTTCAGAGTTGATGACACCCTTTTCATCCTGAAGCCTATCGTCATGCTTAAGCTGATCGGGCAGCGATTTATTCTTGCCATCTGTTCTGAGTTCCTTGCGGAATTGTGGCTTGCTGAAATAACCGACTTCCCAATGCAGCTCACCAGGCATCTCGCTATCAGCTTCCAAACCAGCTAGTCTCGATACTTGCGGGTACATCTTGCCAGGATGCTGGATCATCTTCTGCATAGACAACTCAACCTTTCCGACAATATCGTCCGACGTGTGTCGGTCAGAATCCCAAAGCTCTACGCTGAGGTTTTCATCGGCCTTAATAAGCTCAGGGCTGACCAAAAGAGCTGCAGTTTCTTCCCAAATCGGGTTGAGATCATCCGTGATAACTCGAGTGCAATACATTGGTTTGCCGTATTTCGAAAATGCGAGAGTGATGTATGGGTCGCTTCCACCATGCTTCGAGCCACGGCGATCTTGCTTGCTCAGTCCAACAGCACGATGAATTCGAATCCAGAGTACGCCGAGAGCTTCGGTGTCCTTTTGAATGGAATCGCCTTGAAGAATGGCTCTCATGTCAATGGACATAGACTTTGGTGCAACGTACACTGCAATCGTTAGAGTCAAGTTAGATCGCTGAAACAAACCATTACTTACTGCTTGCTGCAGCTTTGATAGCGTAGTTGACAAAGTTGCTGATCAGTGGGAGATTCAAAATATTGACACCCTTCTCAAGCATGGGAATGCAACCTGCAGTGACCTGAGGTGCACCCATTAAAGTAAAAGTCAATGTCTTTAAGAATGGCGGTTCTGGAGTCATATTCATGCGAAGTCGAACAGTGCCAACCAAACCTTGGAGTTCAACAAATATGGGCAGGGGTACACCAAACAAACCCTTAATTCCAAGGTAGAATACCAATTGCATATGCATGTTGCGAGCCTTATCTGAAGCACGCTTTCCGCTCGGTTTGGCATGGTAAGCGAACGATACTTCGAGATTGTAATAATCCCCACCTTCCTCGTCTGCTGCTGCCTCTTGTGGGTCCTTTGTCTTTTTGTTCTCTTCATGGATGGCCTGCTTCATATCCTTCATGTGGGAGTCTGGGAGCGCTCGCAAGCTGAGAATGCGAAGAGGGTTGCTGCCTTGATTGATTTCCGCAACCCGAACGTTTTCGATAATGCCAGGTACAGATGCTTGCATAACGTCTTCCAAGGTGTCGGCAACCCCAATGAACATGTCTGGGTTGATCAATCCCCAAACAATTGCGAGCAGAGTGTTCATCCACTCTACTGACTCTGGGAGCAGGTTTAACGTAGCCTACTTGGATGTTAGTTGGCTTAAGACTGTCTGCGAAGATACATACGATTTGGCCACGCGTCTGCTCGCTATGCCATTCCACTTCTCTACCACTCCGCACAACTTCCTTCATCCACAGCCACACACCTGAAGACAAGCACATGCCCAATGGGATGAGGCCTTTGAGGGCGCCACCAAACATTTTTCCAACGATAACTGTAGCAGCAAGTATGCCAATGCAAAGAACGCCAGCACGCTTCTCCAAAGCCTCGAACATGGGCTCATAGCTAACAGAGGGGGTTGGATGGAAAAGAACGTTAGTCTTCTCGCCGTGGATGGGTACGTCGGAGGTGGTTCCCTCAGCTACTGGGTCGGGAGGTGCTGTGACGTCCTGATTGTACTTGTAGTCTTCGATAGATTGATGTGGGTCTGTCTTGATGGGCTGAATTTGTTAGCTTAAGCCCATAGGTAGCTTAACGCAAACTTACTGTGTCTTTCTCAAGGTTCGCGTTTGGTACGACGATATGTGGATCGTCAACCTCCTTCATCATGCCCTTATCCACATCCGCGATTGTAACTTCTTGGCCAGTAGTTGGGTCTGTGACTACCTTCTCCGTCCCCTTTACTGACCGCTGTTGCATTTTATGAGGCCGAGTGCCATCTTCAGAGTCTTGCTTGGACTTGGACTCAGCCTTCTTCGCCTGTTTCTCAGCTGTCATTTGGTTGTCCAATTGTCGATCCCTATTCTTCTTGTCTTTGTCCAAATTCTCCACAAACTGCTTGACTGTGGGAATTGGATTGCGGCCTGAGTAATGGCCGCCAGGCGCGTGCTGCTGAGTCGGTTCCGCCATATTGTGCGTCTCGTCCTCTACACAATAGCTGGGTATAAAAGAAAAGGTCCCGCAACCTCACCCAGAAACAATTGGGCTTCTTGAGAGTAGCAGAGGAAGGGAAATGTAGAGGAGGGGAAGAAAGAAATCAGAAACGGAAATCTCTCCGCATGGGACGCGAAATCAGGCTTGAAGGTATTGACGGGTAGGTGGTGTTACGTGGAATTGTAAGTGACATCATCTCGAACCGCATTCACTGGGAACAGCAACCGCGTTTCCTTTTATGAAAGAACACGCCATCTTCAGCCGCTTGCTTCTGCACGACCAAGACGCTCCTAAAATCTCCACTGTGGCTGGATTTCCCCCCAGACAATGCGTCTTCTGCACATCGCCAAACCCAGCGGAGATCGTTATGACGTCGATGCATGTGCGCTTTGGCCCACTGCAGCACATGGCGGCCCGCGGGGCAGATCGTCCAGGCCATGTTTAGACTGCGACCACCAACTTCCTAACCCGATACACTTTTATTAACGCAATCAAGGCATTCATCCTGCAATTGGACACACCCTAACATGTCAGGCTGGTTCACTCTTTTCACCAATTGTCGCTACATCCTCGACGGCGATCTGGTCGACGATCATCTCGTTATCTCCGATGAAACCGGTCTTATCTTGAAAAGAGACGGGTACATTGGAGGCGAGGCTGTAGACTTGGAAGATAATATCATTGCACCTGGTTTTCTTGAACTGCATACCAATGGCGCGAATGGATTTCACTTTACCCATTTTGAAGATGAGCAGAGTTATGCAAAAAAGGTAGATGACATTGCACGATACTATGCAACCCAAGGCGTAACTGGCTTCTATGCCACCATACCAACAGTGAAAGCAGACGAATTCCAAAAGGTTCGAACATATATCTCATATAGCTACCATTAATTCAACACATTTATCCTCAACTTCAAATCCCTTCCCATCAACCTTCCCCAACTAAAACCCCACCAGATCCTCCCCTCCCTCACCCCCCGCTCCATCCCCAACTCCGCCTCCCTCCTAGGAGCCCACGTCGAAGGACCCTACATCCACCCCGAAAAGAAAGGCGCCCACAACGCCTCCCTCTTCCACCCATGCAGCACCTCCCCATCCACCATCTACGGCCCCTCCAACCTCCACTCCACCATCAAACTCCTCACCCTCGCCCCCGAACTCCCCCACTCCTCCCCCCTCATCAACTCCCTAACCTCCACCGGCCTAAAAGTCTCCATGGGCCACTCCACCGCATCCTTCGAACAAGCCCTCTCAGGCCTACGCAGCGGCGCAACATGCCTCACCCACACCCTCAACGCCATGCCGCCTTTCTCCTCCCGCAATCCCGGTCTCGCGGGCTTGATATCGCTTCCAGAAACGCATGATCCTGCTCCTCCTTACTACACCATCATCGCGGATGGCCAGCACTTACACCCGAACACCGTATCGCTGCTGCATCGCGCGAATCCGCGGCGCGCGATTATCGTCACGGATAGCATTGAGCTGGCGTCGCTGCCGGATGGGACGTATCCGGGCCATTCGCAGATAAGGTTTGAGCAGATGAAGAAAGGGGATCGGGCGACGATAGCGGGGACGGAGACGTTGGTTGGGGGGTGTATTACGTTGCAGCAGAGTGTGAGGAATGTGATGGGGTGGAGTGGGTGTGGGGTTGCGGAGGCGGTGGGGAGTGTGACGGAGAATGTGGCGAGGTTGATGGGGATTGATGGGGAGGGTGGGAGAGGGGTTTTGAGGGAGGGGAGGAGGGCGGATTTGACGGTGTTGAGTGAGGGTGGGGAGGTGTTGCAGACGTGGGTTGCGGGGAGGAAGGTTTGGGATAGGGAGGAGGATGTTAGAGATAAGGAGGATGATGCAGAGAGGAGAGGATAGGTATTAAGCTACTATCTGAGTTTTGTGTACGAAGGAAATAACCCGGATGAAAATAACAGTCCCGTGGACTCATCTTACGCGTTGGACAAATACCGCATGCGATATTTTGACTTTTGAGAGTACAAGGAGATACAGCTACACCTGCCGATTAAATTATAGGTGTCGAGGTATGAGAAGGCGAGAGAAGCATTAGTTTTGGCCAAGATTCTTTCCTCAGCTCTGAGAGAGTGTCAGCTGAAGCCAATGGGCCCTCTGAGTTTCATACATACATACCTTCGCTCATCTCCTCAAGATGTTCCTCTAAATGACTAACCCTTTCTCCTGTGCTAAGATCAGACCACGAACATGAACAGTCGTTTGTCAGAAAGCAGGCGAGGTCGGTTTCATAGTCAAGACCGTCGAACAAACTCTCTACTTCGGTAAGATGGCAGTAGGCTTTGATTCGCAAAACACTCATCGCCTTCTTGAAGCGAAACTTGTCACTGTCAGTCAGGACAAGTCGCGACGGCTCGATGATATCGCAGTGTGCTTTTCGATCATTGGAATCTTTGAAAAAATAATTATGCGTGAAAGGCTTTAGTAGCCCTGTAGTATTCTGTGTTTTTTCTGGGGGAGCAATGCTAAGGAAGCAGCGTGTGTAGCCATTGAACCTTTCAGAGTTCCAAGGACTGTCTATAGCTTCACTGACACTATCCGAAAGTATCTCGGGAAGAACAACAGCTTCAAGCCCGAAGTGCAGTCTAAGGATCTATGTCCACTATGAGCAAGGATCTATGCGCCACATACGAAAGAGCTTACCTGGTTCAGGCCGAAGAAATTGCTGCTTGGGGAGCATTGACAGATCTTGTTAAGCCATGTCCACTCCATATGATCATGCAATTCCCACTCGGATTCACCCAGTGGAGAATCTGGAAACTCCTCAGCATATTCTTGGAGCATCGCTAATTTCTGGCTCTCAGTGCGATTGTCTTCTCTCAGGCCAGCGTATTCTGGTTCATGAATAAGGCCGCTTTCGATGAAGACTCGGTACCACAGGTCTGCCGCGCTTTCGGTAAATGTGGTGTAATGATCTTTAGGAACACAAAATCGCTGGAAGCATTTCATTTGGTCCTTCCATTCAACCTTAAGAGTCTCTTTGGCTTGTTCTTGCGTTCCGGTAATGATATGATCAAGGAGTTCTTGTGGGATTTTGGAAAGTGGCACGTCCCTGAAGCGATGAATTAGACGAAGAGTTGTGACTTGTGGTAGCGTATCCGAGAATGCCTCCAGACTAGCGCCTAAGTCTCGAATATCAACGGGAATGGCCCATAGAAGCTGTGGTTGAGCAACGGGTAACGGCCAATCAGGAATCTCGTCCCGGATTGGGTAAGTGAGTACGCACATGATAGAGGCGTTGCTGTTGAGGGCCGATGTGGTGCAAGATGCGAGGCTTGTTGGGGATGAGTAAAAGAAGGTGAGGCAGCCAGAAGAGTTGTGGAAGGAAGGAGCATCGTAGGGGCGCTAACCAATTCGGGAAGCCAATGCAAACAGACGCGGTGAGGGAACATTCTGGCTTCGTTGCTGCTCACTCAAATTAGTCTGGTCCGTCTAAATATCTTACTATCACAATAATTGTGTAGGATTTGTCAAGGAAGTGAACGAAAACCTTTTCGTAGCTAACTGTACACAAGTAGGTAACCATTGTGGCACTACAAACGTCTCGGCTCGGAGTGACAACAGTAGGATTGACGTGTCAGCAGCTGTACAACTCTCCGTCCATCTTACTTAAAGATTTGTACGAAAGAGGGTAACTGCCTGAACTGACACTTACCCAGACCAAAGACGATTGACCTTAGGCAAGATGACGACTTCTGACAAACACCACGAAGAATCCACCTTGCTGTCCGGGCCGCTCCTCATATTCGTCCTGGGTGTGTAACTTCTCATGGGTCTCATCCTAGGCAACTGATTTTAATCTCAGGTGCTCCATGCTCTGGCAAGTCGACACTCTGCACCACACTCTCCCACCAATTCTCCCTCGATCACTTCTCTCTCGGAGGTGATCTACGGTCTCTCCTATCAGAGAATCCTACAGGCCATGCTGCACGTATCAAGTCGAAGCTCACGGCTTCCGAGATTGCCATATTCGATGCTAATGTACGTGCCGGTACACTGGGGCCTGCGAACCAGACGCTCAAGTATGTGAAAGAGCGCATCTTCCCAGATGGAGTTGACAGAGACGGAGTCAGAATATTGATTGATGGGTTTCCAAGGAGTCTAGACAGGTGGTTCATGCTCAAAGAAAGCGTAGAAGGGCTGTGGAAGCCAGATAGCAGGACTCTATTGCTTGTGCTCAAGATTGGGGCGGACTTGGGCTACCAGAGATTCGTCGGCAGGGGCAGGCCGGGAGATAAATTCGAAAATAGGTACCAAGACCACGAAAACAACATTGCAAGCATTGTGGAAGCCATGAAAGAGGATGGGGTAGGTGTGCTAGAGGTTGCTGTCAAGGAGGGTAGGACTATTGAAGAAATGGTGGACGGGTTGAAGAGTAGCGAAGCTTGGAAGAAAGCTTTCAACTAGGATGGGACATATGAATTGTGTGGAAAGTGTTTTTGTGAAGCTGTGGCTATGATGATTATTGCGGGCCGAGATCAAATTTCATATTTTAGGATTACACACGAAAAATACCAAATCTGATGGAAAACAAAAGTTGTTAAAGAAATTGATTTAGTAGGATGGTCATTGGACCCTGACAAGCTTCAGCCCTACGAACAAAAGTTCTGCCCCACCACCAAAGTTTCGGTGCATCTTTCACCCCGCAACGCGCTCAGTCGCAGTCGCATTACGCACATTATGGAGGACGACAGAGCAGCCACCAATCTGGGCCCTGGAGTAGAAGATGGAATTTCAGAAGAACCCATAGTTGCACCCAAGCAGCCAAAGAGGCGGTTTGTGGGTAGGAAGACGGCAGACAAGGGCGATCAGAATGTAGACCCAAATGCGAACATTGAGGATACAAGCGCAATACAAGGTGTGAGGCGCCTTGAAGATTTCAAATGAATCGCATACTGATACTTGATTAGTTGCTCAGCCCCGACGCACTGCTCGCGCGCTGAACGCCATACCTGAATCGATACTGCAGGATCAAGAATTGAACGATGCCATCGCACTCCTCCCACCCAATTACAACTTTGAAATACATAAATGTGTACACAGGATACGGACGTCTGGTGCCAAGTCAATAGCGTTACAGTTCCCGGAAGGACTGCTCCTATTTGCGACGACCATATCAGACATTCTGACACGGTTCTGTCCTGGCACCACAACCTTGATCATGGGCGACGTCACATACGGTGCATGCTGCATAGACGACTACACAGCTAGGGCATTAGGGTGTGATTTACTCATTCACTACGCCCATAGTTGTTTAATCCCCGTTGCCGTCACCAAGATCGCTACCTTATACATTTTTGTCTCCATTAGCATCGATACCACACATCTCATAAACACCATCACCGAAAATTTTCCCACTGGAAAAACTATTGCTCTTGTCGGGACGATCCAATTCAATGCCACAATTCACGGTATAGTCTCAATATTGCGACGAGAAGGCTACAATCCGCTCGTCCCTCAAATAGCACCATTATCTAAAGGCGAGATACTTGGCTGTACCTCACCATCGTTGGCCATAAAACCAGGCCAACTTAATTCCAAGGGCAAAGAGGAGGAAGTGCCAGACTTGATACTGTACCTGGGTGACGGTCGCTTCCATTTGGAGAGTGCAATGATTGCAAATCCTTCTCTACCAGCATACCGCTACGATCCATACTCTCGACGCCTTACACATGAAACCTACGAGCACGATTCAATGTATGAATTACGCCGTACAGCCATTCTCACAGCACGCAAAGCCCGGACATGGGGCATCATCTTGGGTTCACTTGGACGGCAAGGCAATCCCCATACTCTGACACTGATCGAAAATGAACTCGAACGACAAGGCATCAAGTGTGTGAATTTACTCATGTCGGAAATCTTCCCAGGTAAACTTGCCATGATGTCTGACGTAGAAGCTTGGGTGCAAATTGCATGCCCTAGACTGAGCATTGACTGGGGTTATGCATTTCCGCGACCATTGTTGAGTCCTTACGAGGCGCTGGTAGCTTTAGGAGTGAGGGACGCACCATGGTTAGAAGAAGAGGGCATGCAGAAGAAGGTAGAGGAGAGGGATATGAGGAATTTATACCCAATGGATTTTTACGGGAAAGATGGTCTGGGGAGAACCACTCTGGGGCACGTACAAGCAGCGGAGATTGGAATAAAAGGCTAGGCAATGAAACCCTACATGACCTCAGCATCAGCCTTCTGCATCTTCAGAATCCATGTGGGCAAAATGGAATACCCGTTTGCTTTTCCCCTTCACATATTCCTTGCCGCTATGAGTCCTCCAAGATGTCAAAGACGGTAGGCCAATCACATCAACCCACAAACGCGTTTGCAAGTAGTATTGTGCAAACGCTTGGCGCGCTAGTGCCGCGAGTGAATTGAAATGAATTACACAATAAGTCCTATTGTTGCTCAGCAACAGTTTAGGCACCGACATCTGACGTAATAACTGCCACAATAGCAGTGGATTTGGCATAAGAATCTCGCCGTGCCTTTCTGAACTCTTCTTCCTTCAGCAACTACCAGATTATCTACTTACACTACACACCATCAACACCATACCAAGGCTTCACAACACTTACCCACCAGAAACCGTCACTTACTCCAACATGTCCACTCAAGCTACCATCTCTCGCAAGAGGAAGCTCTCCATCATTTCTGAGGAGCATGTCGACCAGTCTCTCATCAAGGCGGAGCCTGTCACACCCGCTCTTGACACCACCCCCTCCAACCCCACGAAACGCTACGGCGTCTACATGCACAACCTCACCAACGAAACCGCCGAGCCTCAGCTCATTGCCGTCGGTCTGGACTTCGACTCCGCGCACTTCCAACTCCGCAGTCACGCCAGTGACACCATCGACGAGAACGCCGCCTGGGGCGCCACCAAAACAGTGACATCCAACACGCTCTACAACATCGTAGACGCCAGCGAAACCACCCGCCTCCGCTACACTGTAGCCCCCGTCCGTCTCGCCACCTCCAACGGAGCGCCTCTCTGGGAAGCTGAAGCCCCCCTCCCCGCGCAATCCCTCCTCGCCATCCACGACCCTCCCATGCACTACGCCCTCTACCTCACCCTCCACCCATCGCTGGACCCCAAGCCCCTCTTCCTCGGCGGCTACACCAACCTCGGCGACGCAAACCACGCGATGAAAGTCGCTGCGCTGGCGCAGCTTCCTTCCCACCGCGTCAGCATCCTAGGTGACGACAGCTTGGATCTCTGCTCGGAGAACGGTGCCTTGTCGCACCAATACACCATCAAGACCGGCCTGTTCGTCGACAGGCGCTTCGTCCAGGAGGACGCCTGGATCGCCAACTTGCTGGACTCGCCCGCTCTCCCCGCCGTGACGTCCTCCTGCCGCCTGCCGGAGGTAGTAGCACCTGCTACTACAGCGCGGCCAGAAGGTCCTCCAGCGGCGAAGAGACCGCGCACAAGGGCGCGCACTACGACGCCGCAGCCCACGCCGAAGAAGAAGGTAAGTCGGCGTGCGAGGTCGGCGACTCCGGCTATGGCTCACTCGCACTTTACGCGTGCGAGGAGTGCTAGTGTAGCACGCGGAGTTGCTTCGCTCGCTGCTTCTGTTTCTTCGGTTGGGGGTGCGGTGGAGGGTGTTGCTGCCGACAGTGCGGCGGCGGTGGTGGTGGAGAAGGAAGAGGAGGAGTGGTGTGTGTGCCGCCGGCCTGATGATGGCCAGCTCATGGTATGCTGTGAGAATAAGCACTGTGCTATACAGTGGTTCCACGCTGCCTGTGTTGGCCTCTCGGGTGCGGCGGCGAAGCAGGACAGGTGGTGGTGTGAGATGTGTCGTGAGGCGGGGTTGGGGAGGAGGGGAGTGGCTCGGAGGGTTGTGAAGGGGAGGGGAGAGGGGGGAAAG